>OW028618.1:6612500-7142500 GCA_932294325.1 Allophyes oxyacanthae | reverse complement strand
ACATATTATTACACAATATAAGTATATAAGTAAGAAAAATTTACCATTGTCATTAAAAAGGTTCCTTAATTCCCACCGGGCTTCCTTAGTGTTTACCGTAACAGAATCACCAAGAAGATTACCCATCAAGCTTCTATTGAATTCCTCCATCAAATTGTTTTTTCCATAGTTGGGTACAGCATTTTCATTCCCATAATTATCGCTTGAAGCAAGCATTTCATTTTCTTTATCAGACATACTTGATGATGGTTTATAATTTTCGTCATTTTTCTTAACAGTAACCTCACTAAATTCCTTCGAATCCAAATTAACTAACACTTTCGGTTCACCAGGTGAATGCATGTTAGTAACTTTAGTGATGTTTTGTAATGTAGGCATGTTCAAAGGCATCAATTGACCTAAATGGTCTTGTTCCGTGTCCAAAGCACAATTAGCTAATGTTTCTAAAGCACTGCACTGAGCAAGTGTCTCATTAATATTTTCATAAATTTGTGGAACTTCAACAATTTCAGATTTTTCAGTCTTCACTTTTTTCTCTAAATTATATTTTCTAGATCTTATTTCTTCTAAACTGTATTCTTGGTCATTGACATACACCTATATAAAATGATAAAAATCTTAAATTAGCACCAACATTTACAATTATTGACCCAAAAACAATGAACATTAATTGTAAATACTAACCTGTGACTTATTATAACAAGGAATTTTCGTTGAATCTGGGGGATCAGGTACACATAGAGGCACAGTACGTGTTAAGTCATCCAAGCAATAAGGCATGTGATTAGCTGGAAGCCTTAGGACGTCGTCTTCATCTTCATATGCTATAAAAAAATACAAATATAATCATAATTTGAGTTCAAAGTTCTTTAACATCATAATCTCTTGAATATTTCTTATCTAGATAATTGAATGATAATAATCACATTGAAATTATACTATTGCTTATCTTATTTTTCAATACTCACGTGTAAATGGTAGAGGTTGATGTGGCACAACATTGGCGTGTACCATTTTCGTCTTGGGATTTGTCCAAATACCAACTTCTTTCAGATTTTCTACATTACTATAAGCCTGAACTAAGGATGCGGGACCCGGGTCTTCAGCGACAGCAACAGTTGCTTGTGATGTCGAAGGAACATCCTACATATCATACAATATTCATTATTAAAGTAAATAGGCGCCGGAAGTGGAGTGCAGGGAGTGCACTTGCACCCTCTTGTTATGGAAGAAAATATAAAGTCAGTGTGAAGAGGCTAGCTTTAGTTTTTAAAGAAAGATAAAATGCTACACTTGCGCTAAAGGTTCGTCCTTAAGCTTTGTAAGTATACACCAACAAGGTCTGCCCAGAAGGTTCTAAATAGGTGGCTTGTTACCGCGCGCAACCCATCAATATAATGTGACACGACCAATCCGTTGGCACAATCGCGGATCTATGGAACGGTCCGAAAAAGCTTTATGTCTACAGTATTACATCTAATATTGAATTCTGCCAAAAGATGTAATAAATCTTGAAAAAAACTTCACACAGCATGCTGCCTATGTACTCAAATAAACTGTTTCTACAAGTAAAAGTAAAGTTTTTATTTTTTTTTGTTTCGTTATTTTTGGGCTTTATCGCTTAGCGATTATGTCGCCCTATTATGAACACATAATGAATAGGTACAACTAATTAGTAATTGGTTGTTTCCTTAAAACTAGTTGTGCTACTTTGTACAGCATCTTGGCCTGCTCAGATAAAGGACAAGCCAAGATGCTGTTACATACACCAATATCTTTTAGTTTTGTTGATCCGAAATGAATAAATGTTGTGTTGTTGTTGTTGTTGTTGCTGTGTGTAAATAAATGAATGAATGTTGTAGTTGGGAAGCTTACATTATGTAAAAACATTATGTTAAGAATTAACACAAAAGTGTGTAGCCATGCCATTAGTTGAAATTGAAACCAAATACTGTTGATTATAAAGTGAATGAATCTATTTCCATGGATTACTGAATATGTAGTAGCAAAGTTTGGCGAGGTTTAATGGCAAGCTACTTGCTTAAATAGATAGATCCACAAGGTTTGCTAGAAAAATTGATTAACAAACTTGGTGACACATGCAAATATTTGTAACTAGCTGACCCGGCGAACTTCGGACCGCCAATAAAAGAACTGTGCACCTGCCTACCTACCCTACCCTACCCTGCCCTACCCTACACTACCCTACCCTACACTACACTACCCTACCCTACCCTACCCTACACTACACTACCCTACCCTACCCTACCCTAACTTCTCCTTACAATTATAACAAACACAACAAAAAATTTATTAGTGAAATTGGTCCAGCTGTTCATGCGTGATGGCACGACCAAAGGAAATAGGGATTAATTTTTATATAATAGAAGTAAATATACAAATTAGTACTAAGTTTGGGTGCTTGAAATTTTGTCTGTAAAGAAACCTAAGATACATTAGAACTACTAAAGAGCATTGCTTTTTCTAGAAAGAAAAATATTTACCTCATAGACATTGACCATAACATTAGAGTTGGGCAGCCTGTTATCAAAGTTGCCTGCTTGCTGTCTCACCACTCCAGGAACAGAACTTCTCACACTATCGCCAACCCTCTGTATAGGAACATTAGCGATATTGCGCCTCTTGAACGACTTCAATGATGTTAGGGCCATTCTGGTCTCGGCCAGTGCAGATGCTGCCTTCCTTTTAGTGGGTGAGTCATCATGTAACATACGCTGAGCAAAGAATAGTTGAAAGTTCCTGCAAATGAAATTAGGTTGAGTAACATTCAAAAACATTAGAACTACATTTTTGTTAGGCAAGAAAAATTGTTTTCTTAATAACATTTAAGTTCTGTATACAATCTTGCATCAAAATTGAAACTTTGAAACAATACTGAGAGCAATTTTATTTTGGCTTGTTGCCAAGAACCTGCCAATCGAGAGAGATAAAATCTGCACAGAGTTCTACGAGGATAGTAATAGTGTAGGTATGTGACTTATGAAGAAAAAAACTGTTGTCTCTTTTACTCCCAATAAAGAACGGTAACAATTTATTGTTATCAAAATTTGAAAAATTAAGAAAAGGTAAAATTTTGTAAATTAGCTTTAAAATATTACTACCCATTCAATAGTACATTTATTCAGGAATAATAAACAAAAAATGGATATAGTCAAAATACTAAGTAAAGGTATGATTTTTTATGACAAATTATAATTAGTGACATTTCCATAACCAGTGGAACTCTGACAATCAAATTTTGATATTTGATAGATCTTTACCTAAGCTATCAGCACCTGCAGGATTATCCACTCTTTATGCCACACCTAAATATGCTAACTAAGCACTACAATATAATCATGAATTTACTATGAATTAATCCAAAACTTACATATGTGCCTGCTCAAGTTCATCCAAAGGTTGCGCTTTAGCCTGAAGGCCCAACATGTACACCTGGTTAGCTTTCTTATAGTCTCCAGACTCCTCACAGTAGCAGGCCCAGGCACGGTAGAATTCTGAGCATTCCACTCCAATACCAGTATTGTACAGCCTTTGATATATCTCCAAAGGATTAGAAAGACAGTCAACCTACAAATTAAACATTGGATTTTTTTAAAAGCAAAATGCAATGCTTTGGATAGTGATTAGAATCAAGTATGATTGAGAGTATAATAAAACAGACTCAATTAACTGATGATTTTCTTTTCAGCTGACATAACTTCACCAAAAGGTTATTTCTCCACACAATGACCTATTTTAGCAGCAGAATATTTAATACCAGTACAAGGAGGCAGGTGATATCAGTGAATGCCAACTGTAGGCAACATATACCATACATTATATATACAGGAGCTGCCATAATAATAGGAAACAGAAGAGAAATAAAAATGATGTAACACTTACATATTTTATCCATAATTTAACAAATCTCCTATCTTGATAATATTTCTTTTCATTTTCAAACAACTGTAAACAGTCTTTTATTAACTTATCAATATGTCCTTCATGTCCATGTTTGGGATATGACTGTTCAACCCATTGGATGTAGTTGAACCAGGGATCCAAAGGATCAGTACCCTGGTAGTGTCTGATAGCTGCTTCATGTTCCCTGTGGTGACAATCATACAACTGTTGATTATTTACGATAATAGCAGTCCACGTCAAGTCCTATCCTAATGCATGTATACGAAATATCATCACAAAACACGATATGAAAAAGAAAATGATGGTTATTTGCAAACTAAGATATTATGGATAAAAACAATAGGATTTAGTGAATAATTACATAAAATGAGAGTTAAAGAGATAAGTTTGAAAATAAGTTCAGATAAACCTTACTCTTTTTGCAAGTGCAGCTGTCTCTGAGCCTCAACATCCGACTGAGCTTGCAATGCTGTTCCCAATTGCACAAGGTTTCTACCACCTCTTAGCGGTTGAATATTTTCTTTACTAATGTCGATGTCCATCGTAGAACTAAAATAGCGCTGAAATATCACAGCATGAGGGATAAACACAGCACTGTGAGCCACAAATAAGCGATCTTAGAAAAATTGGGTTTGAGGCCCGATATACTATTTATAATTAGTGTACCGCGTAGATGATAAAAGTAAACTTATTATATTATCAGATTAACATTTTACTTTTAGCAAATTGTACAATAATTAAAGTTTAAGCTTTGAAAATCCGAAAAAAATTGGCGACTACTAACTGAAGCACCAAAAACTAACTCGAAATTGACATCACTCTATAGAATTTTAACGTCTATGACAGGATTTGAATTTTCACAAAATAAGTCCGTTAAATGCGTGACTTGCCTACGCTACGTTATCAAGGACCATCTAGGACTAGAGTTAGCGATCCTAGTGGCCACTATAACACTGCACAAACACTGCTGACTGCAGTCCGTGAGTTCCAAGTCACTTTACAAACAACATGGAAATCTAAGGCAAATACCTACTGGATTTTTAGTTTGTTTCAAACATCCATTTATTAAAATACCTAAATATTGTGGTAGTCGGGTTCAGCAATATAACAATGGTTCTACACTCTATATAAAAAACCAGACCGTCTCGAGTTCAAAATAATAAGTCGATGTTCGAGTTCTTATTTTTTTATTTTATCCTGAGTTCGGAGTTCGGACACCGATTTAAAACCTTATGTTTTGACGGCACGCCGCACGATTGGCGCAGTGGCTAAGTGGCTAAGCTGGGCTATAAGCGATTGGCATTCTGCGCTACATGTCAGAAGCAAAAATTGAATGACCTAAGCATAGAGATAATATATAGTACCTTGATAGTACCTTACTATTTCTATGAACCTAAGATCTTAGCTCTGGGTCTGGGTGTGTGTGCATCGGTGTGCATTTTACTCATAAATAAAGTAAACCTCATTTTACTACACAGTACTAGGTACTTACTGGCACCTAACATCGATGTCTCTAACGAACACGGATTACATGCCAGGGTCTTATTATGGTATCGGAATGAAACACTTTACTAAGTTCGATATTAACAGTTTTTTAGGGTTCCGTACCCAAAGGGTAAAACGGAACCCTATTACTAAGACTCCGCTGTCCGTCCGTCTGTCTGTCTGTCACCGGCTGTATCTCATGAACCGTGATAGTTATACAGTTGAAATTTTCACAGATGATGTATTTCTGTTGCCGCTATAACAACACATACTAAATAACAGAATAAAATAAATATTTATGGGGACTTTATAAAGAATATGCCCAACTGAAGTAATTTTATAATCCTATTTTCATATTCTACAGTGATATCGTGTGTGTTATTATATAGAAACGAGAATTGACATTATAAAGAATATGCCCAACTGAAGTATTATTATTTTTTGAAGCGGAAATCGGGCAAACTTAACATTGCACCGGTACCTACGTACTGTAATATTATGAAAATATGTCCCAATATGATTCTATTAAGTTTGTGCATAATCGAAAAAGCTTGGCAATACAACTAAATGAATTTATCATTTTGCCTATGATTTCATCACATTATTCAGTATATTTTGTGGAAATTGTTTGTTGTTGATATGAAGGTAGGTGTTGTCCGCTCATTCATTTTTTATTGTCGATACTCTACTTTATTTTTATTAAGTTACATGTCTCGTATTTTCTACTATTTAGGTTGCCTAAGAATGAAAGCAAAAAGAAAAAATGGTTGGACATAATCGGAATAGAAAATTTAAATGCTGATTCAATGCTGTACCATCACGTATTTTATTGGTAAGCTATAACTTAAATAGTCATTCAGCCCATTAATGCCCCACTGCTAGGCACTCTCTTAGCCACTGTCTGTGCTGCGTTGCTGCACTAGTGTTTCAGCAATAATCTTTAGAATTCTATTGATTAAATAAATAAACTATAATATATTTTTGCCTCTTTTAGCGAACAGCCAGACCAAGTACTTCCAGCATTTTGACTGAAAAAAGGGCACTATTAAGCCTTTGTCAACTACTGATATGGTACATATATTTGAATCTATTTTTATGGTGATAGTGACATTAATATTGTGAAAAGAACATAAATAAAGCAAAGTTTAATCATGCTACAGCATCAGGCCATCCTAGAATAGTGGACGAATCTTTCAACGATCATCTTGACGTTTCTGTTGCTGTATTTATATTGTTGCTTATTTCAGCCACCAGCAATCCTGCTCGTGAAAGCTTGGCGACTGAGGAGGTAACACAGGGGCGGCCGCCGGGAGTGACTGGTGCCTTATCCCGTCCGATACACACACGACCATTTGTACGCGTCTCACATGACTATTTACTTCAGTAATAATAAATAATTTAATTTAAATATTTTAATTATTTCTAATATTATTATTGTTTTTTACTATAACGCAGGTGTGAAAATTAAATTATTCCCCCCGGGGATAAAGGTATTTACGACTTGGGCGAGCTTGACCCCGAGCGTAGCAAGGGAGTTTAGGCTAGAATCCTGAGTGCGCATAATATGGCGCCCGTGACGTTAGACACTACTCTATCCCCTTAGTGAATATCATTATTAGCTTGTTTCATTCGCCTTGTTACGTTATGCCTAATATTAGTCTCGCATGGGTTCAATTTCCGCAAGAAATAAATATTTGTGTAGCCTTCGGAAGTATCTACTTTTACATCCTGTCCCACCCCTATCCCTTTCCTTTTCCTTGAATATTACTTAGTATTATTTAAACAATTCTAACAACAACAAAAAAATATTCGATTGCAAAGTTGTTCCCCAATAGTACGGAATAACTTCACTGTATAGAGACCGGCAAACACCTTGAGCAAAAAGCGGCGTGGTGGGGGAAAGTTCGCTCCCGTTCGCGCACATAAACTGTCGTGAGAGAGAAGGACAAAAGAGACTAAAGGTAGCTAAAGGTCATCTTGTAAGATGTTTGCCGATCTCTATACGTACCTGTCCTCTGTTACTAAGTTAAGGCCAGTTAAGGCTATAAAAAAACGTTACGAGAGCTTTCTAAATTGGAACCTATGTTGGGATAATTATTATTTTAAGCCTTTATATTATTGTTCCACTGCCTGTCGAGGTAAGATATTATTTGGTTGGGCGTTGCCTTAGATTGTCCTTTGAGACCGACCTACCTATATCAACATTTCTGACAGCATATCGACAAACATATCGAATGGCATACGGGTGCATCACTACACTAAGCCGCCACGCCATCATAGACTTCTAGTCTTAGATTATGTAACTTTATCCAAAGAGTATGTAATCACTACGTTTAACTTTATCTATGCTTCTAGTTGTAGGGGAGCCCCAGGGAGCCCTACTTATTATTTCCATAGATTTCCATGCTTCCATGCACTTCCATGCTTTCAACAGTTTCACGAAAATATTCTAAGTTTATGGTTTCAACCGAAAAATCTAAGAGCAAATACTACTCTCGAAAAATGAATTACTGAACGTTCAACGCCATTGTCAAATATCGAGGCGAGTGTCATTTTTTGACGTTTTGATTGTTGATTGATGTACCTACTTGAGCCACTTCTTGAATATTGGATTATAAATAAAAAGTTGAATTTCTGGATTTATTTGGTTTTATGAGAGCATTCGTACATCAATCATTGTTGTCTAAGGATATGGGTCATTTTTCCTTGAACTAAATGAATGATATTTGTGAAGCCACAAACGCCATTCGTATAATCACACTTCGTCTTTAGAGTTGGATACATTTCTGTTTGTTTGTTAGTTAAATTTGTTATCCAGTATGTCTCTTCGGATGCAAATGGAGAAACAAAAAGCTCAAGAAGAGATGCGGCGGTTGATGGCTGAACGAAAAAAGAAAAATATAAAAACTACGAAAATAGATAACCCTCTTGCTAAGTATAACAACACTGGACAGTTATTGTGCATACTTTGTAAATCAGTAGTGCGGTCTGAAAATGTGTGGCAAGTGCACTTAAATAGTAAACTGCACAGGGAAAATGTTGAAAAAGCAAAAAAGTTAAAAGAATTAACTAATAACTTTACAGTTGGAAAGATTAAGCATAAGAGTGGAAGTCCTCCAAAAGATGGACCACCTGAAAAAAAGATGAAGGGAATATTGAAAAATGCCAGTGACATACCTCTATCTACTATTCAGCTCCCTAAAAATAATGCTCCACAAGTTATTTCATTCCATGATGAAGAAATTAAAAGAACACCTTTGAATCTAGCTACACCAACTCCTAGTAAAGAAGGTACTTGGGCATATATTAATTATATAGAAATAACTGATGATCGAGTACACTTAAAATCATCTGAATATCAGCAGTAGAATGAAAAACAGTTAAAGATACAAATGTATTTTGCCAACCCATGTTCTGACATAAGTATTGATGCCGGGGCCAAATGGTTTAAGCTAGAAAACTGGAATAGTCAAACATATTAAAAGATACGATACCACGAAGATAGCATTTTAAACAGTCAACCTAGAAGGGTGACCCACCCAGTAGAATTATTGTACAAATTAATAAAATGTACTTCACTGTTAATCTCAACATTAAGTAATATAAATATTCTCTTGTAAGTTGTGACTGCTCAGCACACCCAGTCAGTTTTTGGTTTGTTATAAACAATGTTTTTGGCTAATAGTGCACAATATAATTAATACTACAATGTAAAAATTAAAACTGCTCAATATTTTCGTCAACAATATATTGACACTCGAAAGCAAAATGATGTGCCAATATGCAAACTTTGGGCATATTTAAAGTTTTATTTTTATTTTCTGTAATATTTATATTCTAGTACCTAAATCATAATATCATATGATTTATTAGAATATATGTTTTACAGAAAATAATTCATTTGATGAATTTATATGCATTTGTTCATAAAAATAGACTTTAAAATGTGCTCCTGTAAAGTTTACTGGTGCTGTAGTCATTTTGCTTTTCCAGTGTCAATATGATCAATAAACGAACTGATTAAATAATTGTTAGGTGCTGCAATATGATCAATGAACCATTAATTAAATAATTGCTAGGTGCTAAATAGGTATTCTATCTGTTTAGATCTTCCAACAACCAGCTCTACAGAAGTGGATCCGGCACAAGCATTAGAGCAGCCTATACCAGAAGGTTTCTTTGATGACCCAATTCTAGATGCCAAGGTAAATCACACAATACAATACATTTTTACAAAATACCAAAATGTGTTTTCAAATTATTTTATTTCAATTCTTTACATAATAATAATATGATAATTATATCCCCCTTACCATATTCCAATACCTTAATTATAATGGCCATATAACTCAGCCCACGAAATTTATATTTGAGAAAACATTAAGTATAATAAGTGTTGTTCAAAATGCTAACAATACTATTAAACAAATATCCAGGGAAGATCATCATGGAATCTCATTGCCCAAAATAATGTTCAAAAGATTCATGGATATACTCAATCATGTCTGAGGCTACCATACTCCGTCCTCTCACTGCAAAAGCTTTTTCATTACACAGTCTTATTAAACGGCTTGCCGCATAGCATGACAGAGATGAGGCTACTAAACACTTATCGGCTGTTGTGTCAATTTCGATTTTGTTCTGGTTAGCTAATGTCCAGTTCAAAAAAATTGCAATAGCACCAGACAGCAGGTCTCCTTGTCCACCACACCTTCTGCCAGAACCACCTGTGTCTGATTTCCATTGAAGATCAGAGTTTACACTGAACACCTCATCTATTGCACCTTTCTTGAACACAGTTACAAATTTGCCTAACTGGCTCAACCCTGAAGGTCCATTTGTTTTAGCACAAAGTCTTTCAAACTCTATTTTATTGGGGGTCAATATCACTGGAGACATGAAATCTTTTAATAAATGAGGTTTTTCATTAATCAAAAATAATCCATCAGCATCAATAACAAGCGGTATTCTCTTTTCTCTTATAGTCTCAATAATTTCTGTGACTATATGAAATGTTTCTTTTTGTCTGCCTAGCCCGGGTCCTATGATTATAACATGGAGTCTGTCAAACCACTGTGATATCTCCGTAAGAGCATTTGGCCAATCTAACAGTGGATGTACTATTAGTTCTGGACTGTATGACTTGATAACATTGGCCGCACTTGTTGCACAGAATACATGAATTAAGTCTGCCCCTACCTGTAAAAATCATAATATTCTTAGAAAATGTTATTGTAACACAACATTTAACAAATAGGTACAAATAATTATAAACCCACTCTTAATGCACTTATCCCAGCAAAGTATGGTGCTCCTGTATATTCTAATGATCCTCCAACAACTCCTACTCTGCCGGCTTGCCCCTTATAATTACTGTGATCCAACGGAGGAATGCACGCTTTAACATTCTTTATCATGCATAAATCTTCCATATTATTGTGTACACTCGTAATACTTAAAGATCGAAGATGATTTTTTAAAATATTATTTATTATTTTTGTCGGCAAGCTTTGCGATAACATTGATAAACAATTGAACCTATTGAACAAGCAAGGATGAAGCAAGGTCATTATGTCCATTCAATCAAAATCAAATCAAAAAGTCACTTGTTGCGTTCCCTTCGCTTCTCAGTTCACATATTGAACATTATTCATGTCATGTTCTGTACTTCTATCAAAAACAAAAACTAAGAGATTTTTAGATTAACGATGCCACATAAAGACTTGGGCTCAATTAAGGAGAGGCGGAAAGCCGCGCAAAGCGCAACGCGGAGAAAGGCGCTATCTCCGTTCATGGAGAGTGAGCGAGAGAGCGACACACCGCGTCGCTTTGCGCCTCCATAATTTTCTCCATTATTGAGCCTTTAGTTTTGTAGTAGTTAGTACTAAACGTAGTGATTACATACTCTTTGGTTAGTACCTACCTAGTTAGCGTTGGTTTCGGTTGGATGCGTTGTCAACATCGTATTCATGCTATGGCAACTAGGAGTAATACAAAAATTTCGCTAAAATACTGAAAACAGCGCCGTCTAAGAAAAAGTTAGGAGAAACAAAATTACGGTGTTGCTATATTTAAATATATGATTCTTATGCTGGGAGTTTCCATAAAATAGAAATCAATAAATAAAATAATTATCACAAGTTATTGGTAAAGTGAATAAAGAAAAATAATAGTGTAATAAATTCAAGCATATTGAGGTTATTAGCATCAGCACAATAATACAGAAATCATATTTTTGTATTTAAAACGTGCACAGTTTTGTTTTCTTATGGGCACACTTGTATTGCAAATGGCCGGTGTGAGAGTGTTTACGCTCCTGCGCATTTTCCTTTTGCAATAAAAGTCTCATTGTTTCGCAAGTGCATCTGCTATCCACGTTGAGTTGAGCCTCTGTTCCTCCGTGTTGCCGTGCCGCGTTACAATATTTCTTTCGTTTGTAAGTTTGTGTTGAGTTGAGTATCCTCCTCCGTGGGACGACATACCGAAAGGATTAGAAAACTTGTGAAGTTACTGTGGATTACTGACTGCGCATAGGCACTCTTTAGAGTTTGGACCCATAATTGCAAACAGTGAACAGTGAACTTCAACCATGTCACAAAATTCTTGCTGTGTACCAGGATGTGTTGTGGTTAGGAAAGATGGTATGTAAATTTTGTTTTTCTACCTTTATTCGCCTCACCTGGAGGGTTACACTCTATTCGTCATTATGTTTCACATATTGCTATTGTAATAGCCGCAGAGTACATTATATAATATATACCATTTACAAGGAGGCCAACGTTATAACAGTTATTTTTATCAACCTATGTACTACAATGCTACATTAAATTGAAATTGATGTAAATACTAATTGTAAAGGTCTCCTTGGTAATTTAGTGATACAAGGAATATACTACTCTCTAACGACAGCAGGTTAATTGATTATGGGATATCAATTTTACGGTCTAAAACAGAAAATTACTTCTTTTTCAGCGCAAATTTCTCAACAACTTTATGATATCCGATTTTTTTAATGCATAGTTATACATCTTCTATTTGTCTATGCAGTTGGAATTATGATAACAACTCAATATAAATTAGGAAAAATAAAAATCAAACACGTTTTTACGTAAGCACAAAACACCAACTTTTTCGATCACTTGTTTAACTTACTGGTAACGAATAACACTGTGAAAAAAAAACGTTAGTACTGGGAATAGTTTATTATGCAACCTACAATTTAATTTTTAAAAGACAATTGAATTAGTACTTTAAAAAAATCCTTATAAAATCATGTACAAAACCGACGTCAACGCTTAAGAATTTATTGAAAATTGCAATTAAGTGGTGAATATTTTAAAATTTGAGGTGTTTATCTACCAAATGAAATTATTTTATTTTATTTTTGACTAAATATTTAGTTGTAATAAAACATCTAAATAATGTCTTATAAGTTGAAGAATTGCAACCGTTGTTTAAAAAAATTAAATTCATAGACTTAATAGATATAATAACATAATAATTTTTCAGTGCAATAATTTGCACTGAATAAGTCGAATTTTCTGTTTTTCGAACTCGAAACTGATAGGGACCCTTAATTATATACATATTTACATCTAACTAGTTGTGTCATTTTTTCAGGTGTGCCTCTACACCATTTCCCGAATCCAGAGACACAGCCAGAGAGATTTAAAACGTGGATTTCGAATATTGGTGGTGCAATAGCTACATTGGATCATCTTACTGTCTATGAGAACAAACGTGTCTGTCATAGACATTTTGAAGATATTCACAAGTATCCAACGAAAAGACTGAGTAAATTAGCAATTCCAGTATTGCATATCCCAGGTAATACTATTGTTATACTATAATAATCTTCAATACATTTATTTTGTAGAAGCAAATAATAAACATAGACAATTTTTTAATATTATTCTAGATCTGGAGGCACAATCACTTGGTGAAGCAGTGGTTATGTCAGTCTCTGAGAAGTCCCAACGAAATCCACTACGGGAATATAATTTTAATACATCAGGTATGTCTTTTATTACAAAATTTTTTTTTGGTTCAGATTTATTATCTTCTTTTCAAACCGGTGTGTGATTGCTTTTTTGAGCCTCAACTGAATAAAGTTATTTAATTTTGTATTTCAGGACAACATATCATTGAAGCTACGAGTATAATAAACAAGCCGGCCCTAGCTTCAACATCAGCTGTTTTAAAAACACAGTCAGATGATTTGATATCAGGTTTGTATATTTTTTATAAAGTGAGCTGAATAAACACCCAAAATAAACATTATGTTTAAATATTTTTATAGATTTATTAAGCAATCAAATCATTTATTAACAGATCATAAAATCCAATTTGTTAGTAATTACATACACTTCTTAAACACTAGTACATACATTTGGCCAATTATGGTAATAATTATTAATACTTATTAATGATGTCAACACAATCAAAAATAATGTCAAAATCATTCATCATAATGTCGAAATCACCACTAACTAAAAACAATAATAATAAAAATAGTCAAAAATCTATAATGATCAATAAAACATTATTTCAAAGCATGATTTGAAGGTTTTTTTTTATTTTTATTGAAAGATAAAATCAGCATTAGGATAAGTTGTGCACAGTTACTAGCAAGACACCATCTTTTCCATGAAAGTATTTTTTGCAGTGCCTCTCATATATTTAATAATATACAGAGACCTATTTGAGACATTCCTAAAATAAAAATATTTTTGAAGAACCTTCATAATGTGTTTCAAAATGCTACTACTCTGTAAAAGACTTCTTATCTACAAATCACTCGTCCAAGATAACTTTCTATATACAATTATATTTTTTTTAGGATATTAGACTACTTATCTGGTAATGCAAGTAATGATAATTTATATTTAATTTCTCTGATATGTCATTTTAATTATATTGATAAAAATACCTTGATGATCGATGACATCGGGTTTGAGATATATTTATTCTCATTAGAATTTACAATTCACTTACATGAGAACACATAATTATTAGCACAATGACATGTACCTGCCTAATTCTGTTTTAATTTAAATTATAAACTTATATCAAAATCTATGTGAAGAAAATGTATTCTGTATCCACCTATGTAATGTGGATTACATTATAGATTATAATAATGAATATAAAAGACATACATTACATATTTACAATATAAACTATTTGACAATAAAATAATAGAATAAATTCAGCCCATTACTGTCCCACTGCTGGGCATGGGCCTCTTCTCAGAATGAGAAGGGTTAGGCCTTAGAGGCCCTCTAAGGGGTGCAGGTTTCCTCGCGATGTTTTTCCTTCACCGTTAAGGCAAGTGATAATCAAATTGCGATCTGCACATAAATGCTAAAAGTCAGAGGTACGGGCCGGGTTCGAACTCAGATCCTCCTGCATGGAAGGCAAGCGTTCAAACGCTAGGCTATCACTGCTTGACAATATGAATATTTAATTTACAGGACATCAAAATGTTGTTGTGGAGTTACAACCTGACCAAATTCAACGCAGGACCCAGAAAAGAAAGAAAACAATGAAATCAAAAAGTATGTATATAATTTAATATAAAACACTATTACTGAATTGCACAATTAAACTGGAATGAAGATCCCGCCCAAGGTTAGGTCATAAATGTAAAAAAATACTTATTTACTTTGAATACTTTGAAAATATTATCAGCTACAATGAGAGGCTAAAACATTATAAAATCACCTCGTTAGCAGACAGAAGGAAACTGGCCGACCTGATATTCCCGCACAAAATATTTAATGGAAGCGTTTGCCGCGAATAAGTAGCTATAACCTATTTAATAATATCCCATGATCCAGAACAAACCTAGGGCATTTCGCCGTTCTGTAGGCAATTTAAAGACATATCAAAATGTTGTGATTTGGATATTGCTCTCAGTAAAATAATGTTAATTTTACTAGTGTTTCTTATTTTTGAATACCTTGACTGCTTGGAAACCACTGGCGTTGTGTTTGCTACCCTAATAATGACGGTTTGAATGACCTAATATATACGACGTTTTTGTTGATCCGATATATTTGTGCAAGATGGGTGTTCTGAACAATTTAACAACGTAGCTCGAACTTTAATCTCTCACGATCGTATTGAAGTTTATTACTAGTGTCGATGTTCATTACCATTTAGTACGTTGGAGACCCGCTGAATATTGCCATAACCACCACCCTCGACAAAACAGATTTGTAATCGCAGTATGTTAATTTCAAACATGATGATGCTACTTCCAATCTTGTCATAATCTCTTAGTAGATATTTAAAACGCGCACAGAAAATGATAAGGTGGCCATGAGAAGACAAGCAATTGTTATCGATACAAAAAAATAATAATTAAGAAACAAAATAAAATAAAAACACTTGCATCTGAGGGCCATTTATTTATTTATTTAATTACAACGGTTGTGTTACAACCAATTACACTGCCAAAGTACATTAGCTACATTTTTCAGCAGAATCCTTTTGCTTACATTAAGTGAATAATGAGTGCGAAATAAGCCCTTAATAAGTCGAAGTGTGTGTGTGTGTGTGATCATATTGTTAATCAAACTAAGTCCAATGTAAATAAGTTTCGTTCATAATCATCATACTCGCCTGTTAAGTTCCATTGCTGAACATGGGCCTCCCAATGACTGCTACCATAAACGGTCTTTTGGGACATTGCCAGAATCACCACACTTGGTATACGGATTGCTGATTGCATGTTCTTAGCACAAATAAGGATGCTGTTGTCCATCCTCTTTACATGATCCCTAAGTCGCCTTTTACGACACGCTCAGACGGAGAGTGGTGGTCTATTCTTTACCGAGAATCACACCGATGGATAGTCGTGTTAATATATTTTATCTACTTTGCAGGATATGGAAGTCTAGAAAAGGAAAGTACCGACACAGCAGATTTACTCATGTTCTTCGATGATTTGTTTGACAGCGTCAATGGGAGTTTTAGCGGGATAAAAGGAGGAAAAATCTACAGGGCTGCAGTGACCCCAACCTCACCTCACCACAAATTGTGGAACTATAGTCTACCTATTCTCAAAACCATGAAATTTATTAATTCAAATAACCAAGGAGTAGTGCCTTCGTTGTCAAGCTGGATCAAAACCATAGAAGGGTTTAAATTAATTGTAAAATATTTAAATTCCAAAGGGATTAACTCTTTATTGCTGCGCAATTTCAATCAAGACGCGTTGGAAAACTTTTTTGGGGCAATTAGAGCTCATGGTTACAGCAACATTATGCCTACGTCGTCTGCATTTGAAGGAGCCTTCAAAACTCTATTAATTAATAATATTTCATCCTCACATTCAGTTGGCTCAAACTGTGAAAAAGATGACGGTGTTTGTCTCCAATCACTAAAATATTTTTTAGCGAAACCAGGAGACAACAGCTCTACTGAATGTGAAGGGGAAATTGACAGTGCTCATTTAAATGTAGAACTTTTAAATACAGACGACCTAATACAGAGCCAAACTCCAATGGACGTTGAAAGAAGCGCAGCAATAGGGTATTGCAGTGGGTGGATAGCACAACTTGCCAAAAAGCATATTTATAAAAACTGTGTGGCCTGCAGAAACAATATGGAAGCAGAAGAGCTACAAAGTTTCCACAAATATATAAAAATGAAAGAATTTGGCAACAAAAGGTGGTTGTGCTATCCTACAAGAGCATTGTTTGATTTCTTTGCCCAAGTGGAACATATATGTATAGAAATATAAGCAATAAAGAATATATATCGGCATATATAAAATTAATTATAAATGTAAATGTAAATTTATCATATATTACTTGTGCTGAACATAAAGATAATTTGCGTAATTATTTAATAAATAAAAGCACAATGTTTTTCATACACAATTGGTGCAAAGATATCAACAATGTTCTCATTGGAAAAATAACCTTTTGGGATATAAATGATCCTATGAAAGAAAAGGCAAATAGACACTATCTAAAACATAAAGGAAGAAAAAGAAAAACACAAAATAACATATTAAATGTATAATTTAGTTTAGGAGTACTTAGACTCTCATTTTGTACCTATAAATTCAATATTTTCCCAGTTTTTCGTATTTTTACATAAGTAAACATTAGATATTGATATAATTTTGATGTCTGCGACAGCAACACATTTTATGTAGATAAATTCAAATGATTGTTTGCCTTTAAAATAGCATGGTTAAATAGTATTCATGTAATGTTTATAAAAGTCGCAAAATATACAAATTTACACCATTGATTGAATTTAGAAGATATTTATAGCATAATAAGTGCATAAAAAAATATTATGTTGATTAATAAAAATAAAAATTTACACAAATAACCAAATACTTCTCAAAAATTTCTCTAACATATGCAAAATTGCAAAAAACCTGGATAAATATTGAATTTTCAGCCACAAGCTGGAGCATCCCTTTAATATGCAGTGTACATAGTTAAATTTATTTTATATTATATTATGTTAAAATATTAACTGTTTTATTCATAATTTTCAATAACTCTTCCTACGTCACTTGACATATAATACGTACCTAGTATGCAGCGTACAGCTATAGGTATATGTAGCTATAGCTAGGTACCTATACCCTTAGTTCCCCTACCGAAAAAATAGATGGCGTTGCGGTTGATATTAAGGTTAATAATAAAAAAAGGCCGAGCTGCCTGTCTATGTCCGATATACTATTGTAGTCTTTGATCGTATTGCAGTTGACCGCACGAACATTGACAGAGTGGGCATCGATCCGACCTCTGATCCGTTGAGATATTTTGAGGTCGTTCGATTGGTCACTCACTTAACGCAACTGTGGAGCACAGCTGTGGAGTGTGCAGTGGCGTAGCTACCGGAGGGCTAGACGGGGCAGTGCCCCAGAGCCCCCAAGCTTAGGGGGCCCCTCGGACTCTGACTTACAAACTATAAATTGAACATATACATTCGGAATATAAATAAACCAGATTCCAGAAACGCGACTTTTATGATTAAAGTCGCGTTCGGAATCTGGTTTATATAATAATTATTAAAGTTTAATTATGGCAACTTATTTGAAAAAATACAGGGGAATTCCCAACAAGTCTCGGACATCTTTCCCTGCGGTCCGAATTGCGCTAAAAGTGATAATATCGCGAATCCGACCAAAGTCACAAGAATTATTACTCAATAGCCCTTATATTTTGTGACTATTAAATTTGGTCGGATTTGCGATATTATCACTTTTAGCGCAATTCGGACCACAGGGTTTGTTTGAAACTTGCGGGGAACTCCCCTGTATTCTTAAGCTGGTTTCACAGTCGCACCGTCGAACATCGCCTTTCAACAGCACGCGCTTGACGCAAGGCGGACCTATGAAAAACGCGGCGCGCTTCAACAGCGTGACTATAAAACGCTACTAGTGAATTTACAAACGCGCGAGTGTAGTGAATTTACAAGTTAGTGTCGCTATAAATAAAAAACGACGCTGGCTCGAAAACGGGACAAATTTACGTCCCAAAGCTTTCTTAGGAGACACCGGGACAGAGTATTGAAAAAAGGGACGGTCCCATTCAAAACGGGACGACTGGTCACATTACATAATTTATGACTCGCACTGTCAAAAAGTTATCAGATCTCATGTAGAGCCAAGCTTCTAACTCTTCTTCTAAATCCGCTATTGGCAACATATCCCGAGAATTATGTTTATCTGGTATAATCCAAACCCAAGTTATAAGGGTTCAAAGAAACGACGAAGCGCTTCGAGAAAAGGTAGGTAGTGCCCTTGCGTTTCGCTTGGCTCGTCTTGGCGCGGGCACTACCGTGCCCCCAGATTTATCTGTGCTAAAGTGCGGCCGCCGAGAGAATGCGTTCCTTTTTTTTTTTTTTCTCTTTATTTTCAGAGCTTTGTCAAACATGACAATGTCGCTCTATTGGACCATTTCTTAAAATAAATACAACAATTAAAACAATACAAAATACATCACTATAAGCGCCGTCGCATGCCAACTTCAACAATATTGTAAAGTAATTTAGCTATATCAGACAATGGATATGCTAAGACACTGTTACAACCCCCAACATCACCAAAATCTGTAACTCTTCTCAATATATCACGTCTGACGTCCTCGTTCCGGACACATTCCACCATAATATGTAAGACGTCCTCTACTATCCCACACTCCGAACAAAGCGGAGATGGTACTTTTTTCATCAAGAAAGCAAATTTATTAAGTGGAATGTGGCCCGAACGAAGTCTAAGGGCTGTTGTTATCACATTTCTATTTAAAGATGCGTTCCTGACACCTGTCAGTTGAAAATGTTTCTTTTTTATTAAAGATTATATTTAGCGCTAAACTATTTTAGTTTATTATCGGTTAATTTTAATAGAATTTTGTATCAGTAGTGCATGTAAACGATAGATATCTACTATTATGTAATATTGTTTCGATAACAAAAAATTCTCGTTTGTTCGTAACTGACAGGTATCAAAAACGCATTCTCTCGGCGGCCGCACTATAGTAGTACCTACGTCAACTACATATGGGCGAATAAGTTTGCGTACTTTGCGTACGTCTATCACCCACTTAAAGACTTGAAACACAGTCACCACACATATTATAATAGTCTTATAGGATACTGGACTGTTAATGGATATATAGTGCCACAAACTTATCTGACCCGGTCGTGGCGTCGCTGCCGTCGCTTTTACCAATGTCATCTCCGTACAAAAATGACATTTCGATGTCATTTTTGTTCCGTAGCGATGTTAGTTCCAATTTTGGTCACCGGGTCAGATAAGTTTGTGGCACCATAGTATAATCACTGCTCTAGACCTGTCGGCCGACAAACTGGCTTCGACAACAAATGAAGCACAGGGCTACGTTCAGTAATAAATTTTCGGTGTGAAAGTCACTCGTGCGAATTACGATCGCTAATCATTAAGAAACCCTTTATTTTGATACACCAATCGAAAGGATTTGTGGAAAAAAAAACGTTGAAGACATATTAATATTATGGCGCCAAAAATCGGCTATTTTTATTTTTATAATTTTGATATACCCAGTGTCACTCTCACAATTAAGACGAATCTAACGACACCTCTGAAGCTAAAATATATCAAGCCGTTTAGGCTACAGAGCGTGCCAAAGAACGAACACATACATACACTCGAAAAACATAATCTACCTTCTGGCGCAGTCGGATAAAAAGATAATTTCACTGCATTTAAACAAAAATAGCGATTGTTTTTATTTCTTTTGAATGTATCATTCTAGAGCTTCCCAAGTGACGATAATTTGTTTAAATTTTTCAGGTACGAAACATAGAATATAAAGACCCAATTGAAGAGGAATGGGAAAAGTTCCAGAAAGAAATAAAAGAGGAGGCAACCGCATCAGCAGAAATAATTGCTGGAGAGCAGGAAGAAGCAACAGCTGAACGACAAATTGATGAAATTGATGAACAAATCAGGATATGGTCAAAGTATGTATAGAATAAAATTTATTTAATAGAGTCTGGCCAACGAAAGCTGTCAAAGAAAAAGGGCGGCCAATTAAAAAAAAAGGTATCAACTCCGTTACAGTACCACAAACTTATCTGATCCGCCGCCTGATTACGTATGATAAATATGACAGTTAGTGTCGGAAATAAACGTCCTATTCCGTATTCTCTTAGGAATAAGTCTATAAGCGAGAAAGGGATGCATTGTTCGTTGGTTGCTGACGCTGTCAGATTTTTCTTACGTAGTCAAGGCGCCGGTAGTGGCGTCGCGGTGGCTGCCGTCGCTTTTACCAATGTCATCTGTTTAAAAAAAATACATTTTGATTGAAGTCAATTTTGTTCTGCGGCGACGTTAGTTCCAATTTTGGTCACAGGTTCAAATAAGTTTGTGGCCCTGTAAGCAGTGTTTATTAAGAGTGCTCGATATTTATCAATATTTGTTAAAATAACGATATATCGAATCAATCCGATATTATCGAAACATCAGAAATCGATACATACTATCGATTTTTTTTATCCGATATATGAAATATCGTATGAAGTTTCAAGTGCAACATTCCTCATCGATATATCGCATTATATCGATACAATAATTCGATATATCATATGGATACTTTATCTGCATGAGCATTCCTATTTTATATTCATTGAGATGAGAACAGTTTCAGATTTTTTAAATTGCCGCCCTTTTTCTTGGACAGCTTTCGTTTTTGTGACTCTAACAAATTATTTTAATTCAATGGGTAATTTAATTGTAATATAATATTATTACAGAGTTCTAGACCTTGAGTTAAAGAAGGAAGAGACCAAAAATACAAAGCAAGATATGGAAAAAATGAGTGAAGATGAGCAGGGTGATTCAGAAAATGAGGATGATATTGATGAATTTCTTGACTGGCGAGCGAAAAAATCTTATTCCTAACATACTGTTTATCATTATAAAATACAAGATTTATATTATGGTGTTTAATTAATATTGCCTATTACGCAACCGTTATCGGTAAGGCGTAACGATCGATACAACCGCTCTTAATCGGAATCAATTTCTGCGCGATGTATGTACATTGTTGAACTATCTATTAATTGAATCGATTCCGATCAATTCCGATATAGACTAAAGATTTCGCTTACGGATTCCGATTACGAACGTGTATCGCTTAGAGTAAGGGCCTTAATAAAGAAGTGTATCGTGATTACTGATTACACTAATTATCTACATTGCCGAGCTTCCTGGATAGTGGATAGAGGTAGATAAGCCCTTTATCTGATATTAGGGCGAAT
This sequence comes from Allophyes oxyacanthae, assembly GCA_932294325.1. Classification (NCBI taxonomy): domain Eukaryota; kingdom Metazoa; phylum Arthropoda; class Insecta; order Lepidoptera; family Noctuidae; genus Allophyes; species Allophyes oxyacanthae. Next base: position 7,120,315 of record OW028618.1, on the reverse strand, counting down.
TCGTTAGCCTGCGAAAATCAAATTTTCTTTCACATAACTTTTACTATGGAACCAAACCTGAAATCGTAAAAAAGAATAATAATGTCAAAAGCTTAGATTATTGATTGGTTGTCGCGGCCGCTCCAACTAGATACCGCACTACCAAGAATATTAAAGGTTCTTGCGCACTACCTAAGAAAAATGCCTCCTTGAATGCGTCAACTCATTTGACATGTGATTGTCATGTGGTGATTGTCATTTATGGTTTGTTTATTTATTGTTGAAATTATTTCGGAAATTAAACAATCTTTACTGATGGTACATATCCCAGTGTTTTTAAAATTTTGGTTGTATTGTTTTTGCACAGTTTTACTACGCAAACCGGCATTTTAATCTGACCGACTCACTCGAGTACGCCTATTCTTGCGTAGTATGTTTTGCCGCATTTTATTAGTACGCCGGCGGAATCTAGTTGGAGCGGCTGCGACAACCAATCAATAATCTAAGGTCAAAAGTAATACCTATTGAATAATTGAATATTTTTGTTGAATATGTATTAGCATCGTAGACAGAGAAACCAAAGCATCATAGAAATCTGAGATAGAAATAGTGATATAGGTACTATCGTAGACTGAGGGGTACTATATATTATCTCTATGATTAGCATAGACATAGAATAGTTATAAGTCTATGTGTATTAAGTACTATTGGCCATAGAGATAATACATAGTACCTATAACTAGAGAGCTTACTGCTATAATTAGTTGTACGAAATTTTGTGCCCACATGAAAGTCACCCGAGATTCAGCGGTGTCCCTCTCGCACACATGGCCATTACTCATCAACTTAGTAATCTACTAAATTGGTATTTTCAGAATCGTTTTTACATACATATTAGAACTAATGAAACTTCTACCCACGGCTATCAAAATAAACATAATAAAAATTATAATTGACGTGCTTTAAATATTATATTAAATATTATTATTTCCATACGTTATTCAATAAGATTGATTATTACAATATTTGGATACCAGTAGTTAAAGAAGTTTGCATGCGGGAAACACTACATCATTCAAAATGGCTTACATTGTCAACTTAGTTGTCAACCTATTGTCAACATTCGTGGTTTTCATAGTTCAGAAATAAACGTGATCAAACATTATTTTTGTGCCTAGAATAATTTTTTGGCGACAAGATGGTAAATACTTGAGTTATGATTGGGTGCAAGCGAGAATATTATCCTGGTTGTGGAATATCGTTCCATAGGTAAGTTTCATTGAGTAGTGTGACAATATATTTTTATTTTGAGGGATATAGTTGCTCCAGGTACTTATTTTAGATCGTTTCACATAACATACAGTCCACTAAGTTAAATAATTTACGTACTTTAATAAATTTGGATTTGTTTCCCATAATCTGTAATGCGTAGCATATTTTCGATGCATTTATTGTTTTGTATAATTTGAGTGATTCCAAGTATAGTATAAGTATACATACAGGGTTATTTGTAAAACACCGGCAACGCTTTAAGGGGTGAAACTACTCATCAATATGAACAACTTTTACTATGGGAACAACCATGAAATCGCGAAAAAAAAATCAAACTTTTCATACAAAAGATTAACCTTGCTCCATCAAAATGTATGAAAAGTTTGAATTTTTTTTCGCGATTTCATGGTTGGTCCCGTAGTAAAAGTTGTTCATATTGATGAGTAGTTTCACCCCTTAAAGCATTGCCGGTGTTTTACAAATAACCCTGTATATAGTTTAAGTTAATTTGTTGAAATCATTTGTTGTTTGTTGTGCCGAATAGATAATAATGTTTTTTTGTATCTCTTATAAAATGATAGACTTTATTAAAATTCCATGTTTGTTTTTTTCAGGATTCCAGCTGATAATAAGCAGAGGGTGTTATGGATAACAGCCACGAACCTTGACATTAGTGTGTAAAAGTTCGCATGTGTTTGTGGCGTAAATTTTAAAGATAATGAATTATTTAACAGCAGCAAAAATAAAATTAAAACCTGAAGCAGTTCCTTCAATATTACCATAGGTACTATTGTAATATGTTTAATAATTATCAGTTGTTGTATGTGTCTGTTGTATAATATTGTGTGTAATTGTCTGGTCTGTAATAGTTTATACTAATATAAAGTATAACACATTGCACAAACTTAAGATTCACACACTTTGCTTATTGTTTATTTGTGTTTAATATTTTCCTATTAGTATAGTTAGATGGATTAAACTTTTACTGGATTGGATATTGTACTTAGATATTGTGCCATAATGAAGATCATTTTTGACATTACAGATAGCCACAAAAAGAAAAAAAAACTGTACGTGCAAAATAAATTGTACGTGCAGGAACATCTGGTGAATCAGGGCATGTAGGATCTTGTAGTAAATGGGAAGATGTTGCAGTTTCCAGTGAACCACCAAATAAGAAAGTAAAGCAAGAGGAAACAAGCACATAAACCCAAAATACAACTATAATGCCAACACAATTAAAATTACAATCAACCATTAAGTTTCTAGCCGGTCTCTTCTCCATAGAACCCGGCCCACTTTGGAACCGTGCATCTAGAATCTCAACGTTTTGACGAAACGACGACGACCTTTTTATGCCGATTTGAAATTAAAAAAAGTTTTGCTTTGACTTTCATTCATTGTGTTTTATTGCTTAATGTTGTGAATGATGATTATACTTGAGTTTGCCAAACAAGAATATTATAATAAGTGATATTCGATTCTGCAGCACTAAGCATGGGTTACCCTTTCTGCTATAATAGGAAAGATCTCATAAAGAAAGGTCGTAGGATGGTCGCAAAGCTAAAAGAGAAAAAGAAAAAGTAGAAGAGGAATTAAATTTGTATCTTAAAATTTTAAAATCTAATGTTTCCTATGACTAGAGCTGCCAGATGTCCGGAATATTCACGCATAACATTTTATTATACACGTAATCTGTGTATAAGAAAATGTCCGGATTTTTCCGCAATGTCCGAAATTTTCTCTAAATTTTCTTTTTTATTATATAGTAACCTTGCATATGCCTATTTATATATTATGCCTTGCCTGTGACTCTAATTATAACCAAAAGGGTGTATGTATATTTGTAAGAACGTTTCGATACACTGTATGGACCGTATATTTCACTATTTACTAGGAAAAAACAATTCTTACTATTCGATATCAGTAGTTAATTACCTGATAACTATTCTCATAACATAATTAAATATTTCTATCATGTCCTACTTTTAACTAAAATGTATGGTTACCCTATTAGACAAGGACACGGCTACCAGAAAGTATTCTCCCTCAGACCGGCTTTACGGCACTATTAAGCGTTCCAGTACTTGTACTATTTCTATGCTATTGGCTTATTGGCTCAACTATTTGCTACGATTGGCTACTTAGATTGGCTATAAACATAGACTTATTATCTAAGTAACGGGGGAGCCCTACTTATTATTTCTATGGCTATAAATTATCTCTATGGTATTGAATTATTTGTTGTTGGAACGTGTTACCGCCAATGACCAAAGAAGCCTCGAAGCCTCTCTTCTTAACGTCAGTGGCACTGGTTAGTGGCATAGAGATAATACATAGTAGTGGTTACCGCAGCTGTGAGCCGTTCATTTATTCTCATAGAGATAATACATAGTACCTATAACTAGAGAGCTTACTGCTATAATTAGTTGTACGAAATTTTGTGCCCACATGAAAGTCACCCGAGATTCAGCGGTGTCCCTCTCGCACACATGGCCATTACTCATCAACTTAGTAATCTACTAAATTGGTATTTTCAGAATCGTTTTTACATACATATTAGAACTAATGAAACTTCTACCCACGGCTATCAAAATAAACATAATAAAAATTATAATTGACGTGCTTTAAATATTATTATTTCCATACGTTATTCAATAAGATTGATTATTACAATATTTGGATACCAGTAGTTAAAGAAGTTTGCATGCGGGAAACACTACATCATTCAAAATGGCTTACATTGTCAACTTAGTTGTCAACCTATTGTCAACATTCGTGGTTTTCATAGTTCAGAAATAAACGTGATCAAACATTATTTTTGTGCCTAGAATAATTTTTTGGCGACAAGATGGTAAATACTTGAGTTATGATTGGGTGCAAGCGAGAATATTATCCTGGTTGTGGAATATCGTTCCATAGGTAAGTTTCATTGAGTAGTGTGACAATATATTTTTATTTTGTGGGATATAGTTGCTCCAAGTACTTATTTTAGATCGTTTCACATAACATACAGTCCACTAAGTTAAATAATTTACGTACTTTAATAAATTTGGATTTGTTTTCCATAATCTGTAATGCGTAGCATATTTTCGATGCATTTATTGTTTTGTATAATTTGAGTGATTCCAAGTATAGTATAAGTATACATACAGGGTTATTTGTAAAACACCGGCAACGCTTTAAGGGGTGAAACTACTCATCAATATGAACAACTTTTATTATGGGAACAACCATGAAATCGCGAAAAAAATATCAAACTTTTCATACAAAAGATTAACCTTGCTCCATCAAAATGTATGAAAAGTTTGAATTTTTTTTCGCGATTTCATGGTTGGTCCCGTAGTAAAAGTTGTTCATATTGATGAGTAGTTTCACCCCTTAAAGCATTGCCGGTGTTTTACAAATAACCCTGTATATAGTTTAAGTTAATTTGTTGAAATCATTTGTTGTTTGTTGTGCCGAATAGATAATAATGTTTTTTTGTATCTCTTATAAAATGATAGACTTTATTAAAATTCCATGTTTGTTTTTTTCAGGATTCCAGCTGATAATAAGCAGAGGGTGTTATGGATAACAGCCACGAACCTTGACATTAGTGTGTAAAAGTTCGCATGTGTTTGTGGCGTAAAGGACCATGGGCAAATTTGTATGGAGTCTGGACCAAACTCTCAACAGTGATGAAACCTATGCCATGTGAGAGCTTTTGGGGTATTATTTATTTCATTCTATGGCAGCCAAGTCGAAATCGAGCGCGAACATGGTGTTTTGGCACATTTTCAATACTGAGAAACTTGCTTGTTTTGCGACTACCGGCTCCTTATTTAACTTTAATATTAGCTTATTTGTGTCTATCTGGTAGGGATGATCGATATACATCGATGGTAGATTAGCGGGAAAACATCAATGATTGTACAATAAAAAATAAAAAATAAATTGTCCTCAAAAGTATCGACACATAGATGTTATCGGCCCATCGATATACCTACTCCTAGTCAACCAGCGTGAATTGGGTGTATGTACTAGATTTCGCTGACTATGTACTAGGTTTCAGAGACTGTATCATAGATTTACAATCACTGGGCTCTGAAGCACACTTTCCTCCTACAAAGGTTAGAAATGAAAGCCAATTAACGACAGAGCAGGCTAATAAATCTATATTAGTAACAATAATTCGATGGGTGGTGGAAACTGTCAGTGGCAAATTCAAAAATAGATCTAAATTGCTTCGCTAAGATTATTTCAACCTCCCGGGGCTCGATCAGAATTGGTGGTAGAGCATTGCCGCATATGTGTACGGATTTCAGAATTGGAGCTGCACTAATTAATGCGTTCTCTAAAGTAGCCACAGATAATAGGTTTGCCGAAGACATTTTACGCATTATACATGCTAAGACCAATACAACAAATCTTTTATTTGATTACGTTACATTAAGAAATCTTAACAGACAACGTTGCCTTTGAAAAGCTTACCTTTCAAAGGCAACTCGTTGTCTGGATGCTCATCTTCCTCAGTTACAAGACTTCCTGACACTAACTGATGATGATTTAGTTCTTATTATGTGAACACAAATGTATGGAACACCAGTTTTTTTTCGCGGGTTCAGGATTGGTCCGATAGTAAAAGTTGTTCATAATAACGTATACAATAAATTCTTTTCGGGTTTTGTATAAACTAAAAATAATGTCCCTAAGGTTGTCTGGCAGAGAATGCCTTAGGAATTAAGACCGCCTTTGTACATATTTGTATGAAAAGCATTAAATAAATAAATGTTGTATGCACATCAATATTTCAAAATCAAAAATCCTGGTTCATTTTTTGGATTTATTATAAAAAAAAGAAACTTATATCATAATTATTTTGAAAGATATTGTGTTATAATAACCGAACCGTCAAAACCCCCGATTCCAACATGAAAAAGAATAGAAACTTTTGAACGGCTCAACAGATTTTCATGAAACATAGATAAGATGATACCCGATTAAACTAGCTTTCAATTAAAAACACTGCATTGAAATCGGTCCATCCATTTTGAAGCTACGATGCCACAGAAGGATACACAGATCCACAGATACACATAACAAACTTATAACACCCCTCTTTTTTGTCGGGGGTTAAAAAAGCACTGCATAAAGCTTGTCAATTCATGGTAGGTCGACTAAAACATCGGGCAATTATACTTCTACATTAATGTCATCTAAATGTAGTGCCGGTCGATGAAATCCATCTAATCTTCCCTGATCCAAGAACCATAATATAGAATGATACAACATGGGCACAGCTCCCTATAGTGCTTTTATCCGTAAGATTCGTACCTTCAATAATATTGCGTTATCGCATCTATGCCTACTTGATCGCGGTTTATTAACACATAAGAATAATATATTATGTCCACGCCCTTACGTGCCGTGATTGCATTCGCCCTCTAAGCAGGAACAAGTTATTTTCAAAAATATTGCACTGTTGCAAGTCCGATAGGTTATTCTCTCGATATATTTCTATTATAATAATATACAGACCATTATTGCGTAAATGTTCGCTAGTATATGAACGTGCAAGTTTCAACTGATATGAACCAAGGGAAATAACAACTAAATCATCATCAGTTAGTATCAAGAAGTTGCAACTGAGGAAGATGAGCATCTTAACAGACAACGAGTTGCCTTTGAAAGGTAAGCTTTTCAAAGGCAACTCGTTGTCTGTTAAGATTTCTTAATGTAACGTAATCAAATAAAAGATTTGTTGTGTTGGTCTTAGCATGTATAATGCGTAAAATGTCTTCGGCAAACCTATTATCTGTGGCTACTTTATAGAACGCATTAATTAGGGCAGCTACAATTCTGAAATCTGTACACATATGCGGCATTGCTCTACCACCAATTCTGATCGAGAAATAATCTTAGCGAAGCAATTTAGATCTCTGTTTGAATTTGCCATTGACAGTTTCCACCACCCATCGAGTTATTGTTACTAATATAGATTTATTAGCCTGCTCTGTCGTTAATTGGCTTTCATTTCTATCCTTTGTAGGAGGAAAGTGTGCTTCATAGCCCAGTGATTGTAAATCTATGATACAGTCTCTGAAACCTAGTACATAGTCAGCGAAATCTAGTACATACACCCAATTCACGCTGGTTGACTAGGAGTATATCGATGGGCCGATATTATTCTCGTAACCTCTATGTGTCGATACATTTGAGGATTTTTTTTTTGTTATGTACAATCATTGGTGTTTTCCCCCTAACCTACCATCGATGAATATCGATAATCCCTACCAGATAGACACAAATAAGCTGATATTGGAGTCAAATAAGGAGCCTATAGTCGCAAAACAAAAGCAAGTTTCTCAGTATTGAAAATGTTCCGAAACACCATGTTCGCGCTCGATTTCGACTTGGCTGCCATAGAATGAATTAAATAATACCCCAAAAGCTCTCACATGGCATAGGTTTCATCACTGTTGAGAGTTTGGTCCAACATTACTCATTGTCCTTTTAAAGATAATGAATTATTTAACAGCAGCAAAAATAAAATTAAAACCTAAAGCATTTCCTTCAATATTACCATAGGTACTATTGTAATATGTTTAATAATTATCAGTTGTTGTATGTGTCTGTTGTATAATGTTGTGTGTAATTGTCTGGTCTGTAATAGTTTATACTAATATAAAGTATAACACATTGCACAAACTTAAGATTCACACACTTTGCTTATTGTTTATTTGTGTTTAATATTTTCCTATTAGTATAGTTAGATGGATTAAACTTTTACTGGATTGGATATTGTACTTAGATATTGTGCCATAATGAAGATCATTTTTGACATTACAGATAGCCACAAAAAGAAAAAAAACTGTACGTGCAAAATAAATTGTACGTGCAGGAACATCTGGTGAATCAGGGCATGTAGGATCTTGTAGTAAATGGGAAGATGTTGCAGTTTCCAGTGAACCACCAAATAAGAAAGTAAAGCAAGAGGAAACAAGCACATAAACCCAAAATACAACTATAATGCCAACACAATTAAAATTACAATCAACCATTAAGTTTCTAGCCGGTCTCTTCTCCATAGAACCCGGCCCACTTTGGAACCGTGCATCTAGAATCTCAACGTTTTGACGAAACGACGACGACCTTTTTATGCCGATTTGAAATTAAAAAAAGTTTTGCTTTGACTTTCATTCATTGTGTTTTATTGCTTAATGTTGTGAATGATGATTATACTTGAGTCTGCAGCACTAAGCATGGGTTACCCTTTCTGCTATAATAGGAAAGATCTCATAAAGAAAGGTCGTAGGATGGTCGCAAAGCTAAAAGAGAAAAAGAAAAAGTAGAACAGGAATTAAATTTGTATCTTAAAATGTTAAAATCTAATGTTTCCTATGACTAGAGCTGCCAGATGTCCGGAATATTCACGCATGACATTTTATTATACACGTAATCTGTGTATAAGAAAATGTCCGGATTTTTCCGCAATGTCCGAAATTTTCTCTAAATTTTCTTTTTTATTATATAGTAACCTTGCATATGCCTATTTATATATTATGCCTTGCCTGTGACTCTAATTATAACCAAAAGGGTGTATGTATATTTGTAAGAACGTTTAGATACACTGTATGGACCGTATATTTCACTATTTACTAGGAAAAAAACAATTCTTACTATTCGATATCAGTAGTTAATTACCTGATAACTATTCTCATAACATAATTAAATATTTCTATCATGTCCTACTTTTAACTAAAATGTATGGTTACCCTATTAGACAAGGACACGGCTACCACAAAGTATTCTCCCTCAGACCGGCTTTACGGCACTATTAAGCGTTCCAGTACTTGTACTATTTCTATGTTTATTCTTTATTCCATAATCCCGAAGAGCGAGCGACATTCGCACGAGTGACTTTCAACGAGGCTTCTTACGTCATTGTTTTCAACCGAAAAATGAATTACTGAACGTAGCCAATGACTTGACGGAATGAGATTTTGAGAATGACATTTGATTTGTTTGACACGGTTTGACAGGACAGAAACAATTTTATTGTTGATTGCTGGACCGAAATAATTCGATTAGTATTGAGTTTTTGCGAAAAATACTTTATTTAAGATGCCGAGTCAGGACACTGAACATTATCGACTGTTCATTGGAAGACTACATAGAGAAGAACATAGACCGGCCGCATTGAATGATATAAAAAATTTACTTGCATTCAAGCCTGCCGGTGAAGCTGTCTCAACGATAAGGGATGTTGGAATATCACAAATAGTTCAGTGTCTTAATGTACCAAACACGTATGTACTTTTTATCAATTACCTATGCTAAACTTCTTACTGCTGTTCATTAAATAACAATATATTATTATTCAGCCACATTGAACTATTCAGCGGTTACCATTTTACAGATCACATGTAGATTTAACATGCGAAGTTTTAAGAATCTGTTTTGAAAAATTTGAACCTGGAGATGTTGTGAAAAATTACTTAAGCCATATTATGTACTTGCTTCGCCATGAAAAAAGTTGTGTGAGAAAACTTGCTATTGATGAAGTAAGTGATTACTAATCCATTTTCGTACTTCTGTAAGTGATGACACCTTCCTAATGGTATAAATGACATTGTCATGTTTTTCAGGTGCATAAGGCAGTAATTACTAGCCCCAACATATTGCCTGTACCACAGTATATTGATGTGTTTGTAGCAGTGGCTCAGTCAGTCAGTGATACAGATGTGGGTGTAGCTAATGAAGCCATTTTGATTACTTCCAATTTGCCACATGAAGCTTATGGTAAAGTGCTGGAGGAAATGCGGATTGCTTTGGAGTACAATAGCAGTAGCAAGTGTAATGTTTTTGAGGTTGATACCAACTTATAATTATCCTTGAAAGTGGGACTTTATTGTTAGTTTTAGTAATAATGTTTATTTCTTGATTTTGCAAAAAATTACTCTAAGCAACATTATGGTCTCATTTCCTAGGAAACATCTAAATTGTATATCCAGAGAACTTGTTTATTTATTCATGATAAATATTGTTTTACATATTCTTGCAGGTTATTGTCAATATCTCATCAAAATCTTATGATTTGTTTAAACTATGCGTTGACCTAAAATATGTTGATTTCATGATATCAGAACTACAAACAGATGATGTATTGTATCAAGTTAACATTCTGGAATTATTATCCAGATTGGTTGTCAAACCACATGGCATTAACTATCTTGTAAAAAATGGAGCACTTAAGAGGATTTTGGGATATGTCACAGAGTTGCAAAACAATCCACTTCGAGGCCTGTTAATCCCAGGTAGGTACTACTCAAAACATCCATTTCAACAGTTTTAGTTGATATAATAAATAAAAATAGTAATAAAGCTAATTTATCAATTACTTCCAGGTTACATGAAATTCTTTGGATGCATTGCTCATAACTACCCTAAAGAAATATTTGAGAAACATTCTGTTGTATTTGACACACTATTTGAAGCATTACAATCTGGTGATCAAACCATTTTACCAGTTGCCTTAGATACTCTAGGATTTATTGGTACCACAGTAGAAGGAAAGTTATGCTTGGCTGCATTGGGTATGTATAAGAAATATGTATGAAGGTGCTTAGACAGTGCTAGGTACCTACTTACATTTATTGCTTTTTGTGCAGGGAGCAAATATACACTAGCTGTTGAGAAAGTGAGTCTTCTTATCAAAAATAGTGACACTGAAACGAAAATTCGCGCCTTACATTGTTTTGCTGGACTAATGAGTATAGATAAAGACCCTGCAGTTTCGAAATCTAGTCCTGTTGACCACAGAGTCACATTAATGACCCGAGAATGGTTTAGAACTTTGGATTCAAAACCTATGGAAACTTTATTTGACATCTGCAAAAATCCATTCCCTGATATAAAGCAAGCTGCATTTACATTGTTGGATGCTATTTGTCAACACCAGTGGGGCGAAGAAATGGTAGCGCGAGTTGCAGGTATTTATTCCTGTTCACTTATTTTCTTAACTATTTATCCTAACTATGATAATGAACATTACTGAATCGTTAAAAGGTTTTTACTAAATTAGGATATTAACACTAGGTAATATTTTTGAGTCAATTTATATTTAAACTAGCGACCCGTCCCCGGCTACGCCCGGGTGCAATTTCTCTATTATCCTTACGTTAAATATGAAAGTATTATACATATAAACCTTCCTCTTGAATCACTCTATCTATTAAAAAAAACCGCATCAAAATCCGTTCCGTAGTTTTAAAGATCTAAGCATACATAGGGACAGACAGCGGGAAGCGACTTTGTTTTATACTATGTAGTGAGTAGTGATACTGTAGGCACCACTACTATTAAAACAGGTCAACTAAAACTAGCTACTATTACCACAATAGTTAATGTTACATAATAAGACAATATCAAAATAAAAAAAGTTTGAAGAGTTGAAAATCAAAATTCATACTTCAATTTATATAATTTAATTTGACAAGTTCATAAAACCTAAACTTAACTAACAAGTAAACTGAAGATGAACACTCCTAGTCGGGTGTGACTCCTGATAGCAAACTCACTATGGAATTTGTACCATCATACTTAGTAGTTAGTAATAGCCCCTTATTAGTGAGTATGTTGACGTTCATGCTGGTATCCTCACCTCCCCAAACGGATAAACCGTTTAAGCTACAAACATGGTTTATATAAATGTCATGATGATGATTTTGTGACAAATTTCAATAATAATGCCTGAAAGAAATAAATGTTACAATAGGTGCTTGGTGAGTATGCTAGCATGAGCATTTCACATTATATCTCGAGAATGGCTAATGGTATCATTTTGTAGCTGGCGTCTAGATTTAGTGCTCAATTTGTGACCACAAACGCACTTACATCCACATTTAAATTATTTTTATCAAATCGTAATCTCACCCAGTGAGCTTACAAATAGTAACATAATTCCTCTCACCAATACGTGCCGAAATTCTAAAGTTAAAAAGCCAATTTCTGACGAATTCCGATGACATTCAGCGCGCTGTGCAACTGACGTCATCCACATTCTTTTATGTCATTGTGTGGTTTATTTATACTTTCTTTCGGCGCAGTCGATTCCGGCGTTGTTGTTGTGCGAGGCCAGCTGAAACTTCACTTCGGTCGGGCGTGGACAAGTCTGCGTTCACCTTTATGGTCAAACCTCACTTAGCCGAATTGCAATTCAGCGGAGCGACGCGATGCGGCCAAATATTGTTTATATTTAATTGTGAAGTTCTATCTCAGGCTTCCATTTATACAATATTTGGCCGTGTCATCGCTCCACTGCAGTGCAGTCACGCTCAGTGTGTTTTGACATTTACATTCAATTTGCCGACGATTAAGGCGAATAACACACGGAACGGTGTGGCGCAGCCTGCCGCGGTAATCTTGTAAAGTATATGCAGAAAAAGAATTGTCGTTGGTAAAAAGTGAACTATCGTTATGATTTTTACCTCTGCCATTTGGAGCTCGTTTCTTACTGTGGACATAATATTAAGCTAAATGAACTGTTCAAAGTATCAAAATGAAACAGTCGCGCTATTGTGTTAATTGCTAAACAAACAAGTTATGTAAGGCACAACTGCACCCTCAAATCCCACGACGGCTCTCTTTCCGAGCAGACTATAAGCACGGCTACCTATCAATTTATACATTATCGAGTCTTGGCACACGGCACACCGCGCGGAGCAATTTCGATGCGCTCTACCGCGCACCACCGCGCCGTGGTAGTGGCGCCGTATCGCTCCCTGTGTTATTCGCCTAAGATAACAGTGAATATGTCTAAGTTCAAGAAACAAATCATTTTTCTTATATTCAAAATACAGGCCGGCTCGATAAACTTTCGCGCTTAGCTGTCATAATATACTACACGTGTCGTACCCTGACCGTTATAGGAGCGTGTCAATCACGAAAAGAACGCTCCGAAACCAACTCCAACTGTAACAGATCAAAGACGTTCTATTCCTGAATAAAAAAATTGTACAGTCAGCATAAGTCAAATGAACTTATATTATTGGCATTTATGAAATCTGTGTGGTGATCTATAGAACTGTGTAGCTAGCTAGTAATCATTATAATTTCACATATAATATCAACAATTGTAAAACTCTACATTGATCGCTTTTAATGCTGGCTGTATCTTGTTTGTTTTGTGTAACATGGACGTGTTCGTTGGTGATGGAATGGTCTCGGGGCTCTTATACTTTTTTATGTATGTGTCGATATGGTATTGGTTATAGTATGGTTAGCCATACAATAACCGATACGGTCAGCAAGCCTTAATACACAATCATAAGACAATATAGAAATAAAAAAGTGATAAATAAATACATGAATAAAAAATCAGACAAGATCTTATGATAACTAATACTATTAAATTAATTACTAATTATCCCTATGCTTACAGGTTTTATAGAATTTCTTCTGGACCGATCCATAAGTTATACAAAAGAGACAAATGAAGCAAAGTACGACATAATAAAAAGGCTGGCTAATTCACCTGCTTTTGATGTTACCATTATTGGAAGACTTCACACATATGTTGAACAAGGTCCATTTTATTCTGAAAGTCAGTTGGAGATTGCCATGGAAGAAGGAGACTGAAGTTAATTTTAATCTTCAACATTTACTGGGTAATTTTACGATTTTTTAACAATTTAATTACAATATCATAAAGTTCTAGGCTTTAAAGAATATAATATGACTGGAGAAGTTTTTTAAACAAAGACTTGAAGAATTTCAGGATTATCGCAGACGCCCCTAGTTACGAGGGTTCAGAGGGTAGAATCAAAATACTCCTTAGTATTCAGAGTCAATTCTGCAGCCCCCTTGGAATTATAATAGATTTTGGTAATGGAATTGTTCAAATCTTTGTGTAACTTCCATAATATTGTTGGTGTATTTGTTGAATTAGAAGATGAGACTTATTTTAGTTTTAAAATACAAACAACTTTATTAATTTGACAATAAAATTATAAAAATCTACTTCCTCCTTTTATTTTTTGTTGTTGTTTCTGTCTTCGTGGCTGCTTTCTTTTTTTTTGCCTTTGGTTTGTTGTCACCTCCATATTTAGCTGCTAATTCATCAATAAAGGAGTGAACGTATTCAGCCCTTTCTTGTTTCTCTTTTATCAATTTTTCGAGGCTACTCTCTGAAAAAAGTAATAAATGTCGTATTGAGAATTTAAAGTCAAAATCTTATTTGTAGAACAGGTATAAATGGATGTTAAAAAATATAAAATATAGGGATCGCTATGTCTACGCTATGTACTCGTATATGAAAAATTGAGAGATTTATTCAAAAATAATACATTATAAAAAATAGTTCTGCGCATTAGTACGTGGTTACATTCAAAGTCGCCAAGAAAATTGACGTGGGCTGTAATCATAATATTCCTTTAATATTCACACCTCAGATAAAGAACCCGCTTAAATTCACATGCTAACGAACGAGCGACGCAACAACGTCATGTCACGTGAGTCTGTGTTTTTATTTTGGCGTGGACATTTGGAAGCATAAAGTTATTATTACTAGTGGTAATAGAGGAACACTGTCTTCATTATCGCGAGACCAAAAAAGAAATACGTATGTTAGCGCATTTGACATGTGTGTGAAGTTTAGGGATGTGACTTTGACGTCTCCGCATTATCGATATGGCCGTGTTATTGTGAAATTATAATATCACCGAATTGACAATATCCCTGTAATATCGATATCAAAATCGGCTATACTAATAAGGAGTGGAATATCATTTAGAATCTGCTAGGCTAAATTATGTACCTAACTTATAATCTTTTAAAATTACCAATTAAATCTTTCAAATGTTCTTTATACTAAAATACCATATTTGACATATTTAATCTGTCATTTTAAAATATTAAAAGTTACGTAATAGAGGTTTATATTAGGATGGCAAAATTATTAACGTCACGAAAGTGACGAATAGGTAAGTAAAAAGAAAATTTATTGTAAACATTATGTAATCATTCATTATCATATTCATTATTTCTTGACGTCAGACGTTTCGGTTTTGATGTTGAAGGTTTTGGTGATAGGTCCCTGTATTTGTACACTGACACAGGCCGAGAAATGTGGTCCGGAAACCTGGAAGTTATGAAGTTAGCCAGTCAATATAATGAAGTTATTTTTTTCACCAGGCTACTCTTTGTCTGGAAATAGCGCTATTTTATGCATTTTAATGTGCGACATAATCAGAATCTTCGGAATCGTAAGTTTGCTTCTTGTAGAAGCGGACGTACGATTCGGAAAATTCTGTCATCTGTGGGGCTAGTACAAAATGCGGGTATGGGCTATGTACGTACTATTAAAATGTTGTAATAGTACAAACATGGTGTGAATAGTGTCGAGTGCCCTCCAGTGCGTCAGAAATATTCCGACTATGATTTTCTGACAATGTGCGGGGCCGGACTAAATCAACCTTTCAATATACAAATAAGCAAGGATTAACAATAACTCTCAAGTTATGCAATGGACGAAGCTAGGTAGTACGAAAAATTAATTTGGAAATATCGACATATCGATAGATTTTGTACACACAACCTATGCCAAACGGTTTAATTTTCACATTTTCACGAACACAATATTTTTTTATCTTACACATAATTATTTAAAATAATATATTATTTAGAAAATAGAGGGCTTACTGCATGTTATAAACGTATTACTAAATAATTTTAGGAATATTTTCTATGGAAATATGCACTCTGAAAGTAATATTGCACTGTACGGTATTTACCTGTAAAAGGTCTCTTTATTTGCATTATTGCTGTAAGTTACACTGCAGTCTAACACAGGACACGAAACCTTTTCGATTATTGATATTTATCCAATAAAATACAGAACGATTGTGAAGAAAATCATAAAATAATACGAGATCTTATTTTGACAGGTACCTAATAGTTCATGAATTGTTTCAAATCGGTCCTACGAACATTTAATTGTGTCTCTTTCTCGCACGTAGGATTTTCGTAAAGATCGGTTTCTCACTCGCACACTGTGTTCCTCTATTACCACTAATAATAACTTTATGTTTGGAAGTAATATTTTTGATTTTACTTTGTTTGATTATGCCTTCAATCTTAACGATAATCTTAAAATAAATGCAAGTTACCTATTGTTAAAGTTCATCACATCATGTCTGCCGAAATTTAAAGATCTAGAAGATTTTGAACAGAACATAGCATGTATAATATTAATTAAACATAATAAATAGTACCTACATAATCATACAGGTTGAGTTTGTTTTGGGAAATCTTTGACAGCTATGCTAACTGTTGTCTGTTAGAGATAGGAAGATGTCTTTTTCTAAAATTAAACCTCTTTTTTACCCGACTACGGAGAGGGTTATAATATATGGATATATTTGTCAAAGTTGAAAATAACATTTCGAGCGATTTTCGTACATTAAATTTGCAAAGAGAAATGGTCTATTGAATAAGAAATTTATTCGTATTTGAATAAAGAGCTCAATGGTGTTTCAACTATTCTTCCTATTTCTGCCGGGTGCAGACTGGTGAAACGTAACATGCAATGTAAAAGCGGGTCCACACCTGCGCTCGCGCACGAACAGTGCGGTTCGCGTGCATCTTACTATATGCTGTAACTAATCTTAATTTATAACACCTGTAATAATACCATATTTGACCAAATAAATAATTTGATTTGATTTGATTTAGGAACAAAGTATGGACACCTTTGGATATGTTCGCAAGCGGTTAGCGAGTAGTTCTCGTGCAAGTTTAATTTCCTCTCGTGGACACGAACAGTACGGTTACGGGTACGGCGCACGTGCACGAAACGAACATGGAGGAACAAATCGACAACGCGTGGAGTGAAGAAAGAGCACTCTATTTGATCGAGGCGTACAGGATTCACGAAATATTGTGGAACCCATAAAATCAAAACTTCTATAAAATAAATCTGAAACAAGATGTGTGGACAGAAATAGCGAAGTTGATATCGATGACGGAAGATAAATGTAATAATAAAATAACGAGTCTTCTGTCTTCAGTATCACTTGGCAGGTTCGCGGTAAACTGACGGAAACAGATGCGCGGAGAGCGTTCATAGTAGATGCCTGGTTCGTGAGCGCGAGGCGTCCTAAGTTATACAATGTAACATACGACAAATTGAAATGTTTCATTGCATGTTACGTTTCACCAGTCTGTACCCGGCATTACGGTTAGCTAACCTGTTTTGTTAAAGGATCTACATTAAAAAGTCCGGATAAAATAATATTATAGTATCTATAATACCTGAATCAATATTTAATTCTTTTTTCATTATTTCAGCTTGCTTTTCTTCCCACTTCTCTTTTCCAATTCTTCTGAGACGTTTTTTAACTGACTCGTGTGTGAATTTTTTGTATGAAGGTATTTCAGCTGTCTTTATCATCTCCTAGAAGAATAAAATAATAAGTTGTTGATTATTTGAAAGAAAGGGTTTATTAACACTTTCAATACAGAAATAGATACACAATTCTGTATTGAAAAAGCAATGTACATTTAAGTACACTAGCTTTGCCCGCGACGTCGTCGGCGGTGAACAGGGATGCTGCGAGGTTTGAAAAAAAAATGCCTGTCTTGTCTCATGATACACACTACATTACGTATTCCCTAGTCAAATTTCATCAAGATTGGTTCAGCAGTTTAGTCATGAAAGGTAACAAACAGAGAGATGGAGTTACTTTCGCATTTATAATATTATTGTACTAGTATAGTATATACAGGATGACTGATTGAACGAGCGAATAATTGTAGGAGGGTATTGTAGTCGTCATTATGAATAACTTTTACTAAGGGACCATTACTGAATCCTCGAAAAAAAATCTGCTCTTCCACATAAATAATTTACTATGGGACTAAACCAACTTCTGATTGTCTAACAGTTACCAAACCTATACATACTTTTCAAAAAGGTAGCTGTTAGACAATCAGAAGTTTGTTGAATCATTCAACTTAGAATATGGCTGCTGTTGTACAAAATAAATATGTCCTATAGTTAATTAGTACATCACATCCAATGACATTTTACAAATAGATTGGCCATACACCAACATTAATACACTACAAAATTGTGTAAGCTTTACTATAGCAATATAGCTGTACATCATACAGTGCGCAAAGAAAGGGAAAGAAAATGAAAGCCAATACGCCATGTCGGTTGTTAGAAAAATATGAATATAGACGTTTAGGTACGTGGCATTCACTGCTAATGCCACATACCTAAACGTTGCTGCTGCATGCTCATTATCTCAGTCACTACAGGGCATTTATCTTGCTAATATAGAATGAGGGCAACGCATCTATTTGTAAAATGTCATTGATCACATCACAATAGTTCAGTCTTTTGTATTTCTGGTGTACAATATCTGGTATACAATGGTCCTATTCGCAAGTGGTCCCATTTTACTTTACAAGACGAAAATGATGCTGTCATTTGACAGGGACAGACTCAACTAAGGTTAAAAAACGAGGGAAGCGAGGTCAGAAGCATAGAGCAAAGACCTAACTCAAACTTATAATTGTAAATATGAAGCAGTTACAATTAGTAATCTTACATTGAGAATCTCCTTGAGCCTTGCCTCATGTTCAGTCCTTGCAAATTGTACATGGTCAACAATGTAATCCATATCACCTTTGCCATTTAAATAGGCTCGTTTCAGATCTGCTCTCTCCATATCTGAGCCTGTAAATAGATAAATAGTATTAATCAGAGTTCCAAATTATGAAGATAATTATGTAAGTTTGCACAGCACACACATAAAATAATGATGACAAAGTTTATGTTTGTTGTTTGACTTGACATTAGCAAAAAAACACTTAGGGAATCCCCTCGTACGTGCTAGACATTGCTCAAATTCATATAATATACAAGTAAACAATGTGATACCCCAGCCGCACCACGGCCCTGTGTATTGTATTGCACGCAACCAATAGTTATTATCAGGATAATTATATCTTTCAACCCAGACACAATTAATAAAAAAGTAGTCTGTTGTACGTTTTCAACGTGACAGTGTTTTTTGGTTTTTTTTTTTGCATTTTTCAGTTCTCTGCCATACATTGAGAAACAAAAATAATTAAATAGTTTTTTAAATATACATTTTTAAAATTTAATGGATTAAATTCCCAATTAATGTTAGTTTCATACTCACCAATATATTCTTTCTCACAAGCTATGATATCTTCTTCAGTGATCACCTTAAAAATCATTCTCCAGTAAACACTCCAATCTCGGGATATAATAATATTAAAATCATCATCATCCACAGACTTGGTCTCATCATAATAGGCTCTTTGGTGCTTATCAGTGAGAATGGCGTAGATACTGCCCAATACCTTGAATTTCTCAGTTGCTTCAAGTTTGTTATCTTCTTCTACTCTGTCAGGATGAACTTTCAGTGATAACTTGTGATATGCCTTTTTAACTGAAAATGTAGAAGAATATGATGAGTTGAATGAAACTGTAATTCTTAAAAGTGTGTAGGTAGATTAGAAAGGTTTGAAAAACAAGAAGGTATATTGGAGGACTGCAATAAACACAGAAGACTAATATAATACTAATAAACAAAATACTTCTCAATTTCATTATCCCCGAGAAAACACTGCCCCTAAGACGACCCTCTAACCCACAGATTTCAGCCAATTTCCTTATTTATAAAAAGGTAAAAGTAAAGAAAGAAAGAAGAACCAAATATTGCAACTTGTACGGCAGCTTCCATTTCGCAAGGACTTTTGTTGTATACTAATACATGTAAATTATCCACAAGATATAAATTTTTAAGAAAGCTATGACATTTTTCACATCTCTTCACCAGCCCCACCTTCTCTTTCAGTTGCGTTTTCAGAAATTTCTAAAATTTCGTAGAGATTTGTGGTTTGGAAGTACTTCTCACACAATTCTTTGAGACCCATTTTAGTAGAAATATTTTATATTTGAAAGGATTCAAGATATTCCATTTACTGAAGGCTACAAACGATGAAACGACGCGCCAAAATATCCCAGTTTGACAATGACAATGAAATGACATTGACAATAAATTGACAACCAGTCAACCGTAGAGGTCTAAGGGCAATGGGTGTGTTCAGTTATTACGCCCGACGACGCTCGACGACGCGGGCGATCACACTAAACCGTTCAGTTATTTGAGCGAACGTCGTCGGACGATCGTGTGTTCAGATATAATAAGAGAGTACTAAATATAACTATATAAAAAAAAATAGGAACAATAATCGTATTAAATTGACTAGTAGAACCCCATTCCAAAATTTCAAGCCCTAAGTCCCAAATTTTTGAATCCAGCCCAATGTGGCGACGACGCGACGGTCGCTCAAAAATCTGAACGGTTTAGTGTCAGTTCACCCAGACGATAATGCGTCGTCGAGCGTCGTCCGACGTAATAACTGAACGTACCCGGTACCACAGACCTGCCTTCGCCTGTGGAACATAGAGCCTGGCCAACGAAAGCTGTCCAAAAGAAAAGGAGGTTCCATTAAAAAAATTAAGAGCTGTTATCCCTGTCTATACACTGCATAAACGGTGTTGATACTATCTATTATTCAAGAAATATTATGCGATACTTACCTACATCAGTATTTCCTATTTATATAATAATATTTACAATATTTCGTCTTGAGGATCATTGACTTACATTGAGGATGGTCATAATCAGAGCACGAATGTTTTGACGTATAGTAACGTTAATCTAAGCAAATTTTGATAAAATACATTGAATCTATCGTATTTTTGATCAATTATATATTAAGCAACATACACACTTGTTACATGAAAACTTAAAAAAAAATATTCACAAAAATATAATGGATTAAACACAAACTATGTAGGGGATTAAACGTGTACTTTGATTCTTATGTTTACGTTACGTTACGATACGTCAAAGCATTCATGCTCGGCCCACAGTACCAAATTTTAAGCGCTAAACGAAATTAGCTTAGCACTTTTTATCTTTTACGTATTAAAGTTCATCACTCAACTTTCCTGGCACGGCCATACATAGAAAAGGTTGAATTAAACAAAAAGTTATTACTATAAGTTTATTTATTGGAATTGAGACCACTGATGTGATGAAACAATAAAATCCACACAAAACGTAGGGGTTATTCGTTTATTTTGTTTCCTATAGCCGAAATTGGAAACTATTGCTGAATGTGGTCGAATTTTCCCCAGAGTATTCCACTGTGCGTGATTTTTAGACCTTTCAATTTTAATTCTTCTTAGTGTTTTTCATTTTTATTACCATGTTTCCTTGTGTGTCTGAACTGATAAGAATACCTGTCATTGAAGATGAAGATATCTTTTCTAAATAATGTGTTTCACATTTCATTTTCTTCGAGTGCTTTCAACTTAGATTATAAATTGCTTGTCGCGTTCAATTTCTTTACTATTTCCACAATTTTATGTTTTGTTACCTCGTTGTTGATACTTCCTGAAAAGTAGATACACCATGAAAAATATTGCGATTTTTTATAAGTAGTCGAAAAGTATCAAGTTGTTTGAATAAAAATTCGAAAAACTAACCTAATAGCGAAAGGATTGAATCTAGTTGTCGTATTTTCTCTACATATTTCTGATTCAAATCACTTTTTACGTCTTTATATTTGTCAGTCATAGTAAATAGAAGCTTCCTCATCGAACTTTTGATTGTTTTCGGCATTATTTTAAACAGAACTAACGAAAACATTCTATTCTATTCTATTTTTCGATGCATAAATAAACACAAGATGACAAAGTCCGAAACGTCAATGCACGTCAATGTCGTCAATGTTACAATTTTGACAATCATAAATTGTTGCCATAATAAAAGTTTAGAAAATAATTCGTGGACTTCTTTCGCTGGCCAAACTCTACCCATGTGACCTCTAAGGTGGACGCACACCTGTCCGAAACGACCGCGCCGAACAGTATTATAGTGTATAATCTATGCGCCGAACGAGCCGAACGAAACGAATTTTCGAATTCTTTATATGAAATCCTATGAAACATCGCACACCTATCCGGGTCGAATCGGACGAATCGCCGCGAAGAATTCGGTAGGTATCAAAATCCCAGACGAATTCGGATGACGTCATCAGATTCGATGCGGACCTAAGAGTAATAATACTATAGAGGGACTCTATCGAGTGTAAACAGAAAACCTATAGACATTTCTCTTTACATAAACAAAACGTCATAAGAGTCATAGAGATAGATATATTCTATCTGTTACCGCTCAGCGAAGTAATGCGGCCATTTGTACTATAGAAACATCTATCTATATACTGAAAATGAAAAGATATTTTTTGACCGTTTTCAGGCAAAACACCCATCCGGCTGTTGCAGCCGGTAACTGCACACAGTATTGTCATTATTGTATGTGCACAAATAGTTAAAATCACCACACACTTGATTTTTTCAAAGATATTCTCACAAAACACTTGACGCACCGAGCCCTCCAGCTGGATGAAAACAGCTCGACTGATGGCACGCAGCGTTTCAAGATGACGTAGAAACTCTATCGCTATCTCACTTTGCTTATAGAGCTAATACATTAGTGAGAGTAGGGCCATATATACGTCTCCTGCTCTTACTTGATATATCTAAGATCTTAGATATATCAAGTAAGAGCAGGAGACACTCGATAGAGTCCCTCTATAGTATTATTGCTCTTAGCCCTCTATAGTATTGGCTCTTAGATGCGGACGATTCGGTCAGTGTTGCCAGTGGGTTCGAGTCAAAAGTTATCTGGATCAGTGTTGCCAGATGCATTAATTCAATTCCATTTATTTGCTTGTTCTGGGTTTACAAAGATGTTGCAATGAAATAGATCCGCCACATTATGCCTTTCAGCATGCAAAAATTCTACTTAATACCTAACAATTAAAGAGATACATAATAACAACATAAAGATATAACATTAAGAAAACAAAATTAGACAAAATAAGCCAAAATAATACTTACATTGAGATTAATTAAGTCACTTGCAATATACTTAATTAAAATTTTCACAATATCAAATTAATCATGTCAAATTATACAATTTTCATTATTAATAAATGATATAAATTATATTAATTTATATTAAGCCTTAAATCTGAAGAAGAAACTGGTAAAATCTAAGTTTTTAAACTGTCATGGTCATTAACATTATCATTAGAGTTATGAACGGGGTATGCTAAAATCTATTTTAAATCTGAATGATATTTTCAACTTGAATTCTGTATAAAATCTGTATAGGCTTAAGAACCTAATCAGATTTAATAAAACTTATGCAATGCAGTCTAGGTATTTTGTTTTACTTCTTTTAAAAAGCATAGTTAAATAATAAATCTGTGATTTCATAAAACAAATTATGAAACTAAACGTAATGAGCGTGCGATATGCGTCAAGGCAATGCACGTAACGAAACGCTATTTCTTTCGGCGCGGTCGATTCGGTCGGCGCGGACGATTCTTTCGGAGCGGATAGGAGTGCGAGGCCAGAAACTTCGTTTCGTTCGGCTCGTTCGGCGCGGTCGATTCGGACAGGTGTGCGTCCACCTCTAGCCTCAGCTCTATATGATGACTATGCTGTGGTGTGTCCAGTGTCGGTCGGTCGGTTTGGTTTCTCTGTCTACGGTCTATGTTGAAATGTAAAGGACCCTCTACACGTTCGGCGAATAGAGGCGAATGGAGGCGAACACGAACGAGTGGAGGGCGCAAATTTTCCTTATTTGCGTTTTTTACGATTTTGTGTTTTTTACACTATCCTAGAGACTGATACATACAATCAGGCTCTGCGAGGTCAAAAAACTGTAAATAGCAAAATCAAGTTTATTACAGAGTTTCGAAATTGTATTTTAATGTATTTCTGGGAAATATTCTAAACTATTCTAAAGCATAACATTTTAAGTGATTATACATTTAAATTGACGACACGGTTGGCGTAGTGGCTATGGGATTAGCCTTCTGCGCCACGTGCCGCGGGTTCGATCCCCGCACGGAACAAATATCAAATATTGTATGATCTACAGATACCTAGTTGTTTCGGGTCTGGTTGTGTGTGCATGTGACATGTATGTTTGTAAACTGTAACCTCGATACAGGAGAAATCTTAGTGAGGGGCAATGTTTGAAAAAACAATAAAAAAATACAACGGTACCTAATTTTTGCATTTCATGGTATGTACCGAGCTACGAGTACATGCTTTGCCGCTACAATTTCGATGACTCCCCGAGAATTTAATGTGCTTATCACTGTATGTGATGCAGTTTTTTAATTATTCTCAAAAAAGTACCAAATTACTGTCATATTGATCTCGATCACTTTACCCTAAACCATAGACATATTAGTCTATGCCCTAAACTGTGTTTTGTTAGGGTAGCTGTAGGTGGCATACGACCACGGCTATCCTCTGAACATCTCTATGAATGTGATAATATTTTCTTGTTTCATTCCTTTTCAGTAGTCGGGTTTTAGTTTTAGAACTTATTTTTTTTTCAGATCCACGATTCACTGCTATCAATATATATATTTTTGAAATGTGCTAATCAAGCCCTTTCATTTGATACCCAACACGGCATCATTAAATAAAATTATTTTTTTAGTTCGTTGCTTTATGTCCTTTATAGGGCGCCATGTTAAATTTCATGGGACGTCACATAGCCTATAACCAGCGGACAATCAAGACGGTTCCAAAGATGCCACATTTGTTGAATTATGATAAGTAGTTCAGAAGTTATGAGGGAACAGATGAACATACATACATACATACCGGTCAAACATATAACCCTCTCCGTAGTCGGGTAAAAATGACTACCTACCTATGTTATGTTGTAAGCTTAGGTTGTAAGTATATTTTGTCTCGAATAACCAAATTACTTCTCATTTTTTTTTTTATTATCTACATAGAAAATAGCATGGAACTGGAAATAAATTGAATTTCCCGCCACAAGCCATAGCATCTCTTTTATGCAAATCATTTATTGAATTTAACGATAACTTTATCATTTAAATAAATAGGTACGTTATTGGCATTCCTATCCTAGATTCACAGTACTGAAAAATTAACCAGGAACATTTTAGCATCCATACTGGTTCATTTTGAGGCACAGTGCTCAACTGACGTGACGCTGTGAACGCCTGGACAATAGGTTACCTATCCGAGTTCAATTTTGCCCGACGGCGACAACCCGTCGTCCCAGAGACAGTGGGATTAGCCACTCTGCAGTTTAGTACGAAATGACATGATTACTACGTCCAGCAATAAGTAGGTAATAATACTGACCGTGCCCGTCTCCCTACTTGTGGGAGAATGGAAGTCGGGTCTTTGGTCACAGCCTCTTCCGTCATCTACACAAGTCAGGCACTATGTTGGATGACACTACTTTTCTGCTCGCACAGGCAAGTAGCGAGCCGAAACGCTTAGGTGCTACTTGTATTTTTAGGCTTTGTTTAAAATAGTTAGGCAATGTTCATAGTTCAATTTTATTGAGTGTTTTAGAAATAACATACGAAAACTTGGTAGGTAGTTAAAAAAAAGGGCTTTCGGGGATAAGTGGAGAGTCTGTGACTATATTATAATTGTATAATATAGGTAGTCAAAGATGGTCGTGGACACCACACCACCACACTAATTGTAGTGCGGTGGTGTCCACGACTTGTCCCAGTCCCAAGTGTGACTGTAGGTAAGTAGGTACATATCTCACGAAGATAGGATACATCAGTCACACAGCCATAGAAATTGTACAATTATAGTTATATACATTATCTCTATGCACACAGCACATTCGAGCTAATGGGAGGGCAGAACCAAACCGTATGTTTGAATTATTAGTTTTTGTGGCGCTAGGTGTCGCTACAATGATATGGACGAAGTTAGCAGGGAGAAGTTAGAGTAAACACTTTCCCAAAAGAATCGACTTTGGACAGAATTATTTTCTTTTTTAGTTCACAAAGATCGATTAGGTATTAGCAGTACGTACCTGGTTGTACTTAGGCTGTTGACTCTATGCAAACTATAAACTAGGCAGGTTCGGCTGGCTTTTCATATTTATTTTATAGTTAGTGTCTTTTAGAATATTGGAGTTAGTCTGCTTATAGATAGTTAATGGCCATTGTGTCCAATAGTGACCGTGGGCATTACCATGTACCTAATTAACTAACTTTGCTGCACAAGCTGGTTAGTGACCACAAATCCGAAAGTTTAAAGACACCACAACCCAAAGCGTTAAAAGATTATCGCCCCTTCCGTGTCAGGTAAATCTCAAGGTGTGAGTGTGAGGGCAAGCTGTAGCTGGTGAAGTTATCATTTGGGAAGCAGCTACATTATTATAGCAAATTAGCGCAAATAGATATCTACTTAGGTACAAGTTGGTAGGTATTAGGTAGGTATACAACCTTTATCTATAGAAGTCATGTGTTTTATAGTTTTATGTAGGTTTCTTTTGTTTAACAATAACAACTTGTATTTTGACAGACAGTTCATTTTTATCAGAATTTGGTATTATTGAATCTGATCACAGCATTTACATTTTTTCGCAATATTTACATGCATTTTACTTAATATGGATTGTATAAAACTAGGTTCAGGTGATACTAAAATTTCTATATCTCCAAGGTATGTGAATGAGAATAAATTACATGATGCAGATGATGATAAGCAATCGCCAAGATATGAAAATCGACAGACAGAAGATGGCAATGAAAAAGTGGGACAAAGTGAAGTTACAACCCAGATGATTGACGATAATGAAACCAAAATGAAGGAAAGAATAGCTCAGTGTAAAAACATTATTGATTCATTAAAGATTGAACTGAACGAAGAGAAAGCAAAATTAGAAAAGCAAAACAAAGATTCTCAACGCGTTTCTGATTCTCCATCGAAATGCACGACTAGTCATCAGTGTGTTTCCACATCTAACATGATAGTGGGGAACCTATCATACACTTCCAACTTGTACAGCGACAGTGTGGATAGCAAACTTTGTTGTGATGAAAACTTAATAGAATATGAAAAACAACTGCAAAAATATCAGAATACTCTCAATCTAGCACAAATTGAAAAGAAAAATGCCATTAGAAAACAGATGCTGGCTAAAGCTTATCGGCTGAAGCTTTTAGAAGTAGAAAATCAATGCAATATTGAGCTGCTCAGGGTGAAGCAAAGTTTACAATGCTTGGAACCATTGCAAATGATCGCTAATAAATGGAAAACTAATACTGATGAAATGTATGACGTAAATAGTTTTGAGTTAATTCCAAGATATCCAGAACTTAACGCTAATTCAGGGAGTGACATAACCTCTTATGAAATAGATATCAAAACGGCTATGGAAAGGATTGAAAATGCTTCCAAAGAAGATTCTATATTTTCAGATTGAAACAGAAATGGCACAGCAATTTTGGTTTATAT
This sequence comes from Allophyes oxyacanthae, assembly GCA_932294325.1. Lineage (NCBI taxonomy): Eukaryota > Metazoa > Arthropoda > Insecta > Lepidoptera > Noctuidae > Allophyes > Allophyes oxyacanthae. The sequence continues at coordinate 7,092,636 of OW028618.1, read as the reverse complement.
TTGATAAATTATGCATTTTACAGACGATAGTAGGTTATTGATGTTTAACATTTAGATCATGCAGCAGATATTTGTTTGTACCTAGCTACTTTATCAACTGATTTTAAAATTATTGAAATTATTGCCTCTTAAAACCAAAACACTGTAAAACTACAAAGACGAATTAAAATTTGAATTGCAAAGAAATGTTTTGTTTTTTAAACAATAACAGTTTCATACCAAGAGCACTTACAATAATAATAATAGCATTTACAACTATCAATCAAATCAGCCTATCGCAGTCCTGGCTGGACCTTTCCCAAGGTGCGCCACACCACTCGGTCCTGTCTTCAGAATATTATTATTACTATTATACCTATTTACAATGCCATTAAAGTATTACTCAACTCATTATTTTAAAATTCGCACATCGAAAATCAAATCAATTACCAAAAACGGGTGTGAAAATCTGATTTCAATAAATCAAAAGCCAGGAGGACCTCCACAGTGGACCACACACATCGAGGCACGCGCTTCGAATGCTGCTGACTTTTTATTTTCGCCGCTTGAGGTTCGGTCGTGTTCACTCGGCGCTCCTCGGCACCCCGGTCGGCAAGCTCCCGCACTGACATCACACACGTCTGCGTGCGCTCGCGCCCGTTCAGTTAGGAACTTGAACTTTATTTTAATAAGATTCCAATTTGTCAATTAGAGGGCATCGCATGAACCAAACAGGTTTGACTCCTTTACACCTTGTATCTTTATGAGTTTCATTTAAAAGTGCTTTTGAATACCTAACAAGTTGAAGTGGATGAAATTCTAAGTTAATAGAGATTTTGGTTATAATATATTAGGCATTACAACATAAGATTATTACTTAAGTTCTTTCATTGACATACCACAGCGGAAATAGGAAAGAATGTTTAAGACGATATACGGGCTTACTAGCATAAAAAAAGGAAATAATAAAATAACATAATTTGTTACTAGATTTACTAGGTTTTTACCTAGTAAATCTAGATTACAAGACCCCAAATTATATAATATGCTTCTCATATTGACAATACTGAAGAAGTGGATGAAGTGGAGAGATGACGATTGATCTAAGAGACGGGACGATGGGCTGATAGTCGGGATGACTCATGCCAATTGCCAGACAGAAGGAGAAGAAGACTATCATATAATATCAATTTATTTTGTCATGTTGATGATGGCATAGATTTACCGAGTTACTTACATAAAAATGATTCTACAATTATAAGGAGCCGCAGTTTAATCTTCCATTGGTATGGCATCAATCAAATTGCTTAGAATACGAATTAAATACATGTATAGGTAATTACTCTATAGCAAAACAGGTCAAACGGAACCGATTACACGCTGTTTCAGTTTTCCATTACATATAGGAGCTAAAATTGTATTCATAATATGCCTAACCTAGCCATATTTAGGTATATTTTCTATCACTCTATTCGATTTCTTTTAGTTTTTACGATTGCATAATACTCCGTGTTATTGAATCAATAGAATGTGTTAAAAAATTAAACTTGTATTACGCTCCGGTAGTTACGCGTCGGCGATACGAAAGCATGCAAGGTATTTTGACCGAGCAAGTTTTTGATTCTGCATCTCTACAACCTTTAAACTTTGATTTTTTTTCCTTGGAGTCTGGAATTTATGCGAATTCCTCGTCCCTGGAAATATATCTTAAGAATTTTAATCCATCTCTGACTAATTGTTAAGTACTTAAATAAATAAGAAGGATTTAAAGTGCAAAAGTGGGCATTAGTCATTAGGTATCCTTTTTAATATGCAGTAGTTACTGCGCGTTCGCAGGAAACCTTGTTTGTTGTCGGCGTAGGGAGATATCTCACTTCAGCCGCGTGTTGGAGGACACGGCACCCGTCTGTGTGTACGAGCTCGAGAGTTTTATGGAAGAGTAAACAATTTAAAACACTACACGCCGAGCGTATTGGTCCAGCACTCTCCTCCATTAGCCTGAGCCGACACCTCGACCCGCCGGTCCTTTGACGAAAATGATGTTTGTTCACAAGCGCAGTGACGAAGGTGCGGGCGCGACACTCGTTCACCACTTGGTACAGTTTGCTTTAGCTGCCTTAGAGAGGATGGTAATCGGCTTGTCGATCTTGTTTTGTTACTTACCAATGTGTGGGTAAGTATATGTTTTTCGATAATAACATCCTCTTGGTCTGATTCTGGATCTGATGCTAATTTTGTAGATTCATTGAAAGTATGGAGGAAAACTGTTGGTAATGATTCCCTAGCTGCAGATTGCACACCAATTGACAAAGGAAATTTGCGAAAAGGGGTTTAATTAATTAATTTAATTTTCTTACAGTCGCCAAAAATGTTCTGCTAACTCTGGAAGGACGAAGTTATATCTACGTATTTAGAAATTAAGGTAATATACGATAAAAAAAAATACTTCATCTTTCTAAAGTTATAATATTCGTATTGAATGTGTCTTCTCACTTTCTTGTTCCCATCCCGGTAAAATTGGAATATTCCTTAAAGTTTTTCAAACCGTCTTTAAAACAGATATTTTTATGAAAAAGAGTGGACGTGTTTACTTTAAAAAATTCTTGTCAAATGCAAATCCGTTTCGGAGTTTATGAATGAGTGGTTAAAGCTATGGCCGTTACAATAACATCCCTCGTTTATTGGGTTAGTTTATTGTATGCGAACGTTGGTATTGTGTCGGGAAGTCTATCCGCTATCAGGACTGGCGCCAGAATTAGTGTATCTACTTGTTAACAGTCATTACACAATTTCAATCTCTTTGTTGTTGTCGCTTCCTGTCGCTTCCCTGTTCACAAGTTTTTGTATTTTATCTAACTTCACCTGTCCTGTTTAACTAACGTTGTATGTAAATTTCGCTAACTTTAATTATAACCTTCGTTATCAGAAAGATCTGATATTTTATTCTTCGTTGTTTGATTGCTAACTTATACTTCCTAAAAGTTACTAAGTATAATAATATGTGACTTAGAGAAATATAAATAAATACCAATCACTAGTGCATCTTCCCACGGACTGATAATATGTATGAAGTTGCCGCCTTATTCTATTAATAACTTATCAGAATTCAAACAAAAGCTTAACAAGCTTGCGAAAAATGAAAGACAATAAGGTTATGCTAACATTAGCAAGTTAATTGTTGTAAGGCGGGTAAAAGTGGACGTCAAGGCTGTCTTCTGGGGTAAAAAAGAGATTACTTATCCGTTATCATCACCTATCTTATCAGTGGTTTGCAGCGCTAAGCTTTGTGCGTCAGGTGGGAGCACGTTGCGTTCACACCCTTTTTATATAGGTAACGTTTCCCAGGATCTATTCTGCGTAAGGTAGATAAGGATAAGGGCAGTGTGAAGGTCTCTCCGTTCCCGTTTCAAAGTTTGGTCTTTATTTGAGAACTTGCGTGCTAAATATTTCATAAGGTGCTGAGCAGACGACGGTCTTTTTGTCCGGCGGATATATTGCCGCGACGATAGGGCTTATGGAACCCTATAATATGCAACAACAAAAAGGTAAATACACTGCTAGTGCCCGGCATCGGCAGCACGACAGACGACGGCGGACAACATGTCCGTTGTCTGCGCCGCGCTTAACTATATTTATATATATTTAGTAGTTACGTATATCTACAGCATATCTATAGTCGGTAGTTATTCGTGGAAAACGTGAAAGAAAATATAAATGTATAAAAGTTTTACTTATCACGGAATGTTTTGTTATCAGGGATTAGTATTATCAAGCTTAGTCCTCGGCCTCGGTAAAAATATTTTCCTTGTTATGTATGCGATAAAGTCAAACAAGCGGGGTGTCGAAGTAACAAAGCTCGCGCTTATGTATGACTTACGAGCTGATTATGCAGATTATGCATTTTATTACGTAAATGTAGGGCCCTTGCGTACAAATTGTCACAAATAGAAGCTCTCTCTTATGAATTTACGTATGCAAAATACTTCCTTTTTGCACTTCATTTTCGTTGGGGAGCACTTCTCTTTAACAACGAATTTTTCATTCAAATGATTTTTCATTCAAGTTATTAATAAGATGGCTATTGGTTTTCTCCAAAAATTAAGCCTCTCTTTCTCTTCCTCCCTCCCTTGTCGTAGTAAAAGACAACTAAGTGATTATTGCATGAGAATGGGCAGTTGCATCCTACTTGTGCGCTAATTAACTCACTTCGATCACCTTTCCTCTCAAGTGTGATGACTCAATTTTCCTCAAGAAGATTCCTTTAGCGGTATATGCGGACTATGAGGAAGCCCATGGTCTATAGCATAGGTACGGACTTATAACAAGTAATTTGTCTGCCAGACGACTTATCATTATCATTACCTATTAACATATCTTCACAAGTAGAGTATCTACGAAATGTAGGTAATTCTTGAAGAGGATACACTTATAAAATGAGTTATGGTCCTGAATGATTTTAGCCATATGGGAAAAACAGAGCAAATGCTAGTTGAAATTGGAGTACATACTATGTACTATTAAGTATAGATAGTTTACCTCGTATAAAGTAGGCAATCAGTAAGTATACCTAAGTATTTCTACATTGTCATTATTAATTAGTGTCTATATCTCTGACTCAACGGTTAATCGCAATGTATGCGTTGACAAACGATTAATCTTTGATCAATGGGTATTGGGTTGGGCTAATGAGAGTATGATACCGATATCCTATTAAGTTATTAACACGGTAATGAAGAGATGATCACAATCCTTTGTTAGCGTCGACTTACTGATTATGTTCGGGTTAAAATTAGACTCTGGATAGAGTACCTAACTGTAGATATTCGATACTTGGAGTGAAGTAAGTTATAACCGGCTGATCTTTAATTCAAGGTGTATCGATTAACATATTATCAAAACCAGTGGGATGATAAGGATGACTTTCTAAGTTTTTGTTTCTATATTTTTAAGGGAATTTTACATAGGACTCACATGTCAGTTCTATACTTTCTAAGCTAGTGCAAATTAATTCGAGTACGTATCTATGTTTACCTACATAATCTTTTTAAAACGCATAACCTTTTGTACTAATTTATAATGTTTGAATAATCTTTTTAAATAAATTCCTGGCAACCTTTTGTACTTTAATAACAGGACATGGTGCAAAATTTCAATCCAATCAAATCAATTGTTTCTAAAAACGGACTAGTCTTAATAGAAGTTATTGATATATTATTAAGTTTCATAGACTAGTAAGAGTCATACGTTTATGTATGTGAATAGATAAATCGTGAAAACGACATCATCCGACTGAAATGAAACCACTATGGGATTTCCTATAAAGCAAGTCATGCTGATCACTTACTATCGTCTATTTTCCATAATTTGTTGAGCACACATTATGTAGGTACCTATTACACTTAGTATGGCACATCAATTCTATTTATGTTAATAAATTATTGAGTATATATTGGAAAATCCATACCTAGGAGGATAATATTAAACATTTCAAGAGAAGTTCTACGACGATAAAGGTGATGATAATATTACTAATGTCTAATCGTGAAGGTTCGTGACCTGCAGTTTTAATGTTCCATGTTTTTCCAGTAACATCTATATCTAATGGCTTTGGTGTCCGATGCAGAGACAAAGGGTCATTAGCTGCTCAATAAGTGGTTTCTGCGTGATCTCACAGGAAAAAATAAATTTCAAAAGTGTTCTGTTCAGTAGCTCCTAACTGAAACTTCCACTCTTAATCAATGGGTTGATTAGCGCAGTGGATAAGTGATAGTCTCACTACGTAACGGGATACGAGTTCGTTTAGGCATGGAACAAATATTTGCATGTTTTAATTCTAGCTTATATGTAAGCCACATCGTAAGTTTTAATAGGTATTAAATATAAATGATGGTGTGGGCAATTAAAATGACCTCGATGAAATTATAAGTTTTGATCTTTCGATGTATCTTTGTTACTCAATCATACCATAAAGGTTAAATGAAGGCGCATGAAATTCAATACACAGGATAAAAATATATCCTGGATTTTCTATCCTGGATAACTTGACCTTTTCACGCGGCGCAAGCGGTGTTGCAGGTACAGCTGCTAGTGTTTTGTTTCTGAATAATAAAGGTGTGACATTATTGACTTCTGCATTATTTGTACACCTGTAATTAGCTTATACATCGCTAATATGCGAAGTGTGATCCATAATGTGCATATATGCAGTTGGTTCACATTACCTATATGAGGTTAAATAAAATAAAATAATTTAACTATGTATTCTTGCAGTTCATTTTTAACCGACTTCAAAAAAAAGGAGGAGGTTCTCAATTCAACGCCTATGTTTTTTTTTTTTATGTTTGTTACCTCATATCTCTCGACTGCGTGAACCGATTTTCGTGATTCTCTTTTTATTTGAAAGCTGGTGCTTCCCAATTGGTCCCATTTTAATTTGGTCTAGTTCTGACAATGGGATCCATGAGAAAACCATATAAGTCTTAAATTTGCATTAAGTATGTGCGCGACAAATGGTCGAATAACTCAATATCACGCAACCGATTTCGATGATTATTTTTTTGTTTGAAAGGGTATACTTCCAAAGTGTTCCCATTTAAACTTAGTGAGGATCTGATGAAGATCTTCGGAGATAGACAATGGAATTCTTGAATGAATAACAGCACATCACTCGCGATTGCTGTAATCTCATGTTTATGTATTGTTTATGGCACTTAAAATTGAAAAATAAAATAAGCTTTAAAAAAAAAGTAAAAACCGACTTCAAAAAACTAAAAAGTATAAAATAATTTTCTTAAAAAACTTAACAGCTTCTGAAGTCGGGGCCTTTAATTCTTCAATGCACCTAGCTTGGCAGTGGCCCCGACTTCAGAAGCCGTTAAGTTTTTTAAGATATTTTTTTTATACTTTTTAGTTTTTTGAAGTCGGTTTTTATTTACTATCCCAATAGTATACTACGTATGTAAACTCCAAACGAAGTGACTGAAATTCACGGAGTATGAATTTATTTTTATGAAAAACTATCTAGCACTGCCTTTTCCACAGCTAGTTGAGTCTTTGACACCTGTTTGAGTTTCAATTTTGTCTTCTGCGAAATCCCGAATATCTATGAATGCCAATTTGGTGTTTCAGTTTTTATTACTGATTCATTTTATTATTTCTCTTTATTTTATAGGTAAAATCGTGTAAGTATTTTTTTTTAATTATCTACTTACAACGTACTTACCATTGTATACGATTGTATAACTGTAATGACATCAAACGATGCAATGTAAGGGTAGTTGTCAATAGAATAGAATAGAATAGAATACTTCAGCATAATAGTTCAGCATGTGACAATCAGTTTTCCCGAGGAGGACGAGGCGAGATGTGAATGCACCGCGCCGCGGGTAGTGAGTGGCGCGCTCGGTGGTGGTGGCGGCATGGGCGGTGAGCAAGGGATGCAGGCCGGGCTCGGTGGTGCACAGCGATCGGATCGGGCTGTGGCAGCCGGCTCTCAGTGTCGCTCAGATCGCGGCGCGCGGAGGTCGTGCGTCGAGCGCGTGTGGAGTGATGACTGCGAGATGAGGCTGTCGCTGGTGCTACTGTGGCTGGGCGCGGCGGCGGCATGCGGCCCGAGCCGCGGCTACACCCGCCGTCAGGGTGCGCGCCGCATCACACCCCTGGTCTTCGGGCAGCACGACCCTAACATTAGTGAGAATAAGAACACCGCCAGTGGACCTCCCGAGGGTCGCATCACCAGAGACGACGAGAGGTTCAAAGACTTAGTGCCCAATTATAATCCGGACATCGACTTTAGGGATGATGAGGGAACCGGTGCCGATCGCCTCATGACACAGGTGAGTGTTCACGATTTCCCATGCATTTTCCTCTTGTACTGAATTAACACTTAATTTCGGTGCCGTCGGACGAGTGCAGCGATTGAGGAACCTCAGTTTCGAATGTTTAATGAGAAGTGCAATAGTATGCAGCCCCGTTATAGTCGTTGGAAGTTGTCTTGCTAAACAATGGATTTCATGAAGTGTCCGCTGTTTTCAAAACAGCTCCTTAGTGCGCGGGCAGGGACAATCGCCGGTGTAAACATTACGCGCGTGGAACAATGGGAACAAATTGCGGGCGTTACGGTAGCTTCGTAGCGAGTGTTCCGATTGTAGCACTGCAATTACGCAGGCTTTGTCAACAAATATTTTGACTCTGTGACTAATGGATGAATGATGAATTCTTTACAATTTTGATGCCAGTTTCGGTAAATATATGGTCGCCATAAAATTTGGTGTCGAAGGCATTCAGTATCATGCGTTGTCATTCAAGATGCTTTGTATAAATATAAAGACAACTTACGGAAACTTATTGTTGAGGGTTGATACATTGTACTGTAGTTTGGTCCGCTTGAACATTACGCATTAAAACAAAGTGAATCGTTTTTTATTCCGCTAGCATTACCTAATTCATCAAGTGACGAATCGCAGACGTTAGTATTGTTCTCGGCCGCAGGCGTCCGGTTCTGATAAACCTATCCGGAATTTCTTAAAACTACCTACTTTCAAATAGGATGACCTTGTTTTCAATATGTATTTAAGATTACAGGAAAATACAAACGCCTAACTATGTGTTTATTATACGGGTTCTACTTTTAAACCACACAAAAATATTTTGTATAAACTATTTATCTACATTAAGAATTTAAATTGTTTACAATTGAATGTTTATAGAACTCGCAACGCCTTGCAATCTGCCGATAGAATTATTTGATAGTATTTTTAATGACGCATTATTATCAATTTGGAAACTGCTGATAAACTCGAACACACATGGCCCTTGGAACAGGATAAATAAATTTAAATATAAGTACTGTGTAGGGTATCTATGAAAATAGGCCACCTGCTTTACTGTACTCATCATTATGAACAATTTTCACTATGGGACGAACACTGAAATTGCGAAATACGAAACAACTGTTTAATACATTTAGGGCCATATTCACGGACAATAGAACAGATGTTTAAGATTAAATCGGCCGATTACCCATACAGAAATTTATGTTTAAACGACTGATTTTGTCTTAAGCCTTAGCCGAGTACCTAATATTGAATTATTTATATGGAACAGCCTTTGGGAACAGCAGATTTGCTGTTCATAATTATGAGTAGGTATAACTCCTTAAAGCAAATGTCCTATTTAAATATATAGCCTGTATATTTTATTGATGAATTAATTTACTCAGGCTTGTACAAAGACTTACTAGATTTTTTTTATCATTACCTACTGTTATATTTTTCTTCTATTTTGCGTTCAGTATCCGTGTACTGACACAATCTAGAGCCGGAACAACTAAATGCAGTCTGAGTGGAATTGAACCCGCAACTATAGCGCACAGCCACTGCGCCAATCGGGTCATGCATAAGCGCCTGTTCACACGAGCGTAAGCGTTAGCGCAGGCGACAACGCTCTCCAAATTTTCACAATTTGTATAAAAATTCAATGCGGTGCGGTGCTATCGCATGGTAAGCGTTGACGTGAGAATGGTTTTAAGTGATAACATACAAAATGAGGTATCATCTCTGTCAGCGCTTGCGTTTTACGCGTTAGCCCGTGTGAACAGGACATTATTATGTATCTATAAATAAAGGGTTGAAAAGACAGCAAATATTTCTTTTACAGCGTTGAAAATTAAAATATTTATGTTATTTTTATTTCTACAAAACCGTCAAAACTTTGTATAGGCAAATCAAGTTCTAAATTAACGTTGGAATCAAAGAATTAAAAAGTTTAAATTCTGATTACATTTCCAGTCGTTTCGTATGTGAGGTCCAAGTGACCTATGAGGCGTGTCTATTCCACTTGAGCCCACATGTAGCTATAAAAATCAGCTTAAAAGCGAGTAGTAGGTATATAGCTAGTATTACAGCTTGAGCGTTTGTCGCCTACGATCAACATAGTAACCCATATTGTTCAGTTGACTCAGCACCGGAGAGATAAGCAAATGCGATTTTCTTTAGCTTTTCTTTCGTTGTCATACAGGCATGCTTGATAACATATTTCTTATAAAATTCTTCATAAAAATAGTATTTCTGTATAAAAGTCTGAGGAATCAACCCATTTTTTACGTATTCGTAGTCTCAGATTGCATACTCGTATTATGATTTTAATTTTACTTTAGCTAAATAGCTGTATATTTAAATTATTACATTTTTGTCTGTTTTTGTACTGTTTTATTTTCTCTCTCTTGTGTTAGCACTGTGTCTGTGCTGAATAAATGTATTTTCTTTCTCATGCTTAATCTCCAACGGGTTTAGCAGAGTTTTATAAAATGTTGGAAACATTTAAAACCACGTTCAGTTTTGCTGAGTTAAAGTAGACAAATTGCACTCTGTGCCCAGTGGCAGGCTGCCAACACCTTTTAGTCGACTTTTACAACTTGCGTAGAACAATAAGCAAGTACTAAATAGGTACCTTATATGTTTTCTGTTGCTCCAAGACTTTCTTTTCCATAATATTTTGCATCACACCTTTTTTCCGAGAGGGTTAATCAAGGCGGTTACTGGTCGCTAGTCGTAATTATAATCTTAGCCTGGTACAGTCGAACAAGGAAATAAGGATACAGGGTCACCAGATATAGAATATGAAGATTTTTCAGGAAATTATGGATACATTCGAGTAATTACCAAATTATATAAAAGAAGCAAAATTTATGATCACTTAAAAATAACCACTTTTATATCTCCAATAACACAAATACAACCTAGTACCTACATGCCGTTTCCAGCCGCGCCTGATGTGTGTAATTTCCACTCTCATTCTAATGTTTACTTTTAAAACTGCCAAGTTGAGTTAAATTATTTTTAATTACCCTAGACTTACTAATATTTTAAGAATTATCTATACTTATGCATAAAAAATATTGTGTAGTTTATTAATTACATATTTTTCTCATGTAGGTAAGTGAATATGAGTACCTATTCTTATGAGAAATAAAGTTATCTCAAGCCTGAATTAATAGACATAGTTCAACAATATTTAAGTATATAAATAAAAAATCCATGATCTTTAAAGATTTCATTGATATCTGGTGGCCCTTAGACTGTGCCTGTTTATTGAGTTTCTAAGGTAATAACACTGTGCTTCACTTGGGAACCAGGACCGAACTAGGAGCTCTCACTCGGAAGCCGCGCATTTGATAACTAAACCAATGGAGCAGTTTTTTTTATTTTTATATATTCATTAATTAATTATCGAAATGCAGACTTTCATATTGTTCACGGTTACAGGTGTCCGCTCGTTAGCTAATGAAATATAAATTTCATTCAAAATTGTTTCTTAGATACCTAGCTATATTTACGTAGTAAGGTACGTGTTATAGATACCTTTATTAATAGAGAGAGGTACCTATTACGGTGTATAATATTTACAGAGCGGTTATAATAGTTTACATGAGTAATTGACAATCACGATTAGCAAATAAGTTTATCGCACGCATCGTCAAAGAAACCGCTTGAGGATTCCTGCAAGCATCGCCGTGAACGATGTACGAACCTAATCCACGTGGGCCTTATTATCACTACATAAATATAAAAGATAGTGTTCTTATCTGTCTGTCTCGATGTAATTTTGTGAACGCTAATCGATTTTCAAGAAACCTGTGATTAATCCGCCGTTACATTTCCGTAACATAAATAGGTACCTAAGTAGTTTGCCATGCATTTTTTTGAGTTATAAGGTTCCCCCACGTAAAGCATTGAAATCTTAAACTAAGGTATACACTTTAAAAAAATAAATTTAATGTGCCTATAATTTTAACGTTGCCTGCAAAGTGGAGAAGATTTTGTTTATTAAAGGGGGCAAAATACCTACCTACCTCAATACCAAGGCTAAGTAATAACCGTAAGCCCATATTTTACACCTGCATTCGGTACAAGAATGTTTGTTTTAAGATTCGTAGGTAATAAGAGCCGTTTCCTGAAAATAAAGTTACTTATATTTGTAGCATCACGTCTGTCTTCTCCGAAAGGTTCAGCATAGTTGTACAACCGTTGTACACCCACATTTCGTTGCCCCATGATCTCTTACCGCACTAACAGAAGCTAATTGACTTCATTGAAAAAATATTTTTGCCTAATAAGCGCAATACGAAATATATGTATTCAATCTTTAATTAATAGGTATAGGGGTTATATTATAAAGCGGTAAAATTTGTTTGTATGTAGGGTGGTAACTTCTAAGAATTCTATCGCTAGTAGAAAGCTACCTTGTCCCTGAGTGATACTCGTATAAGCTAATAAAATAACTCTTCAACTGTGGCCAATGTTGTAAATACATAAATATTCAGTATTTATATTTTTTTTAGAAACAGGACTGATAGTTCTTTTCTTTCTTGTTTCTTGCAAAGTTATAACACCGTCTAGGTCACCGTATAGGTACTTACTTTTTGTTGGTTTACTTATCAAGTTAGTTAAACCTGGCAATCGACTATCAGTAGTTTACTAGAAGCAGGTTAAAAACTGTAGATTTAAAAATACAGTGGATGAGCATGTCTAAATTACAAAATTGTAGCTAGTAATTCCATACCTTACTACAAATAAGATATATTTGCACTTATTGATTTGATTGAATGTGTTAATAATATTGTATATTGGATGAGTCTTTATTATTATATAGCTGTTTGCATGCCTTAGTTATGGTAGTTAGTATAATAAGGATCATTTTAAACTTAACATCTGTAACTTGTACCTACTTTCTGTGCAAATAAATAATTATTCTATTCTATTGTTTGTCTATCCATAAAGTATTGCAACAAGTTTATTTTGTGTTTAGTAGGAAAACCGGTCAATGGCACATGATATTTCAGTCTTCAGCAAAGTTCGATGGTCAAGTACCTATATGTTTGGCCCCGCTCTAATGGCTTGTCAAATATGAGCGCATGTTGACAAACAAATTCACCATGGAAGCTATACAGTTACCTGTAGTTACTATGTGGGTCAGCGATGCGACATTCTACACTAAAAGGTCACGTCATAATTCATACTTGCATACATCATGTAAAAAGGAATATATTTACAAGTACTAAGTAAGATTTAATAGAATGATCTACAGTCGGCCAAAGAATTGGCCAAGGTTGTAATTTGTTTGCACGCCATTAAACAAAAAGCTTTTCAAAATAATGAAGTTTCAATTTAGTGATATTTTCATTTGATACGAAGTTCTGTTCAAATTGATAGACCAGTTTTTTGTGCGACTGTATAGATAGTAAGAATAACAAAGCCACTATGGATGTGTTGGCACTTTGGCAGGCTCTTGGTCTTGGTAAAATATTACATTTGCATTTTAGATGGTTGCACATAATACGTTACCCAATGTTATTTATCACAGAAACTAATAATAATAATAAATAGTAGTAACAAGCCCGTCCTTTCTACGGACCACTACAATTTAATTTATTAGGCAAAATAGATTGGTGCTACTGTCCATTCTCGTGGCATATTCTCATAGTAATAAATAAATATATCATTTATACATAATTTAATCCTCTACTAAAAATAAAATTCAAGACAATGTGTTCAGTTAAAAATTATATTAACATACGCAAATGAGAAGAAGCATTGCAGTAAAAACATTAGTATGAAATCCGATAACATGCCATAATTTTGATTTGATTAGCAACCAAAATAATCATTCTAGTCGGTGACGTGGGAAAAATTAATGCTAAAACCAAAATTGAGTATGACATGTTTATCAGATGTGCTATTTCTGAGCAAAACAGTTTGATGCAATGTCAATCGACTGTAATTAGGACGTAGTCGATTTGATTTAGCGGTTTAGACAAGGTGTTTACAATCAGTGCCCAAACGCAAACTCATAAGGTTTAACGTCATCACACATAATTCAGTCTAAGTCAACCCAAATCCTGAAATAGTGTTGAAGTGTTCAAGGATACTATTGTTTGCTCGACTATTTGTAAATAATGACTCAAGACCGCGAACTGATTGCACAGCAAATATTTTAATGGGCGTAGGTATCTTTAGGCTGAATCCAGTTATATGCAGATAATAATCGGTTGAAGGAATGTACGGACGATGAGACGCAAGTGTGTGCGTGGAAGAAAGGCCGGCGCGAATCCGGCGTCGGTCGGTCATGTTATGTGCTCGCCGCAGGCAGCACATAGTCGGAGCCGAGCTGAGCAGCCTTGCATTCGTAAAAATCTCCAAACCGGTTCGATGCGCCTCCATTACTTTCTTTCTGCCTCCACCGAGCCTCCCATTTAACTCGGGCCCACTTTTTATCAGGAATCGGTATCTCTGTCTAATAGTATTATTTATTTCTCATAAATAAGAGGGAATATAAGTAAAGTTAATGCGCACGGGAAGCGGTACATTACATGCCAGATGCTTCACAGATAAATGCGTTATGCTCTTTCCGTCGGTTGTTGTGTTGCGTAACGTGCGCGGTGACAGCTCGGATTTATGCTACGGCTTCCACAAGCTTGTAATCTTTATTTACAAACAATTGCTCAGATTTACATCATCACCGTAGTGAAATATTAAATGGTACATAAGTGCACTTTATGAATTTTGCTCAAGCAGCTGTACATATTGCATTACCTAATACACATTATATTATGGAGATGTTATGCCGATAACTGCCTGTACACTGTACATTCAAACATTATATTATTTATTTTTAAACTAAAAACTATAATGACGTAGTACCAAGTGAAAAGTAATATGAGTCGGTCTTCTAGTGTAAAAACAGTTCAGCAATTGGCTGGTTGGCTAGCCAACAAACCGCAGAATAGGCGCAGAACCACATTCGCAAGCTCTCCTCCGATTCCAATCGGAATTACTTACCATTTTATGTAAGTTTTTATTTAATATTTTATATCCCTGGACGCGAATAAGGCTAAGGAGCAAGAAGGGGTGCGGCGGAGGCGCGGGGGTTGAGGGACATAAATATCTCGGTGATTTATGGGCAAGGCGGTCGCGGGATAGGTCAGCATTATTCAATTTCGTATTTGAGGCTCGAGTTACAATGAGCTTTTACTGCGGTGCGCGCGCGCAGATAGCGTAGCAATCCCACCCGCCACACTCACTTTTGTTATCTACTTTTTAAACCGTATTGTAATCCGGAGATTAGCCCCGTGTTTGACATTCTCTCAAATAACGAAAACATTAATTAACACGACGTTTCTGTATTTGTAGAACTGTTAGGAATTAACCTTAATTCTAAAAGCATGTTCTCAAACTGAGCGGTAATTAAGTAGGTATGTCAATAGATGGGTAAATCAAATAAACGTTTTATATGATGGGACCGTTTTAAACTTACTTAATTATCGATTGTTAATATTGATTTAATTTCATTGCCTGATACGCTAAAGTGGTTTAATTTGTTAGCGGCAAAGACACCGCCGTCCAAATTAGATACTTTTCGGCTTATTAGCGCAGGATAAAAAACAGAACGAGGCTCGATCGCTTTGTGAATAATTGACCATAATCAAATTAATCCTAAAATTCTACGGTGGGTTTACAACGTTGTAAAACGTTATAAACATCTCCTAACAGCCGTATTATAACATCGCGTTTTTATCAACAGCACTCGCACTATCTACAACTCCAACATAATAGGTATAGAACTATTAAAAAGTGATAACTTTTCATACATCGAAAGATTGGATTTTACGATTGGATTATTTAGATCCCTATACTAAAGTAATTTTCAGATAGTAAACATATATTCAGAGTGGATCTTGTTTGAAATCACATCTGGCGGGTGATTAAAATTAATAAAATAAACATTTCGTGTAAATTTTTTAGTCTGGGAATAGCGTGCCGACATGAAATTCGGATCATACTTACCGCGAAACTGCTTTTTTATGATCCATGTTCCAATTAATGATAATATTAAAATTTAAACTGATTAAAACATGTATATTATATACCTATATATAGTTTGTTCATATTAAAATACCCTTTTCAAATAATTGATTTTGATATCGAAGTAAATTCTATGAAAACCAATGATGATTCACGAATGTATAGACATCGATGATGTAGAAGTGCATATCTGACGGAATTTAACAACTATTAAGTATTAAAAACTATAACAATACTGTTATAAATTACCAAAAAGGCATACCTGTATTAAATTTATTTAGTATTGTTGGCGTAACTTGCGCTTGGGTCGAATAATTATTACTGACGGTCAAGAAGCTCCGGTTGTTGTAGTCACACCTAGGTATAGTTCCTGTCATACCGAACCATCGATTGTTTCTGATAATTAATTTCTTCAACGCTTGTTGAAATCGGATATTCGCATTTAATTATTAAAGTTGCAGAATATCTACTTGCCCTTATTTACCAAGTATAATCTCTCAGTATGTTGTAATAACAACCACGTGGTCGTGGATGTCGTCGTTATTTTTAGATTCAATTGTTTAAGAGTTCGTGTTTGATTTAAAATGATCTTGAAAAGCGAAAACAAAGCTTTGTAAAAAGGCTATACAAATACCTAAGTGAGTCCCTTTGTTGTAATACATCAAGTGAATTATGTATAATTGTTCGTATAGTAGCCCTTTAACGTTAGCAAGTTGTCGGCGGACACTTGTTCAAACACACGCCAAACTGTTCAAGTGATAGGTCTTTGAACCTCGCCCGTGTTTGCGGTTTGTTTTATATAGTTGCTTCTTAAGGTGGCGATAAATTAACGATTTGCATTTCTCTCACAAACGTAAACAGTCGTGATGTATGTAAACACAAGTGTGCTAATACCTTAACATAAATCAGACATTTAGTGAGCGCTGCACAATGTATAAGTAGTTGTGGCATGTTCTGCCTGAACACTTGTTAGATAAACAGAGCTCGGAGAAATGTAGGCATGTAATCGGAAAAAGTTAATGGCTGTGCATCATTGTAGGTTCTGTCATAATCTTGTAACAATAACTTACTTTACAGATTAACTCACAAGGAAAACGAACAGACTATAAAGATAGGTATGCATTGCGTCGTATCATTTATACAATACCGTATTTAATCATATTTCATGTCTCGCCAACTAACTGAACTAAACAGTTGCATGGAGCAATAAAAACATTTAGTATGGTTAATGCAGGAATACAAATTATTTATTACTTAAGAAATAGAGAATCTTGCTGAGTGTTAATTTATTCCGTTAACTAGCCGACTACGAGAAACGAGAATAAACATAAACGCTAACTATAACTAGTGAAACAACGGATTACACAATATTTAACCTCAGTAAAGAATGAAACTGAAAATATTAGTTACGGAACTTAATTTTTATTCCATGAATTCGTGCTAGATAATCCTAATCCTAGCGTTTTTGAGCCTCCTGCCATGTTTAACTTTCTCGAAATGGTTGGTTTTGATTTAGTCAGTAATTAATTAATAGTCCAATGAGTTCTCAAAATTTATTGTTATACAATTACTTAATCAAATCACGCCATAGCAACAAAGTTTAATTCAAATATAAAGAAGTCCCGTCTTGGATTTGAATGCTTTGTTGAATCTTCCTTTTTTATGTTTTTAATATCAGCTCAACTAAAAGAAAAGAAAACGGAGTGGGTCGCAAAAAGCGGGCCCCAGTGTTTGCGTGAGTGTCGTGTGTCCCCGACGTTGGTTTGTTTTAATTACTGCTGCAAATATTTGTTAGCCAGCTGTTTGTGGTTATCTTAGTGTTATCTGTCAAACCTCAGTCAATGCTGAGAGGCACGGGCTATGCCCCTACAAACATCTACGACGCATACTTTATGATTGTTCCGTTTTCCTTCTACAGTTTCTTAAACAAATGCTTAGGTTACGCACCTGCTTCTTATTTAATATCTAGTAAAATAGAACATAGTAATTTATTTAATACCATGGATATTCGTTTGGAATATATAATTGCGACATTAAATCAAACATATTTCATTTCGGAATTTGTGTCGCCTACAGATTAAGGAAAATATGAATAATGCTATTTCACTTTTGACCTCATTTCGAACTGATTTTAATAAATATTTATTCAATTGAGTACCTATAAATAACTGATGAATCAGATTTGATAAAGAAGGTTACTTCTAAAATGAGAAGTAAACATCACTGAAAATCTGAAAACATCAATATAGAAGTAATAATTTAATTCGAATTCAAATTGCATTTGTGAAAACTTATTATAACTTACGACATTCATATTAAATAACTGTAGACTGCTGAACATAGGCCTCACTACGTTAAGGCGCGGCTATTCGGCAATGCCGTTAAAACCAATTTTCCGTGATTTTTTTTTTTATTCTTATTTTTTTGCCCTGATTTTATTTATATCAGTCTTGAAAATGTTACACGGGTTTCTCGGTCGTTCCCTACACGATTAGATAAAGTTCGATTTTATACAAGGGTGAGCTAAGACTAATAAAATATTTGAAACTAACTGTAATTCATTAAACAGGAAAATACTCACATCCCTACTTCTGTTATATATTTCAGAAGCTTACCAAAGAGTTTAAAAGCGTGTTTTTACTAATAACCGGTTCCGTATCCATAACTATTACGTATGATGAAACATTAGCTCGCCGCAATTTATGGGTGATTACTTTGGCATCATCAGCAAAGAGTTTTGATACATCTCGTTCGATCGTAAATCTAAGGGATTTTCTTTAGGAAATGTAGTGAAATGGGGCATTGTTAAAAATAAACTTGTAGATAGTTAGAGCCCAGCGTTCTTTGGATACGTAGGTAGTAACTATACATTATATTTATAACGATGTGCTCAAAATATAAGCCATGTTATTTAGTCATTCAATATAGGTACCTGCTGTGTGACTAATAGTAAAAAGAGGTAAGTATGCCTACTACAGTTCTTGTTACGACTAATTAGTAATACTAGATGCCTACAAACGTTGTTTTTCCATGTTCTATTAATGGAAGTCAATAAGTAAGCGCTATAAGTAGGTACCTTCCATGCCTCTGATGTAATAAATTTATGATGCACCTAAACATGAAAGAAGAGTCCAAAATTTATTGTTGGAGTTTGTTTATGTAAGATTGTTCGCATAATATCGCAATGTTTGCGCTTTAAAGTGCAATCCGTTTTGAGCTTATCGATGGATTTTGATGATTTATTGCGTTCCCTTCCCTGGTTTTATAAGACGTTATGATATATTGGCTATGAAATGTTACTACAGAGGTGATTCAACCGTTTGAACTATCACTTATGAATTAACCATGACTATAATATACGCGTCGCTAAACCGATATTCTCCTCAAATCTTTCACAATTTTCTTCTATTCTTTCTCACAAAGTCTTACATCTGCGCAGTGATTATGTTTTTGTAGAAGTTTATAAGTAATTTTGCTTCTTTAGAAACCTGCACAATGTGCCTTCACAGTTATCACTCGATTCATTAGCTGAATCGGGAATTTAATTACTGATTCTCCAAGTCAATAATGATAGACAACGATTAATGTACTTAAATTTCGAGTAAAAGCGGTCCGTAAAGGCTTAAGTGGCCGTAAAAATCAGGCAGGGCCAGAACTCAGCGTGTCGATCGGCACTTAAATCTTACACCCAATAAAAGTGCACGTTGGACTGGCACAGCTCCGTAATTGGTCCTGCTGTACGATTACGCTCACAAGCGCAAGCGATCAGCACGGACAATACATTTACGACTCTCATTGGTCTCATTTAATGACGTGTGACAAGTACATGTAAAGAACAATGAGCATGTAATTGAGATTTTTACAATGTACAAAGATTTTCACAATATATCGACGCTGGATCGTAACGAGTTCATGTATGATGTTGCGGTTTTATAAATCACTTTTTGTTGATTGTTATTTTCCAAGGTAACGTTCGGTACGATTGGGTGCAGGTCGGTTAAAGGTTTAATAAAAGTATTACATAACTATACTGCATCTTAAACAAAAAAAGTCAAGTGATATTCTACTCATTCAAAAACTTATCATATCACCTTTTTCAGTTTGCTCTATCTTTAAAGTTCGTTCAAAACATGCTTATAATCCTTAGAGCTGACTATTTTTATAGGTGTAACTAAATGCTTATCAATTGAAAACGGTATTAACTGTTGATTGCACCGATGAAAAGCTTCGGTCGTTGAGAGCTAGATCGCGACGCGCGCGCATGTCTACGGACCGAGGGCCGCAGGCGCCGCGGGACGCCCGCCTCCCCCGTGCTCCAAGCCGCCATCACTTTTATTTATATTTATTTACCTTCCCTTCATTCAACGAGGGCCGCCCTTTCGGCCCTTTTTGTCGCACCGTAATACGCCCGATACAAATATTGTGAAAGAGCCTGCGGTTTTGGTGAATTTATTGTGCTACGATTTGATGTAGCACCGATGACGCCTGCATTCTGGAAAGGACGGCTTTTAAATATACGTCGGTTCGGTTAGTGAGAAAAAGCATGCCTTTCGGTACCTTTTCGTATGGTATCATTAAAACCTAAGACTATAATGTGAGTTTTACGTAGAGGGATACCTAAGCACCCACTATCATACCTACACCTAGAGATTTTAGGTGTCTGGGGTTGAACAAAATCAAGATATTGGCCTTAGTATCCTTAGTCATAAAACAAGTAGATATTAATTTGCACACACTTTGCAGAAACCTTTGATATAATATTATGTAAAATATCTACAATATGTAGCTTCGTTGCACTGAAAAACATATCGTGTCATTAGCTGCACCTGTCATAAATTATAGTTAAATATTATCCCGACTCCCACTAATATCGATGTCCATAATTTATTCGTATATTACGAGAAAACAATGCAAAGATAAATCACTACAAATTGTTTAAACTAAAGATCAAATCTTCACTCCATCTGTGACGCGGCGGCGACGTCCACGTGCATCAGTTATCTATCATGATAAATGGCGTATTTATTTATCCGACGAGCCTAAATAGCTATGGTAATATTGGCCCTACAACAGCACAAAAGGTAACAAAACACAAAAGTTGAAAAAGGTAAACCGCACTATTTACAAAGTGGCTAGCGAGGACCACACAGCCACAATCGAGCCGCGCGTGCGACTCAGCCGCTTCACAATAAAAAAAATCGTTCCCAGCATAGATCTTTTTCGGTTATACATCTCGCATTTTGGTGGTGTGATTTGTGACGTTCGGAAATGTTAGTGGCACGTCCTGTTGATTTCCTTTTGCGGTCTTATTATTTTTAGGGTTTTAATAGCAAAAATGCGAAGAGTGGATTTTTATTTCGCCAAATAGCATAGTACATATTGTACCTAGCCTACGTATTTATTTAAATTGTTAAAGGAAGTGGTATCGGGTGTGCGGAATCTCGTAGAAATGCAAATCGTTTGGTTGTGCGCGCGCCGGTCGTTGTTTACGCGATACGCGCGGTGCGCGCCGGCGCATTCGCTGACGGACGATGAACAGAAGCGGCCAGTCTTTGACACCCGCAGCCGTACCCGGCCTCCAACTCAACAGATTTTGAAAACAAAATATTTTTAGTTAGATTATTATTAATAGTCATATTTTTGTTTTCTAAATAATTTAGATATATGTATACTTGCTTACATCTTTTTTGCTGTGGGAAGTTCTGCAACTTTAAATTATAGACGTTTGGAAGACGTAATTTGTGAATCTGGTTCTATCATATATATCCGTGGGTTCTACTATACCTACTCTATTTTTTAATAACATCAGGCAAATTAGACTCATTTTAGGACGGGCTCCCAACTTCTCCGGTGCACGATGCCCTTGTCCCGTCAACGGGGCCTATAGAATAATAGTTTCATCGTCTCTGATAGTCCCGGGCGGCGCCGCGGCGTTGTCGGCGTTTAACGGGAAGGATTGCACAGATCGAGTATCATTTTATCCTGTCGCTAATGGTGGTGGAAAGTGATAGTATATTCGGGATAGTGATAGTCGTTTCTGACACTTGCCGGTTGCTGCTGCGATACCGCTCGCTACGCTCGCTCGGCTCGTATTTTGCGCGGTCACAGTAATATAACTTTTTTTTTTTTTTGTTTTACGTTGTGAGAACCATCATAGGGCTGTCCTCCGCCTGGGGGGGGCGACGGGGTGTGCCGGACTCCTACTGGCTAAACTTACCACGGTGGTTCACTTCGGCACCTACAGGTGGGCCTCGGGTACTCTTAAAAGACCGCACCGAAGAACACCTCGGTGCCACGCCTATTAGGGCACTTCTCGGGGAGGGAGACTGTAGAAAGGTCCCCCTCCCAGGCACGTCCCGGGGGAGACTTTAAAGAGATCTCCCCGGTACCCTCGCTGTGCGGTGCACGGACCGACCAGTGCGCGCCGTCTTCTCGGGGGTCGCTTCGGTGAGAGCGCACAGAGTCCCCACTCTGTGCGCTCGCGACCCCGGAGGCCCCCCGCCAGGTGATGTCCGGCGGGGGGTTAAGGCGTACGCGCCGAGGCGGTTGCTCCTCGGCGCCTTCTTCTCCGAGCGGGATCGGCCCTCCCTCGATCCCGCTCTGCGGTCTCTTTCTGGAGCATAACGGCTTCACAGAAAGAGACCACTGCCCTCCAATTTTCCTGGTCTGCCAGCGTAGCCGATACTATGGCTGGCAGACGGAGATCTTGCCCGACAGTAATATAACCTAACCTAACCAACGCAATACTTGGGTAAATGATACTTGATGATGAATTTTTGTTTTTCCTATCTGCCCCGTTGACGGGACAAGAGCACCGGGTAGGATGGGAGCTCGACCATTTTAGCAAGGCAATGTATAGAAATAAATAACGTATTTGTTTCAGCAGGGATCCCACACAGTATTATGCTTTTATGAACCTTAACGGTCTATCAAGGTGACCTGAAGCTCTACTTGAAGAAATGGTTCAAAGATGTTTTGTGCCATGGTGGCCAATTTTTGTCTAATGTTATATTATATGGAGTATAAATAGTTAAATCGGTGTTTCATTTTTCAATTTAGCTCAGTTTGTTATTTCAAATTGCTGTACAAACGCTGTAACCGTGAAAGTATAGAAAAATACAGAAACATTTCAGTTAGTCAGTCAGCTATATCTAACTTGTTAGATTACGACTAGAAGGATCGCTAACCTATTTCCTATAGATGAGATGGTCCTGTACACTTAATATTATTTATCATTGTATTATGGATGTTGGGCTATTATCTAGAACAGGAACTGCGTCTCAACCATGATTCTTTCATACCATTTTATATATAGATTCTTAAAAGCTTGTTAGGTACCACAGGTTTTCCGTATCTTCGCTTAATATAAGATTCGTGCAACTCATTACACACGTGTTTTCGGTAGGTACACGTTATTAGCTGCGTTTACACATGCACACATGCGCTACTTTAGGGTACGTCTAATTGAACGTAGGCGCGGCGGTGCGGCGGCGGGCGGCCTAACCTAATTTACATTAATGCAAACGAGGAGCATTGTTCAGGTGTGAAACGCCAGTGTCAACACACGGCCTCTACTCAAATAGTTTATTAGCTCCACCCAGCGGTGTTCTGGCGGACAAACCTTTGTAATACTGACAGCCCCTAAAGACACGCATACTTAACGCTTAAATATGACTATTCAAGACGTCGCAGCCATATCTAATATACATACAGACATATCTAAATAACATCCATACATAGACACAAAAATGTTAAATATTTAACGTGAGAAAGTATTAGATTCTTTACACTGATTCAAGTATCAGTTTTCACCTGTTTTAAACATTTTGTTAAAGTACCTACATTTGTATACATAACTTAGGTTAATTTTAAGTAGGAGTAATAAGGAATTCATACGTTATTTAATTTTGTTCTGCCTAACACCTTACTATGACAATTCCACAAAGTGCACTAACGATTTTACGAGCGCCTTACATCTGCTTTATAGGACCGTTTAAGAGACGATTTAACGCCTATAAATGTTTTTGATTGTATGCGACAAATTGTGATGGTCAGGGTGTGTCGAGGTCGTTGACTGAGCTGCGTTGCGGTCAGCTGAAACTCAAGAAGATCGTAGCGGTCGCTAGGCTGTGTGGCGACGGATGGCGACGATGGCGACGGCGACGCGGCGGTACCGCACGCGGCTCAACCAACCGCGCTGTGGTCTGGTCAAACTGTCCCGTTGCCTGGCGCAGTTCATTTTTGGCATACATTTTCAATTACATCGCCGAGTTTTTACGTTTACTTCTATTAAACGACAGTAATTAAAACCAATGAACTAGATACACCTGTGGTGGCTTATCAACCACTTAGGTCATAATCAACGTTTTATGATCCACGTAACTCAAATGCTGAACCCTCAACTGATCAACCCTGAAAGTATAGCTTCGAAAATATATTTTTAACAATGCACGTAAATTTAATCAGATGGCAACGTCTTGCATAAAATGACGTCACTTAAGAGACAATGGTCGATCATAAATTATAGTGACAATCTGCCACATCGGAAATTAATCTCGCCATGTCGAGTGTCATGTATATCGCAGTGGTCCGTTCGTAATAACATATAAAAAATTACCGATTGAGACCTCGTCGGAAGGTAAAGTGCATTCTTGTGTTAGTTGCTTGAAGTCAATTCGCGAGAATGTGCGAATGTATGTGATAATGTGAGTACTAACAGCCCGCTGGTGAATCATGCTTTGTCTCAGCGAGAAATTATCATAGTAAATTATGTATTATCTATTGTGTAGGTATCATATCAAATGACTCGCAAAAATAGATGTCCACTTTCACTATCGTTGTTGCTGTTTGACGTAACAGTTTAAATGTGGAATAGATATGGAAATGAAGTAGTATTCAGAACGTCATTGAGTCATGTCAAAGTCGATGCCGTTAGAATGTAGGTGTGTGAAGCTTTGATCATAAAATAAATTCAACTTTAATAGGCTCTGGTGATTTGTCTACTGACAAATCTTAGAGTTAAGAATTCAATCAACTTAGCTATTAACTTAAAGCTTGGCTTACCTGAATTTTGGAACGGTTTAGAATACCCTTGTCAGCAAAAACTATGTCGACACTGTTTTATTGGAACTCAATTGTTTACTTTATCCTACCATAATAAATATAAATAATTCATATTCGCACATATGGTTAGTACCGATGTACGAAGTAGTAGGTACAAGCTTATCGTAGCTTTTATCAAGATCCTACTATGCTTATTAGTAACAAGAATTATAGGTGCCTTATGTGTTTTATCTTTAGCCAAACCTAATCAAATCTATTTTAAGAATACTACGAAATTTATCTATTCTATTCTAAATAATGTCATCATATTTCATCAGATTTAATGCGTAGCAATATTTTTTCCACACTATTAATGAACAAATCTGGCAATTAACTTCGACAAGTTTTCTGATTCCATTGCAATTAAGTATCCAATGTTATTTATCTGTTACATGGTAGTCAAATCTTACAAATGTGCGGTCCTACGACGACCGTGAACGGTGTACACGGCTGCGGTCGAGTTCAAGGGAAGTACGCACGAGGAGAACGTTTTATGGTTAATATTTGCTGACGAATAATCTCGATAGTACCTACACGTTCAACGCAGAGTGTTTACACTCACTACTTCGTTTCGCACACTTTTAATAGTAGTTAAGAATGTTTCATCGTTCCTCGATATGATTCACATGCTCCTAATTTCAGGAATGTGCCCCTTGCGTATTCGTCCTATATTACCGCACCCACATCTGCTCAAATGTTTACATTTACGTTCGGAAAATTTGTTTCCTGCAGTTTTCATTTGAAATTTCAATTGGTGTAGCAAACGACGTACCTCTGTAGGCTGCGGTATTAAAAACGTCATTTCAATTATCATAAAATCATTCAATTTCAATTTTTACATTTTGGTTTGTTGTTAAAATGACTTCACGAGCATGTAATTGGTTTTCTTTATGGGTTTGTTGTTTATATGGGAAGGCATTGATGCGAGTGTTCGTATGCTACGTGCATTTATGATCCGCTCCCGCGCCGGCAAATGTTCGGGAACAAGTACCTACGTAATAAATTAGTAATGTGGGGAATGCTTTTACTAAATGAAATTGTCTATAAACTTGAACTAAAATTGTATACGCCATATTGTAGCCGAAAAATGGTTAAAGTGTATAATACTTTATACTAAAAACTATGGAGCTAGCAATATAGTTCATTTATGGACACGATATACAAGACATGTCCAATATAACTATGTATATAAAGCCAAATGGAGAAGGAACTGGTTATTGTGATGAAATCTGTTGTTGCCGACAAATACAGAAAATGATGACATCGCAGAGTCGTAGTTGTCGCAATTTATCTACGGTCCACGACTCTACGCTATGTGCACATCAATTTAGGTATATACTGTACAAAGTAGCTGGTATATTAATATAAATAAATCCCTCTGTTGTTAAGCTTTCCAGTATTTGCAAACATTCAATGAAAATAGCGCCCCTTACTTAAGGTTTTATGTACATTAACCTATGACATCCGTATAAATCGCCGCTGAGTGGGTAGCTTAGCGTGAATGTATTGATGTAAGACTGCGCGTTTGACATAACGCTTATTTACGAACTACCGTGCAATAGAAAGGCATTCGTATTGTAACGCTGCCTATATTTATAGGTTCGTGGTTGGCGCATGTGAAGCCTCAACCGCATGCGATTTGTTCTCACGCGGTTTGTATTCCCGTCCCACTCGCCCTCTTGAAAAATCTGCATCCGAGTCTCTCTCATTTTGAAATCAAGTTGCATTTTTTCTTTTTGAATCTGTACATTATTTACATCATGCCTTTCGACTAGTATTTTACAATGTTATCTAGAGCTGTAAAACTGAAAACAATGTTCTGTATTACTGGTACCTATAAACTCCAAAATAAAGGGTTCAATATAATAGGACATTGCTACTGAAATCTAAAGCCAGTCAGTTAGCTAATTCTATTTACCTTGAAGTCGTAATCAATGTAAGTACTTAGGTACAAGTCTGAAACGCAATACTTTCAATGCTTTGAATTTTTTCTCTCTGTTGTTGTATTTAGGTAAGCGGAGCCGGCGTTATTTGGTCTAGCGACGATTGTCCCCGGTGGAACAATGCTTCGACTGGTTCGCGATTAATAAACTAATGGGTATAATTATTACCCCGCGGCCAGTATGTTCACGTCATTATTTTGACTATGAACGATCGACTTCGTGCCTTCGATAAGGCACACTCGACTCTCAGTCGTGATTATGTTTTATTGTTATTGAAACTGTCGCGGGAAAGTTGAACTTCCTTCTTTGCAAATGATAACATCAATTCATAAACCATGGGCCTTGCTTATGCTTTATATTTCTTAGAGCGATTACCAAGTAAATGTGGGATGGTTCTACTTTTTGGGTTTTCATTTACTTACAGCAGAGGGCTAATTCACGTAATTTTAAGACGCGCCGATCGTATTGCAGTGACGCTCGAACTTGACGCGAGCATATCTCACTGGAGCTCAGAGGATACCAAATGGCAGAATAGTCGACATCGGCTCAATTGCCATAATGAAAGAAGAAGAAGAAGATTACCAAATGTGTTGTTTTGATCAATATTTTATTGCAACTGCGCGGCAACTGCACTTCTTTAGTTACGTGAATTAGCCTACTGGAGATGTGACTAATAGCGGGAGAGATAAAGCAGCGCAGATGCACGCTATTTCTACTGCCCAATGAGACGTAAATACAAAGTTATTGGTCATTGTTTTAATACTACGGCCGACGCACCGGTCATAACTATTAAAATGCGCGATGCGTTGACCTGAAATGCGCTTACAGATATCTGGAAATGTTCAACTTCAAAGTAGG
Source organism: Allophyes oxyacanthae (assembly GCA_932294325.1). Classification (NCBI taxonomy): domain Eukaryota; kingdom Metazoa; phylum Arthropoda; class Insecta; order Lepidoptera; family Noctuidae; genus Allophyes; species Allophyes oxyacanthae. The sequence continues at coordinate 7,064,894 of OW028618.1, read as the reverse complement.
TACTTCAAAGCTTATTGTCAGACACTATAACTTTTGGCACACCATTTCAAGTCAAGGCTTCTTTTAATATTTAAATGTAGGTATAAAGAGGAACAGCCACGATTAAAAAATAATTGCAAAGTACCTATTATATTATTATTGTTGTAATAAACGTAATAACAGTAATTTATAACTTAGGACTCACTTAGCTTCTCAACTATTTACCAAGTAATTAATAAAGTCTTCTTAACTTAAAATAAAACGAATAAATACCTATTCTGTTTTATGTGAGTAGCAGCACTTATATACGTCGTATAATTGCAAACAAATACAGAAATTGTACTTAGGTATTACATGTAAACAGTAATTTGTATGATTTTACAACATAATTCGTATTCTTTGTGTTTAGAACTAAATTAGCTAATTAGCACGGTCGTAAAAGTTTGCGTAACCGAAGATAATGTGTCTATACGATATACCAGCAAGTATTGGCATTTTACATTTGTTAGGTAATACCTACAGCAAAATATTTAGCGAATAGAATTAAGTACTTCAATGAACCACCTACTCGCCATTATGTATGTAAGGACATATTTATTATTGACTAACATAATTGCTTTGGCTAAAGTTCTCGAGGATTAAGGAGACAAAATGACTACGAATATAACAATAGCAACTAATTATCACCCCACACTACTATTCAGAAGTGGTCACTGCATAATTTACAGTGAACCTAACCTTTACTCTGTAGGCACTACAATGTTTCATACACATTATTTGAATTGTTTAAACATTATTGCTGAAATCCATAATTATATGAAAAATAATTTCATAGGACATCACAACAAAACAATTGATTTGCAAAAAGTTAGTTGTAATTTGAACACCGGTTGTTGTTGTATAAATGTAAAAAATATTTGCACTTAATTGCCAAAGCTGAATGATATCAGTCGACAGGCGTATTTATTTACACGAAGATGGGACCGTAGGGTTTGAATTAAATTTGAAATCGCAGCAGTATCTCGGTCGGTTTGTAAGCGCAGTCGCAGTGTTTGGTGGTAATAAATTATCGCATCGGAACACAAAAGATGGCATTGTGAAGTCGACACGGCGACGTCTGATAACGATCGCACGCTGGACCGCGCGCGCACCTTGGCCACCACGGCTACGACACCGGCAACCGCATGATCTTTCAAATATTTTAAAATTAGCAGTACTGCTGTTGAGATTTGTACACTATTTACCATATAATATTATCAGTTATGTATTTAAAACCGAAATCTTTAAAAAAAATCACAGGTAACCAGGAAGCTAATAAGCGAAAACAGCAATTGACTCTATAAGAATAGTTTAATAAATACTATTTAGGAAATCATAATATATTATTTTATCCTACTTAAAAACACCACAGAGTTCTTATAAAGCTCTATTTTATAAAGCACTGAAGTTAAAACAAAAAGACAGCAGAAAAATATCTCGTTTGATTTGAAACCACATACATATTCAACATTAATGTGATCATGAAAAAGTTAATGGTGAATGTTTGATTTATCACGAGACGCGGCGCAAGCGGTCCGCGACCCGGCTGTTCAGGCGACACGCTTTTGTGTCGCCGTCGTCGTTTTATGTCCAATTAATTTAAATAATAGCTGCCTCCCGACCTACCTGCCTGCGACTACTGCGACCCGTCTGTCGCATGTCGTGACGACAACCGTCACACGTTCTACTTATTCTCCAGTCATTTTGTTGAAATGTTTAGACGATAGCTTGTCATTGTTAATCATCAACCTCTTTAATTTACTCTATAATATTTGATGAATAGCATCTAAAAAAATTGCACAAGATTAGGACCCAAATGTTAACGAATATATACGACTAAGAGTTCCATATAAATGTTTATTCTGTACCAAACTTGTTTTCTTCAAGGCTCAAAAACTAAAATAGGCCAAACGTAAAGTAGGTAGATATATTTTTTCGTGGAATCATAAGAGTATTTTCTTATTCATGTAAGCAGTCCATTATGACCCTAAATAGTTATAAAGTGCTCTAGACTTTCAAATTAGCATGTCTTTAAAGTGAATTGATCGCTCAAAAGTCGTTCATTGTGTTCTGTAAGGGGGACATTTGTCTACTATTATTATTTCGGGCCGGTTTTTTCATGTACCTGCTGCCTACATGGCGCCTAACTATTCATATTCAAATTAGTGTTTCTTGTTGGGTAATTTTTAACATTTATTTACAATTGTGTAATCCGATCACTTGGAAGATAAATTGAATGAGGCTGTGTAAGTGAGATAAATTGATGCTTTCCATACCACAATAGGGCGTTAATAATGATATCGAGTTCCAATACAGTGCACCGAGCACCGGAGGAAACTGACATTTTATACAAAGCTAATATTTTAGTGTCACACTCACATCATATAAATACTGATCTTTGAAGAATTTAACATGAGGCTTACCAATAGCTTAATATTCAATAAAAGCGCTGGATATGCCAGGCGGGTTTCCCGATGATCGTGGTGCTGCGCCCGCGCTCCGGGCCGGCTGGTCGAGTCAGGCAGCTTATTCATTAACGAACACTTCCTCCCACCCGACGTCGGTCATTTTACTTTATTTATGGCCGCCGACTCGAGGTGAGACCCCAATTTCGCATGCGCCCGTGGCTTGATAATTATACCCTAGCTGCGGCTGAAAAAGGTCGCCGTTTTATATTGAATATGAATAACTCCCCATGATACCTTTGGACACTATATATCCAACGTTTGTGGTTAGCTGTGTAGGTTATACATTAAGGCTTAGGCTATACGGAATGTGGGAATTCGAAGCAACTTTCAAGTACCTATTTTGGTCAAACTGAAATATTAAATTTTCAGGAGTTACCCCTGTTAAGTATTAAACCCTGAAAGCCTTGACCAACATATTAGTCACAGAGTCGGTCAAGGTTAGGAAACTGGTTTCAACTTTCATTATTTCAACTTTGGTATCAGATATACGACACCGTCATTGAAGCTTGTTGTTTTACTGTTCATACTGAACCAAACGCATCATTGTTATACTGTCTTTTATTTAATAAATTAGTTAACCTGTATAGACATACTGATGCATAATAAATATACAAAACTAAACTAAGGGAGTATGTATCTTTCAGTTTCAATAATAACACCCCACTTTTTGTCGGGGGTTAAAAAAAGAAAGTCACAGATGCGTTTAGTTTAGTTCAGTACCTATCTACTGTCAAAATGCGCAACAAAATCGACACCATTTTAAACCTGCATACTTGCGTATGTAGAGCTTATCTTTATTTGCAATTCTGTCGCAACTAAGTTGTGTTGGCTAGATCTACCTAAGCTTACATAAATATCTCATTTTTCAACACTTCGCAGTCGATATATTATGGGCGTATATAATAACCGGTTAATATATGTATGCAATTTTTTATCCCTATAATGCGTTTGCCTCACAGGTAATCGTTTATCGCAGAACATGAATACTAAACGTCCTATTTATTGCCACCAATAAAATAAGTCAAACTCAAAGGAAACTTGTAAGTGGATGTATATTTTATAGTTAATAATCCATTCTAATAGATAAGTTTAAGAATAAAATTATTGTTGATGATATCCATGAGTTTTCGAAACTTTGCTACGAGCGCTACGTAAATATTCACAGTGCGAGCTTTTACGTATCGCCCGTAGAAAAGTTTGTATAAATTTTTAATCCAGATGGCGTGAATAATTTGCTACCGACAATTTATTAAAAACAAAAATCATACTATAATAATTATGTTTAAGTGCTTTAGTCGACAACATGCATAATCGAACGATTGTGAAAATGAAGGACTGGCTTATGACTACGTGTCAACTAGCCGCAGACTTAATAATGTCAAAGTAATTAACAAGTTTTTGTGGCCAAGCCTCTAATACGCAAGTGTATGTTAGATTAAACAAATCCTTCCAAAACTTCTAAACAAATAAACCTACGCTGCTATAAAAAAGGGTAGATAAAGTTACAAATGAAACAAATATTTTTCTTTGTACACGAGCATGAATTTATTAAAGATATCGAAGGTCCAAACACGAGAAGGTCGAGGGATGTGGTGGCAAAAAGCTCTCTCATGTCCGCGATGTCGAGATAACATTAAACTGAGCATTTGTTATCCTTATCTCATGTTGGAGCGTGGCTAATGTGGCTGGAGGCAGATACACTCGATCGATTTATGTCGCCCTGGCACCCACGACAAATTGATAATTAATTTTCCAACGATGCGTTTGATGATGCCGAATTATTTTTGCGAGGTCGTTCATATCGCTTTATTTTAAATGGTGATCAGCATTAAACGGGTTTATAAAACGTAAATGTTTATATCTACAAATTAATAAATCGTGCGCCGCTTCTTGCTGGCTCGACAATGACATTTGACTGATGTTTCACCGTACCTATGCATTGTTCACAAGATAAGCTGCATTAATTCTCGGTCATGCCTGATCGAGTTTACCTGTTTCTTTTTGAATAATTTCTATTTTCTTAATGCATCCCGAATTATCAGGTTTATTAGTTTGTAAATGTTTTTAGCCCTTCATTTTAATTTTAAACTTAATTTTACTTTCGTTTTTAGAGAATCAAGGACTAGGAATAGGTTTAGCAAAATTTAAACCTTACACCGGGACACTGCTCGTAGAAGTGACACATTAAAAAGGTTATATGCAATCAAAAAGTTATGTTCCCGCTCAGCTATTCTCACGCCCTCGCGCCAGCGCACACAAAGCCTCATCTAATGGACGCCCATTGATAAAAACAGTTACTACCTCAAAATAAATAACAACAAACGACTCTCGAACGAATTATCTCGCGCTCTTTATGATAACCATTTTGAGGTCCTGTGACATGTCCTACAAAAACCAAATGAATCATGTTTCGATAATGCGTCATCACATTAGAATAATATTTCAATAATGTTCGTTAAGTTTGTACAAATCTGTCTATTTAAAGTGTTTTACGACCGTTGTCGCTGAATTCCTCGTAAGTAGTGATGCGGAAACAACCGCAACATCTTAGTCCCACGTCAAATTGTCTCTTCGATAAATCGTCAATAGATTTGATGCGCGTTACTACCTATATGTAAACCAATATTCCATGAAACCCTGCCAACATGTATTTTACAGATTGAAAAGCCAGATTGGAATTATTTTGTTTATACTTAAGGTTTATAATTGTAACGGCAGATTAAAGTTACAAGGTTTTAGTTGAAAAAACGAAAACCTGTCGTCGAGTAATTTTGTAAAATTGCCGGAGACATCGGTTTTTATTTCGGCCCAAAACAATCCAAAAACGCTCGATCTTTTGTGTAATATGACACTAACCGCGGACGCCAGCTTGACACGACAGCGGTCAAAGCGCCCAGATTTAGAAATACTTACTTATATGCCATTTTATATGACTATAGTTAAAGCACCTTCTGGTACGGTAGTAAAAAACTACGAGTTATGTAGCTGAACAAGATACAAAATAAAGCAACAAATATTTAACTTATCAGTTCGTTCGATACAGTAGTCGTTTCACACTGATTATATTTGAAATAAAAAGACATGTGTCATAAAAATATGCGTGTCGAGCGACACATCGCCCCACAATGTGTCTCATAAACGCCGCTCTAATCCTTTAAAACAATGCTAATGGATCTACGTGAAGTCCACCGCCTTAAGTCCTGTCAACGTATTTAAACATTCGACCGATCGCCTTAATGCTTCGCTCACCACCAATAAAGTTGACACTAAATTAGAACTTTTATTTCTTTTCTACCCGAAAGCACAAAATTGTAAATAAATATTTTATTATACTTGTTCACTGGACGCATTTTAGTGTGAGCGATGAACACGGGTTCACGTCAAAACATCTTTATCGGGTTATTTGTCTTATAAAATATTATCAAGGGGCTCCTCCGGACCGTCAGCAAAAGAGGACGTATAGTGTGATACGTGTGCGGCTGTTTACTTTACACCCACGTGATGTGGTCACTCGCTTTGGGGCGAGGGATAAACAATGAGAGAGGCGATTGCTCGTCAATGGTGTAACAAAGATGGTTTATTTTTCTTTGAAGATGAGATCTCGATGAGAATAGGTTGTTAGGTGTGAATCATAGCGGCCGACCGTACCGCGGAGATTAGTGCGTGAGCCGCGCACTGGCGCGTACCAAATCCGACGCGACAAGCAGAATTATCAAGTTTTGATGTACTGATAAATCAATAACTCATTTCGATAACAGAGACGCGCCAAGAATTCGCTTTTAATGTTTGGGTTTCTGATTTAGTTTGAGCTTTAATGTTGGTTGAGGACACATCTAATTTATATGAGATTTCCAAAGGGAACACGGGGATTTTGAACATCCCTATAGAATTTGTTTCAACTAGGAATGTGAATTAGAGAATGTTAAGAATGTTTTATAAATACGTACATTTTTATCTATTAGACCTCTGACAGCGATCACATGATAGTCAAAGTAGAGGCGGCGGCGCTGCGCTAAGTAAAAGCTCTCAACCGGTCGCGTCGGAAGGGGCGGGCATCGCCTCCCGCAATCACGTACTTGTCGCGTTTTCATCACCTGCTCGCTAAAAGTGATGTAATTACGGATGCAAATCGATCAACAGCAGTTATCGGCTCGACGAGGGTTGACGCTGGAAATTAGCGCGATACGCCAGTTAATGTTTATAGCCTTCCGCGATTTAGCGAATATGGTATTTACGATGGTCTAGCGACATGCAAGGTGCGCAGTTACGAGCTACTTCTAACCCTCTTTCAGATTTATAATGTTGCTTTTAAGAAAAACTTTATGAATAAACTCTTGCGAGCCACTTCATAATGTTCCTTGGATTCAGACCAATAGTGTCGAAGCAATACATAAAACATTGATACCTGTGAATTAAAAATGGATAAAAACGATACAATGCAACCCTTTTTATTAATTATACGGTGGTTTACCCACTTTTACGAGATGATAAGAGGCTGCTACATTCTTGTTTATGTCTTTCTTTGCATCATAGAAAACATTTCCAGCTATCCTCTTCAGCAACTTAAAAACAATTTTAACATTGTAATATCAAAATCACTATGCAAAGTGTACGGTGAAAACAAAGGATAAGTATACCAAGTTGATCGATGTCGGAAGCGTGGATTCCATCGCTCATTCGGATGACTTGCAACTAGTGAGCATGCTCTCATTGACTCCGCCATTGACCTCGCGTCAGCCAGACTTAGCGATCACAATAATATAAATAATGGTATTACATCCGTCTCGTGGGTATTAAATCTGAAAACATACAATAACGGAATATAAAATAGAACTTAACAGATCGGCCCCAGGGGTAAAGAAGGGCAAGCATAACTGGAACCAATTATTTGTAAATAAGATGGCCCATTGTCGATACTACTTACTTGGTACCTACTTTACACATTCAAGATTTTAAGATTTACGAAATACATGTGTGAATTCAAAGGCACATTATGTTAATCACAACAAAGCCAATACGCATTCCACCTGCGGGGAATGTGGATAGTTATAATGTAACCTGTATGGCTTGGAAGAAGCAATGGTGATGTAAGTAATTGTTATTCAGCTCATTCTAACACAGGTATAAAAGTAAACTTCATTATGTCTGGTAAGACACTTGCTCCAGTTGAGTGAATGAAGTGTAACGTTTCATTAACAGAGGTCTGTGGCCCAAGCAAACACCGCATATCGGTGTCTTGTTTCAAAAGTTTTTTTTCCAACATAGTGAAAGGCGCCCGCGTCTCCTTAAAAGCCTTGTGGACTGTATTCGTTAGCGCGCCTTTACATACGGAATATAGCCCTCAATGGGGAAAAAAAGCTCTCAGAAACGAGTAGAAGTGTCTATAAACCATATTTGTTAGAATCCGAAATTGACTCGACTGTTTTGATTAGTCATAAGATACTCATTACAATTAAATTGCATTATTTCAGGAATCGCTTAAAATTCATTGACTTATTATACATTCGTGGCGGATACACATAGGCTTGCGTCATTTTGTTAAGGTAATGAAGTATTTCGCCTAAAGCTAGACATAAATGTTTAAGAAACTCTCATAATGATTTCTTGCTCACAAATAGAATTTGCTAACGAGTTGAGGCGATTACGGCTGGCAACATTTCATAGTATATTAGAGACGAGTGTCTGTGAGTGAATGTATGTGTTAGCGCGCCTTGGCTCCGCATTGCACTGACGACAGCCGCATTAAGACAACAAAGGGTGATATTTTTCGTGGACAAACATTAAAGGGCTTTGAACATGACAGACAGGTGATGCACCCACACGATGCATATTTATGATGTGTTCGACAGCTAGCACGACACTAGGAATTATGGTCAGCTAATATTTGTAGTATTTACATGCACACACCGCAGTGAATGGCTATGCCATGGGTTCTTTACGTATGAATAGTGGCGACGTACAAAATAATAAGATGTAATAACTAAATAGGACTCCTAAGTAGTTGACTGAACACACTCCTTGGTCTGTAACATCAGATCGTGTCTGCAGCTATATAATTACGTAGTCAATCTAATACAGGTTATAAAAAACTTAAAAAAAGATAAAATGGCCGCCTGGGCTTGAGATTCACACGTTGCGGTTTCTCTGACTATTTATAACCGAACAAAACGATCTGTGAGAAATCATTCATGGTCCCTCCCAGCACTACCATCCACCAATCCGAAAAAAATATATCTTTGCCATTACGACAAGGTGTTAGTCCGATACAAGGGATCTTATGCCGCCTAATTTGTACTTTGAGAACCAAGAGAATGTTATTTGGCTTGACTCAACCATACGTTTTTGGAACGCGTCATTTTTGCAGGTACCTAAGTATGATGGGAAATAAGGCAGGCTATAAAAATCAAGCATTAAGTGGTTTTATTTTAACTTAAATGATTTTGTGTGCCGTTTAAGTCGTCGGACGGACTAAACAGATCTGCAACAATAATAAATGTACTTTGGCCGTCACTAAATTTGAATGTTTACACGTTAAAAATGTTTACATTGTTCACGTTTTGGTTTATATGGGCGGTAAATTTATCGATTTTATAAGTTTAAAAAGAATATTTTTATTAATTTGCTGCATAAAATGTTAGTTATTTATATGGATGCAAATACACACTTTGCGACACAGGTAACATATCTGCTGTCTACGTGAACCCTTACCCAACCAACACCCTCGCGTAGAAATGTTGTGGGTTCGCGTGAACAAAATGAACGGTCGGCATTACAAAAAATGCCTTTAAACTATTTGTTGTGGTTTCCACAAAAAGACAAAAAACGGGACATCAAAACCAGTCAACATTGGTCGGCTTTTCGACTTCAGTGGCCTTGTAGAAAAAACCATGTGTTAAGGAATGTAAAGAGCCATTTAATTATCCTAATATATTGTTATGGTCGCTGAGGGAGGTGGTTATAAATTAGCGGCGAGTCCGAGCTAGGACGAGGTGGCGAATGGTGCCGCGCCACGGTACCATTCGCCACCAATGTAAGGGACATTGGAAGAGCCATTTAGATATTATAAGAGATAGGAGATTTAGCAACATAATATTTTATCCAAATTGGGGATGTGCTAGTATCTATAATTCCCGTGCGTGCAAGCGCACAGCGCGGGCCGCAGACAGCACTCGGCGTTCTCACGTTACTGCAGCCGCTGTTTCAGTGCGATGATCCTTAGAGTTTTTATTCCATTTTTACCTCAGTTCCATCGAGCGGCCTTCATTATGCGTCCGCAAGTGCTTCGGTCGCCACCGGTTCAGGTAGCTTGGAGTTTCGCTGCAAAACTTGACCTTAGGTATTCGATATGCTTGTTATATTTTTTGTTAATCAATATAATTGAATATGAGCTTTTGATGTGGTGTAATTTGATAATTTGCGAAAATAAATTTACGTAAATTGACTTCGTCGTAAAAACTGGTTTAATATTCGATTCTTATTGGATGTGTAAGTTCATATACACTTACACATGTGGTTGCATACCGAGTTGATGATAATCGTGATATTAGGGTATGTAGGTATCGGTCGGGACAGGGCGAGGTGTCGGAGGCAGGGCTCCCCGCTGCGCGTGAGCATTGTGATCGACAGCTTGTTTACTAAAAATATGCATAATGAATTTATAATAGCCTATCGGGCCTGCCACGTCGCCTCGCCCCTCAATATCCATATGAAGTCTGCTCCATCTACCTCTTCAGATATGAATGCACAAAACCTGAGAACATTTTGTTTTTCTTCAATTTAGAAAGAAAAATCATGTGGTTTGAAATGAACGGTGGAAAGTTTTTGAGAATGTCACAGTTATTTAAATGAAACGAGATGTACTTAGAAAATATTCAAAGGTCAAATTGCCAACATTTAAGATTATCAAAGAAAGAATGTTGGTGTTACAATGGTGAGAGATGCTTAATTGCGCCACCGATGTGTTCCCACGTTTAAATGCAGCAAGTGTTTGTGGAAGCATTTAGCATTCGATTGTTTTAGTGCGGACCGAGACGTCTGCGGAGAAGCAAACATTGAGCTTCCTGAGCGTGCACCAACCCTCCCCCCACTTCACACCCAAGCCGTCGTCTTTACGATTATGATTACAGACATACTTCACGAAAGATAAGCTTATTAACGAGGACAATTACGTTATAAAATAATTGTTTATGACAAGAAAAGCGAACCCTCTTACATGAGGAATTTGATGTCGTGAAATGTCAAAAAACAAAAGCATCGCGGACGATGTTAAATATGTCGCAGTTCTCGCAACTCTTTATTAGGCGGTTGAAAAGTTCGTAGAAGTAATTATATACGGTGCTTCAAACTATCTGTCGGATGAATGTGGTCGAATACACCGGCCAGGCGGGGCGCCCGGCTCGGTTCCTAGCTTCGATTCGTTACGTCAATCTCCAATTTTTTTCACATTGCAATCTGCATAGAGTGAGTTGACATCGCGCAACAAAGCCGCCACGCGGTGCGTCGCGCTTTGTCCGCATTTCTTTATAAATATTTTGACATTTCCCTCATTCGTCCCGCGGAGCTGGTTCACAAACAAATTCGTGTGGATCCTTTTGTTCAGCGTGTGTAATTTGATTTATTCTTTGACGACAAACGTCCGACATCCTGTGTTGTGACGCGTTGGCGTTGGGGCGGCTGCGTTTGTCGATTTGTTAGCACATCTATTGGTATTTTCTTTAGTAGGTGTAAACAAAAAGTTTCGCATGTCTTTAGAGCGTCGATATTGTTTCTTAGAGATGCATTGAGTGCGCACTCCACTTACAAACCTTTTAGGTGGTCGCCGCGAATTGCGATGCAAATATTAGATATCATGATGTTTACCCGCGGCTGTTAACACGAGGGGCTTGAATTGTTACAATATGCACGAACACTCGCGTTCCTTTGAAATCTGTAAACTCTGTAAGCTTTGGTGAACGCTTACGTTGTTGAATCATTGTTTATGTCTGCATGTCTACGATCTCGGGATAAAAGTAGTTAGTATATCCGAGTACCTATCTAACGGTAATGTAAATCAGTACTGACTCTTTAATGTAAACGATCAAAGTGCAGCTGTGCTGTGCATTAAATTATATCCTATCGTTTACTCTACTAGTTCATTCTATCCAAGAATTTGTGTAGTATACAAAAAGTGAAACTTAAATGTGTAACGTTCCAGAGATGCAAAGAGAAGCTGAACACGTTGGCGATCAGCGTGATGAACCAGTGGCCAGGCGTGCGCCTGCGCGTCACCGAGGGCTGGGACGAGGAGAACTCGCATCTAGAACATTCGCTGCACTACGAGGGCCGAGCCGTGGACCTCACCACCAGCGACCGCGACCGCTCCAAGTACGGCATGCTCGCTAGACTAGCAGTAGAAGCCGGCTTCGACTGGGTCTTCTATGAAAGTCGATCATACATACACTGCTCCGTCAAAACAGGTACTAATCTTCATGTTTTTGCTCTTATACCTATAATGTGGAAAATATAACATGTAGGTAGACAATTCAGCAATACTAATTTACTACCTATTAGAAAGATATAACAATTTTATTAACTGTCTAGAAATCTATACCTATCCATCTAATTTCAATAACTTAAACAGATTATTAAGAGTAAATAATTAAACTAGAAAAGTAATAACATAGAATATAATATTTATAAAATATAATCATAATGTTTTTGAAAGAGCGGCACCTATTTCGTAATACATACAAATGCGTTTAAGTCTTTTGTATGACGGCGCGTCGTCGCTCCTTATTTAGCCGTATTATTATTTTCCTGCAAATTCAACAAATGTTTTCACGATACAACTGAGTTTTTACTGTTCTGAAAATGACCTAGTATTAACAATAGTGGATTTATCAATAATATAATCAATGAAAAATATGTGTGGGATAACATGCATTAATAATTAACGGTATAAAATCTTATATGCACAATATTGACTATGAACGTTAGATATTAGAGATGTCATTCAAATTTCAATCATACATATAAAAAAAAACTTTACGTTCTTTGTATGCTATTTGCATTATTTTGCAAACAACGGAAATAACGTCTCATAGACTACGCAAGTATAGATATGAATTTACCGATGGGAAAATCTGACAGAAAATAACATTGTAACTACAAATTCGTGAGAATTATCTAACCGAAACCATACATATTCAAGGAAAACTGTGGTTGCCCGTTTACACTTTTCTACCTACGTTAAACGAGTAGGTGCTAAAAAATGTCGCGCGGGAAATTCCGAGTGTTTATCAATTACGAGTACATAACTGTACAATGTGGGCTACAGGCTACGGGACGGGCCAAATATATAGTTGAACTTTACAAGAAGAATGCATCTCAGACAGCTTCCCGCGCCCGCGCCCCGGCGGTGTCGATCAAACGGACGAACGAGCCTCTTGTTAGCATCCCTCTCTTTCACACATGAGGTAAAAACTATAACCGTCTCTTGCGCACACGGCCGCATCGCAGCCAATCCCCCACTTCTATAATTACACCGGTGATTCAATGGCTACTTATATCTATATATATGTATACGGCATAACGATGAGAGAAGCGCGTATTTATATGTATGCTTGTGTTTTTAGATATTATGGTGGCATTCCGGCGCGTTCGCATAGTTCCAATTAATTTTGCAGATGAGTCTATATGTGGTTTAGTGTAAAGATATGAGAGCCAAAGCCTCATATACACACAACGTGGTTTTTGGATGAGCTTCTCGTACTGTTAGTGTTTATATATAATTAAAATACAAACTTCTAGGAAGGTTGTGCTAACCATTTTCTCATTACCGATATTATTTACAATGCTATAAGATGTAGATTTTCCTTATTTATACAAAAGCAAGATTCAATTTCATAGAAAGTATAACAACTACAGTTCATGCATACATGCACAAATTTCTATGATTATTATTATTATTTCTGCTTCCCTCGAAGCCGTCCACTGTCCGTTTATAAATAAAAATATCTCACTATAGAATTGATATGAGATAGATCTCAGTTGTTGGTTATTATTAAAACACAGAATCAACCAGACTCCTGATCGAACAGACTCATCTATGATTGTTTTCATGATCAGTATTGGGTAATTGTTGTATTAGATGACACAAGTATTTACACATAATCGGTATGTCTTACTATTTGTTTTCTACTATACCGTACTAAAATAATACCTACGAAACTAGTTTGTTTATTTAATTTTGGTAAAATGTTTAGTGGTGATATTTCACATAGGTATGGACATGTAATGCGGAGGGATGAGAATCATGTTATAACAAGAGTTTTAAGTTTAAATGTTGATGGCTATAAGAGAAGAGGCATATTAAAGAAAATATAGATGGACTGTGTGAAACAGGACATGAATGTGAAGGGAGTAAATCTGGAGATGACGTCAGATAGAGATAAACAGAAGAAAGACATATTGTGCGGGCTCCAGATAAAATGGGATAAGGGCAGGAGAATACTGATGATTCATGATCCTGAATAACAATGATGGAGATAGTACATAGGAGAAAGACAGACCTGTGACCGTTATTCTTCGTTGGGTCACGTAATAGGGTTCCCAGTCCCCATAGCGCCCAGAAAGTGGTCCATCGCATCTTTCATGCCTTGCAAATAGTTTCAATACTCACTCACCCATTTGAGATAACCCGGAATTGTATTCTCATATTGCGGTCAGCGAGAATCCCCAGTTGACGACACATCACTTTAAAGTCGAACTTTCTAAAAGGCCATTGGGTGCTCATGGAAGCCTCCTTTATGAGGTTTATGTGGGGTATAAAATATAATCTTCCTAAAAGAGCATGCTTCTTCTTTGAATCAAGGACTGAAAGGAATTCGTGATATCCTTGATGTTCACAAATAGCTTTAATTCAACCTACGCAATAGTTTTTGTTATGAATTCCACATTGCCAAATATACTAACACGGTATTGTTTTTTATATTTATCCGTTTTAGAAACAGTGATAGTCTAACGGTTGTATAATACGCTTACCTTCCATGCAGGAGGGTCTGAGTTAGAACCCGGCCCGCACCTCAGACTTTTCGAATACGGCTGCATCAGAATTTTATCATCACTTTCGTTAACGTTGAAGGAAAAACATCGTGAGGAAACCTGTACACCTGAAAGGTCTACATTAAGTTGTATAGTCCGCCAACCCGCGCTAGACCAGCGGTTAAACTAAGGCTTACCGCTTCTCATTTAGAAGACGGGGTTTATGCCCAGCAGTGGGACAGTAATGGGCTGAATTATTATTATAATTACAGGCCGTGCTGAATATACAAACAGTGTACACCGTACTTTATACGGTAGAAAAGCTATCAGGGGTGAATAAACTCGTTACAACAAACAACATTTTTCGTTACGTCTTTTGGCAATTGGAATATAAACATCCTTTCAGTAAATTTGATAAGCCTATCGATATTTTTCCAGTAAAGATGCTATTATTAGAAAAAAATTGACAATGTTCCGCAGTGCCATTCCACCCAATAGATTAGATTTTTTTTTAAATTTCTATCTACGTTTACACGATAAAAATATACCACGACTAAAATTTACTTCTCCTAAACTCGATCATGTGTTTAGAGTTTAGTTTAGAGTTTAGTTTAGAGTTTAGACACATGATCGATTTTAGGAGAAGGGCTTAGACCCTTAACGGCACCAAATAAACGTCGTAAATTTATAAAAAAGATATCTAAACTCGCCCTAAAACGATAAAGAGCATTCATTGTTTCAAAAGCTCGACCACTGATATCCGACGGAGTCTCCCGCGGTCGCAGGCAATTTGTTTCGATGTTTATTCATTTATTCCGGCGTTTTGTACGATCCGAGTCTTTTAGTATTAATTTGGATCTTATAAATAATTAATGTGCTTTGTGTAGGTATGTGTGTTGCGGTCGTGGCTCTTTGTTGGTCGCGGTCAAGGCCGGATTGCGCACGACCATCCTCCGCTCCTTACGCTCTCCCCTTAAACTTCAAAAATCTTCGTCTGCCTTTATTTTGTTTTAAAAATATTTGTTATAGACTAGCATAATTATCATAGCAATCAATTTATACGAGGCTGCAATCAATATCTTTGGCATGATACAAAAAAATATGAATTGTAGCAAAAAAAAAATATCTCTATGGTAATTTCTTCTATTTCGTGATATTTCTATTACTTACGTAAAAATTTTCATCATTTTTACGTGGATTGATCAAATCAATTAAAATGATCTTACAGACAACACTTTATCAAATATCTAGTTTATACCATTGTAACCTGTCCAGATTGGGTTTTAATGAATAATCAAAAATATTTTAAAGCAGCGGGAATAGTTTTCGCTCTATCACACGGGATATAAAAGAGACAGAGTAAAACTGGCCCATTATATGCTCGTATATTAAATTAAAGCATTCAGTGATCAGCTCGGCGCCAATAAAACTATGCCGAGCGTTAATTTTTTGTATTGGATCCGATTAATTGGTTTTCATTGGTCGGCGATGATTGTTTTTTTATTCCGATCATTGACTCATGGTATTTATACTAACGTCATCATAAGATTAGGCGTGCACTTAGACAACTTATGTAGTCGAACTAGATAATAATTATATGTCTTGTGTAGATGTACTTGTCGCCTACAACAGGATCTTGTGACAGACATAATACGTTTATGTATTAGTTTTATTTTGTGTTGTGATCGAATTAACTGATTGTTCAAGACAGCAATTTATATCACTAAGAAGCGATTGCGTTTTTATCAATTATGACATTAGTCACTATAAATGAACCAGATCTTAGCACAAGCTAGTTGTGCAACATAACATTCTTAAGTAAGACATTAATAGAGCAATGTTTTATTTATCAAACCAGATTCGTTCGTTCATATTTTTGCTTTTTGCGACTATTAAGAATTCTTTGAAGCCAGCGGCAGAATAGAAACGAGATACACATTAAATATCATTATGATTATTGCCTTTTTATCTGCTAGTAACTATTTCTTATATTTATTATTTGTTTGGTTGCAATAAAACTAATGCCAAATTGAAAGTGAAACCTCTTTTATGGCATGAGATTTTAAATACGATAAGTTTAAATTAAATTTGGTATTAAAAAAGACTTCATAAAATTTTATCTACTTAGCAATAAAAATTGTAAAACTACTTTAGAATCACGCATAGAATTACTCAAAATTAGGGTGATATAAAATAAATGTAGATTTCTATCAGGACAAGTGCTCAATGCTTTGAAATCGGTTCTACGAATGAAGACAATGCGACGGGCAATAGTGTAGGGACAGTTAAGGTTTGACACAGAAGAGGCTCGCGGTAAATGGGGCGTGACCGGCAGTGACCAGGCAGGTCACGACTCACTACATGTCACTACCCTAGCTTGGACTGACGAATTTTAATAGGTTATGGACATGTCGTTATATACAGCTGCTCCTTTCATTGTGTAGTAAATGTAATAGAAGAAACTTACGACTGTATAAGGTACCACATTTATTAAAGTTAGAAAGAGAAAAAAGATTTTAACATGACATCATTTAGGTAAGTTTTATGTACTGTATCAGTATGTGTTGTAGGTGTAAAGGACCCTCCCTATACAGAGCACCTTAACGAGCAGTTACCGCTTTAACGTTGTCTTATGATTATTGTTATTCTGAAGTAAGTATTCCTCCATTGCAGCAGTGGGTAACATCAAGACCCAACTTACTTTTTCTAATATGTACGTACATGCAAAACAACTGATTATACGGAATACTAATTGAACAAGTACGACTTGAACTTAGTCGGTTTTTATTTATGTAAAACAGAGGACAGAAGCACAGAGCAAAATATATTTTTTGAGAAAAAATAATTGATGTGATTGAAACGTTAGATTTATTTTTACTTCTCATACAAAGGTACTTGTGTGTGTGATGTGTGCCGATCACTAAATATGAAGACGGAAAATATTTTTTTATAAGAAGTAAGGCAGAGGATAGAAGCGTGAGTGAGCGATGTTGCGCGGTCGAGCGCGCGCGGGGCATGCGTGCGAAAGCCTCGGAGGGCGCGACACCCGAGACGCCACATCCCGGAAGACTGCGGCTGAACCCCGCGCGGTTCCCACACCCGCTATCTTGATACCGATCACCTTATGACGTAAACTGTCGATAATCGCACTGATAATTCTAGGGGTTTACAGAACCTGCATGTAAGATACTCGGCAGTTGTACCTACGACAAATTGACAGGATTGTCTTCCGAGTTCCGATATCAAGTGATAATAATATCTATTACTGTAATGCTAGAATTAATTTTAAAACCTATCATTTTATGATGAATATTGAATCAGTAAATACTTTCAAAATTAGCCCTTGAGAATTTTTTGATATATAGGTAGGTATACAGCATAACTGACGGATTAGATCTCAACGTACCTACCTAAGCTGGTCGCAAGATAAAGATATTGACTTTCCCAACACAACAAATGACAACAATGTTTATACTTAGATGATATTAGTGTAAACCCACCTTTACCTATTTCAAAGTCATAAAGCGAGTTCTAATTAATATTCGCTGTAACGAAACGTGTTTTCTCGCTTTTATTTGCGTTAACAAGCCGGACATTTTTATTTTATAACCATTAACATTCATTTGCGGGTAAATATTTAACATTGACATAGTGTGCAGCTTACATGCAGTCAGATTTTATCTCACAAGCATATAATTTTATATTAATCATAAGTATTTCAATTTTACTTTCGCACTCAGTATCGTTTTATAATTCTGTAAAGGGCCGTAACGTCGTCAATTCAGTACTGGCGAGCAATAAATTCAAACGTTAAGATCTCAGTACCACATTACAATTCCAGACGCTACATATTGCATCAGTGTCGCTTACTTGGCGTTTAAATCATTTTGCTACGTCAATAGAAGGTACACACGTGAAATACGAATTGGATAGAATCAGACTTTGGTGAGGCAGCTTTATAAAATATTCTTATTAGCTTTATTAATATTGAAAGACTAAATACGTTTAATGTGTTTATCTACCATTTCAACATTATAAATATAAGTACTTTTTTATGACGTATTAGGTAGGTACATATACGAATCGTTCAATGAAACCGCTTGTAATAATGTCAATATTTAATTTATACTTAAAAATCATTCATTGTGACCAAACTATTGCATTGTACGAATGTTGTTTTATCTTTTTAGAAGTTCTTACTGATCAGTATGTTCATTTTAAAATGTTTTCTCACGCTTACCTAGTACAATATGCATATTCCAACAGATAAAATAAACCTTCCCATATTTATTTATTTTCTTTTTACGTTGTAAAATACGGCGCGCGTTCGGCTGGTGCGCGCATGAATCATAACCGGCGCGGTTTGGCATTTGCATGACCACGCATCGGCTAATTACTATTCTACACGATATAAATCAGATATAGCTCTACTGATCCCATGCGAGCATCTCGATAGCCTTACATAACTCAAACAATAAAAAGGTTACAGCGGCCGACAAAACCCAATCGATTATATTTCCGTTTATCGAAGAAAGTCGAGCTTTTAAATCAGAGGCTGCGCTTCTGAAAGCTATGTTTGTTTCATGATCTTGTAGCTGTGGGAACAAAATTGAAAAAGCGTCACATTTCTCTGGTTCAACATGTCATCCATCGGCGAGATAAATTATTAATAATGTCACGTGCTTTCATTTGTCGAGTTGGTAATGTATGGTCACGCGCGGCCGGCCGGCGCGGTTCGGACGGCGGGGCTCAGCGCGCGCGCCGCCTAGCTCTCCCGGTGGTCTCCGCGGGGCGGGGTCTGCGCGGCCACTCGGCTGCGCCGGCGCACTGGCCCCCGCGCCCCCCCTCTGCCACCACAGCGCCGCTTATCGCCGCATCTTCAGCCTAATGTTACTTACGTCACTATGAAATCGCGTTGTGACTGGTTTTAAGACTTTGGATTCGTTAACTATAAAGCTTAATAAGGTCGGGAATTAAAAGTTAGATAAAATCTTGTAGGTATACAGTATACTGTGTAGATAAATATTATGTTCCAAAAAGTTATACATAGGTAATTAGTACCTAGTGTACTTACCAACTTATGTTGATCCTAATTAGGTTTATATTCATTTAGGTAACTTTAATTATTTATTTATACTTTATTCAATAAGTCAAATATAATTAACGACACGTTATACAGTGAATAAGTCTGCACCCCACCAGCAAAATTGTACAAAGACGCAAAGGCGTCCGACGCCTATTCAATAACTCGTGTGATGTGTTCACCGGACAACAACTGCATGTTGACAATAAGCGCTTGACTTTGAGCAAAATCTAATTTGTGTAGTTATTGTGTAATGCGATCCGCTCCGAGCCCATCGCTTTGAGAACAGTTTGTGAACGAGGATCGACAGAATTTATCGGTCGGTTACACAACAAATCAAAATTTAACGAGTTCGCGCAAACCGGAGGCTTTGCAGGGTATCTTTAGCCGTGCTCATTTGCGCGTGTAATTGCACCACCCACTGTAACTGTAAGTTACATTTAGACAACGTACAGTGTAGTTTTATTATTAATATTTAGAATACAATTGTTAACACGTAACAACCAACAGTGGCGGCTGTGCACGTTTATACTTGTGGTTTTAAGTTAAACCATTTTTATTTATCTTTTGAATACCATTTAGTTGCATGTAAATAGACACTTTTTTGCTAAGGCAAGGGTCCTAACGAATTAAAAGATTACGTGCAGGTACAGTTTAAGCCTGACAAGAATTGAAATGTAATATACAAACAAAGTTCAGAAAATCAGGATTCTGTATCTACCATTTGTTGGCCGTTGTTTTTTCGCACAAACAAGTGAAAAGAATTCGCAAAATGGATTGAATTAGCTTATCTAACGCTTAAAAAGTTTGTTAAAGAGATTATTCGTCCCCCATTCCTAGAATCTTTTTCTTTATTATTGATTTTGGTAGAAGGATCATTATCTATATTTTAACAAAGCCGATCAGAGTCAATTGTAAGTTTTAGTAAAAGACAAAGACGAGCTCTGTAGTGGGTATACTGGAACTTGCCGATAACCTGAGCGCAGTGGGAACTGTCCGCGATTCTCTTTTGTTTCGTATCTTATCCGATTTTAATTACGAGCGTAGAGAAATCTCGTTATTCCTTAAAGGGATATGACTGTTCCAAGCTAATTTACTATCGTCCCTTGCACGATTTTATGTTCTCAATTTTATTTTATTGCCTTTAGTTCACGGCATGTAGGCACAGCACGCGCGTTTTATATATGTACCTACATACCTACCTATTTCACACGATTTATTTAATCCACGTTAAAAACGAACCGACGGAAACCATACAAACAGAAACCGCTCCGTTCGGAGAAATAGCTCCTATAAGATTATTACCAATAATAATATAACTATTAATTCAACTGATTTCTTGTATTATTTATTTCAGAGTCATCTGTGGGAACAGGTGCCGGGTGCTTCCCCGAAGGTGCAATGGTGTACACGGAGAAAGGTCCCCGTGATATCGCCACGATACGAAGAGGTGACAAAGTGTTGGCGGCTTCTGACGATGGCAAAATGATTTATTCAGAGGTATGTAGACGAAAAATATTACGAGAACACAAATGTTAGTCACTTTGATTTCGACCCGTAATGTTTTAGCTATAATATAAACTAAACAATTACAATACAAGATTCTTGGAAAATCTATATTCTAGACCTAAAAACAGTCGCTTTAATTACAGATTATTCTATAAAAAATATCTAGGTAAGTAATCAAGATATCTGTTTAATTTCAGGTGTTGGCGTTCATGGACCGCGATCCAAATGCAACACGGGAGTTCATCGAAGTAACGGCAGAGAACGGTGTGACAATAACGACGACGCCGTCGCACCTTCTGCTGCTCGCAGCTGCCGATGGCTGGCGGGAGTCGTTCGCGGCCAACATCGAGATCGGGGATGTACTCCTAACGAGAGGACAGGCCGACGTCATGAGGCCGTCCAGAGTTGTGAAAACCCGAATGTTGTCGAAGCGCGGCGTGTACGCGCCTCTGACGAGAGCCGGGACTATAATAGTGGACGATGCGCTAGCGTCGTGCTACGCGCTGGTCCGGAGCCACTCGCTGGCGCACGCGGCGATGGCTCCCCTCCGGTGGATGGCCCGATGGAGCGGCTCCAGTGAGCTCCCGCGAGGCGTGCACTGGTACGCGAACGCTTTGTACTCGTTCGGGGACTTCGTGTTACCTTCCTCATACAGGTATCGCTAACCAGTGAGTGTTGACATTGAGTGGTCGGAGTATAAACCGCGCGCGGGACGTGCACAAGGACACTTTTGTAAATATCGGTCATGTAAATAGTAGAGTGAGTATGACAGACTACGATATGTAAATACTTAGGTCGCAAACATTAAAATGTTTAATATTATACAGGTTTCGTCGGAAAGGGTGTATAGGTTCTTATTTTAATAATGCAAAATATTTTAGGAGGTAAATCTATAGGTTACAAAGATATTATCTCGTGCGGAAACAGGCTTTCAGAGGTATTATCTCGTCTTATCATGACAACAAACATCTGTCACGGCGCGCCGTAGTTTTTGAATCTACTGCAGCTTTAATTTGATATTTGAAATTAATTCTATACCATTCATAGAGCCTAGCTTTAAAATATTTTGTATTAATAAAATAAAACCTTATATAAAGCCAAAAGGGGGTTATTGTACTCATCATTATGAATAACTTACTATGGGACCAACCCGGAAATCGTGAAAATAATTTCTCCTGTTTCATAACATTTAGTCAAGTAATATTGAATTATTTGTATGGAACAGCTTGTTTCTTTTTCGCGATTTCCGGGTTGGTTCCATAGTAAAAGTAGTTCATAATGGTGAGTATAACAAACCCCGTTAGTCTTTATTTACCATTTTCAACTAACCTTGTATAATATGCTCGTCGTTAACGAGTTATACTTACCGTCATTGGAATTTATTTATTAAGTAGTTTTAGGAACCTTTTGCAAATTTTGCATATTATTTAGTTAACTTACGAATATTTTTTGTAAATTGTATCGGTATTGTTATTCTGCACAATGCAGAAATACTTAAATGTATGCGCTTATGTTATTTTAAGTAACTGTATAAAGATTATGAATAAAATTAATTCACTTCTTTAGCGAATCCGAAGAATAATATTTCTGCAATCAAATATTTTGATTGAAACAGTGTACAGTATTCGTATATTTGGTACGATATTCAGCTGTAACCAGACATTCCATACACTAATCCTGTCTACTTACACACGTTAGAAATGATGAAATTGTGATCTTGGTACCTAAAAACGTGCCTTAAGATTTTTATTTATTGTTATTTATAAGCTAGGTGTCTATTTATGAATTGACGAAAGTATTTAGGTCTAACTTATTCTGATATGTCCGATTCCGTCTTTCTTCTCTAAGTGCTTTAACTATATTTATTAACACTCTCATCTTTCCTAGTTTTCTTTTCAACGATTGACATCGTAAAATGTTTTACTTTTATTTAATAATCTCTTAAATATTTCTCTAACAATGCATGAGTTGTTCTCAATCCTCGACAAAAATACTTGATACACTATAATAACACACACTTGTATATGGCAGTACCTACGGTAGTATTGGTCGTCACGACGCTTGTTATTTAGTCGTCGTCACTTTATGTAAAATAGTCACGATAAACGGCGACTTTTATAGATCATTATGTTAGATCTTGAACTGAAGTATGGGTTCCTATAGATTGAATTTAGTGGAAAGTTGTAAGACTTGTGAGTGCAACGATAATTTTTAGAACTAATTTCTAGGACAAAAATTTGAATTATTTATTTTACATTCACATTTATGCTAAACAATTGATGTCAGCAACAAACGTTAATTAAAACTATAATTATTATAAAATAGTGACTAGTGCTTATGTAGACGATACTAACATTTTTTTAGGTACATACATAAATCGGAAAGCTTTAACTAATATTTGGACAATACATTTATGCCATAATGATTGCCATATTAATATTACTTAGTTTAAAAAACTAAATGCTATACAATGGATAATTATGTAACAGTGCCGCCCTTTCAGTAGATCAACGGAGAGTTTTATTTATAATTTGATATCATAATATATTATATCTATTGATGAGTCACTGTGGCATAAAGTGTGTGCAGATGTTTCGGAGTTCGTATACAATAATTTTATTCTATGTTCTATTATATTCAATACAGTTATATTGTTCAGAATGAAATGCAATATAGTCGTCATTAAGTAAACTAACACCGTTACCGTAACATAAGCATTTTAAATTATTTCTATTTAATATCTACGTAAATTAATAGAAAAAGTATGTACGTAGCACGTTAGCGACGTGATCTTAAAGACGATGGATAAATATCTACTATATCATTCATTACCTTCCAACTGTTTGATAAGCTTTACGAGACGCCGCTACAAACCAATGTTAAAACGGCATACCTATTAAAGTTTCCCAATATTCTGAAGTTAAGGCTAAAATCTCTCTAAACTCTAACTGGAGTGTACTTATTTAGATATTAACGAGTTTTTATTAAATTACCTATTGAAATTTTGGCGGGTAAAAATTTTTACTCGGTTTTTAGCTAAACATGTCCCAGTTCCAAAAGTTTACACAACATGTTATAAAGTAATAATTAGGTTAAAATAAGATGTTAAAGATAAAATCTGAGAATAGACCGATTTCCTTAAACCTAGTATCTTTTATTAAATTAAAAATGCAAGAAAAACATAAAGTTCCTATGAAAAATGTGCTAAAGTTCAATGTGTTCCGCCATTCTGACATCAGACTTACCTACGGCATTTATGTTTGTTTATATCGACAGTAAAATTGTACAGCCATAATATATTTACCAATTATTAAAGCTAAGTAAGTAATAAATATCTATTAAAAATTAAACTAGCAAAACAATATTATGACTGAATTCTAGCCATTGTCCAGACGAATACACACTAACAATTTGTTTACATACATTGCAGAAACGTATTAGATTTAAGTTGCACTTAGGTTGTTAACTTGTCGCCCACAGGCAAATAATAATTTAACCTGTTTCTCTCATCTTTAGTTGTGTTCCGGGTGAAGGGTTGGAATAGAAACCGTCAGTGAAATTACCGGAACACAAGGCATACTAACTTTGGCCTTAGGTTGGCAACGCATAGGTTGCGGAAGTTCATCATGAGTGGCGGTCTTCTTCGTGTCAATTTTGATTTCAAATTTAAATTATTTTTGACCAGAACCTGGCCACGTCAATTTCATTGTGACAGTAACCGCTTGTCTCGTAAACTGTACGTTTGCCTTCCTCTACTATACAAAAATTGTCATACAATACAATACAATACAATAAACTTTATTGTACACCAGAAATAGTCATCTGTATTGTTAAAGCCCATCTAATATTTACTCCATATATTATACAGGGTTACTTTTTAAAGCGTAGCCAAATTTTCAGAGGTTATTGTACTCATCAATATGAACAACTTTTATTATGGAAAGAAGCCTGAAATCCCGAAAAAATATGCTGTGGAACAGTTGAAACATTTAGTCGAGTAATGTATAACTAATTATTGGTCATTGATTCACGATCATATTTTGACTAATTCAAAACTAGAATCCAATATAGGAAATGCAATTTTCTTGTTAGTGTTAGTGTTTACCCTAAAATACGTCAATAGTACAACGATTATAAAGTTCACTATTTGGCTAAAATGTAGGTATATTGAATGTTATCGACATACCTACTACTGTTTTTATTCTTGTAAAACGCGGTGTTAGAAACTAGTTGACGATCTAACGAATACCATAGTTAATTAACAATGAGGACGGCAGATTATCTCGACTTACGGTGAACATTAAACTGCCCTCCTTTAGTCCTTTTTCTTAGAAATATATATACATACTTACAACATAACATTTGTTTTCTTTTTCTAATATATTATTGTTAACTTCAATTTATCTCCAAGCTTTCATAAAAACGCTCGAGAAATATCAATAAATATGTACGATTTATGATATAAAACCTGTAAACATGTATGACGCTATATACAAATAACGAATTCTAGTTTTCGTCTATGTCCACTAAAGTAGGTCGAATCATGCGGTCAATTTATCTATTTATTTGATGATACCGATCGGTAAAATCAGTCTATGTATATAAAAACAATAATACGTAATTAATGAAAACAATCGTCTATAAATAAATTTAATATTTTATTTATTGATTTATTGACGTTATATTTTCATTAATATAATAGACTTCAGTCTCCACAAGTTAATGTCCATTATGGACCACTGTATATTTTAGAGCTTCTTGTAAAGAAAGAAAATTTTGAGGACATAATGAAAATTGATGTACTGTATTGTATTATCAAAATGTATTATAATATCAAAATAAATAAAATGTTGGCTTTGTGGACATAGCTTTTCTTTTATTTTAAGTGATTTATTTGTACAAGGAGTAATTTTTTTGTTCCGAGATAGGTACAGGGGAATTGTGGTTTAGATGAAGACTTCTAAAGAAATGATTATGAATGGTTTTGAATAGGGTTTTACATAAATATGGTTCAATTTATTAAGTATTTCAACTGTAAAAAGTCCCATAACAACGCCGAAGACTACGCATACATAACATTAAACCAAGTAACATTGTGCAAAAATAAATACTGGGAAAAGACTTTTTTTTTAGGTATTAAAAATAAGCTATTTTCTGTAGCTTGGCATTGTAACAGGCGCAACAAACTTACTACGTGTGTTGATCTGGGTAGATGTGGGTAAGCGCGTAAGAAAGTTTAGTAATAGCATAACAAAACAGTTTTAGGAAAAATGTAAAAAAAAATTGTGATTTTGACTGTCAATGTTATCTCCATAACCAGTCAGTACCCAAGTATAGCCAGTTACAAAAAAATCTTCACGATGAATGGTAGAATACGTGGCTCAGTTTCGTTATGGGTCTTTTTACATTCGTTATTACTCGAATGCATCCATAATTTCCAGAGAAAACTTCATCTATATCTGGTGATCCTGCATACATATCTCTTTGATCGATTGTATATACAGGCCGTGTGGTTCCCGGTAAGTATACGCCACCGCTTACCTTCACGTTGGGCAAGTAAATACTAATTACTAAGGAATTATGTTATGCCTGCATGGTTCTCGGCAAGGAATACGCCAACCCTTCTCCCACCGTGGGCGTCGTAATAGGTGACTAAGGGATTATGTCACGAAGATGGCCAGCAGATTGCAGCATGCTTGCTACGATCATCGTATAGGATTACCGGGGACTCCCATTTTCAGCAGTGAAGGCATAAGGATAATATGTAATTGATTATCAGCATTTAGCGATTAATCGTAGTCGTCGATTATCATTGCGATTATTTCACGATTATCTAGCAAAAACATTGTAAAATGAATTTAATTTAAATTCTACACTAAACCTTTGTTAACGTGCCTAATACATTGCATGACGGTATGAACGCAAATCCAAGTTTCACATTTAATAGCGCAGAATCATAGACTTATTAACTAAGTAATGAGCCCTACATATTGTTTCTATGCGCAGAATATATCGTCGGTTGACAGGTATAAAACTCACTACAAACTTAATCAACTGCAATTTTTTAGGGTCTAATTATAAAGAAGAATTTTTTTGTTTAAAATAATATTTAAAGCCTTATTATTTCCAATTATCTGTACATGCACTTATTACACAACTAACAATAGCAGAATTATCGATATCGTCATCGCTTGCCATTGAAAAATTGAATTGAATTGAATTTGTTTTTGACGTTTCGGGGAGTTCCAAGCGGTCGCAAGTAACAGAATTGAATACAGTCTATGCATACTTATTTTGAGAAAAAATTGGTAATTGTTTAATTTCTGTTTGATGTTGAATGACTGTGCTTTTTGAATAAAAATCTGCAATATTTCATAATCATCATCAACAAAACAAAAATATCATCAAATTATGATTATTAAAATGTGTACCATTATGATTTCAATAACTTGAATACACATTTTCTTAATTTTGAAACATGTTTTATTTAAAGTGTATAAAAGTTTGTGATAATCATCGAAATGGTTGATTATTTTTGCTGATAATCGTAATCGCTTAGTGATAATCGTTTAATCAATATGATTATGACGATAAAGGAATTCTAAATCCAGGTTGCTAAGGCTGCATTTTATAATCACCAATCCTTTTCTCAAGTGTGGTGAATAAGAGAATGTTCATATCAGGCGTAGGTATATTGTACTTTGAGTGACGTGCCTAATATTATAGGTCGGTCCTAATATTAGATCAACAATTCGAATCGAATTGCAAATCTATTAATGATTATATGTTTGTTTTTCATCTTGGTGCACGGAAACAACCCGTTTCCTCTAGCTGATTCACCCACGATTCATCTCGTTGTTATTGTCTGCGCCTGTGTATTAAACACTCGGTTTTGCCTATTAAACTCCGGTAACAAAGCACCGTGCACCGTAACCAACAAATAAACATTTCCCTGGATTTAGTTAAAATAACACAACATTTCATTTATCAGCGCCTTGTTTATTTACACTGCATGTTTCGAATACACAAACCTTCCCACTAGTTAATGGTGGTATATAGTATGTGCATATTTGACTACCATACTTATTAGTCTTCATTTATATAAGGTCCTACATTTATAGAGAGCGGAAATCCTTAATATGTGAAAAGAAATCATAATTATGACCCTAAAATAATAAAATAAGTATTTTAAAAATGTAAAATTTATACCATCAAAATGACGTATTAATTTACTATTTCCTCTCGGAGTTTCATACGGACAGCGGTTTCATTCATCTTTTACTATTGCTGGGATATCGCTGCTATTCGTTTTACGTTTATAAAAAACCTTGAATTTTTATTTTAGGTTCATTTGATTTCTATCCATTTATTACCTCTTAAAAAGACCCCCACTATAAAAGTAGGATCTTATTCGTTACCCTACACGACTACTGATACCTTATCTGTGGATTCTGGAAAAGAATAGGCTACCCTATTTCTTCCCAAGGCAACAGCATCCTCCAGTCCTCATTATCTGCCTAGCCTTTTTCCCAAATATGTTGGAGCCGACTCCCAGTTTACCTAAATGTGAAGGAATATCAGTACTTTACACGGAGAGCCAAACAATTACCGAGAGACACTGATACCCAAGGTTAGCCTGGTGATTATGGAAAAATTACCTCATAATTGTTCATGGAGCGGTCTTATAGAAGCAGACGTTTATAGGCTGATGATGATACGCAGGTTGATCAACATTTGCCTAATACAATATTTAAACATTTTTAAATAATTTGAATAAAATATTCAAGATAGTCTCAAATATGTATTACAGTGGTACAATACACTTTATTGAATATCATAAAGAAAAGAAAATGTACAATACATAGAAATGTAGGGCGGTGTTTGGAGAGTAGTTGAAACTAATTTTCAAAATAATACCCTTTCTTATTCTTATATATTGCCAAATTCAATGATAATATACTCTTTATGTATTATAATCAGTAAATGACTAACTATTAACTAGATTTTTATAAATATGAAAAGTAATTAGTTGAATCCAATTTATAATTGTGCAATATCTAAATGTCCCCGGTGACCGAAAAGGTATGCGTTATATTTATTTCAAATCTACAAGGATGTGACCTTTTATGAATCCTACGGTAAGCACCCAAATGAATTAATAATATTCCAACGTAACATAAAATAAAAATTGCAGTTGTTTTAAATACTGATTACTTTTAAATAGAACCCTTACTTATATCGTTTTTATTATTATCTATTAATTAGTTTATTTCACATTTAAATACAGTCCATACAATTAGGATAGCATTATAAAATTTAATCAGCTAAATTACAATAATGTTAGTAATATCTAACAAACTTAATTTTACTAACATAATTGTATTTATGTTCGCATTAATGAATTACTAAAATTGAACGGGAGTCGACGAAATATTCACGAAAGTAACATCACTAATATGAAAATCACTCACAAAAGTTAAAGGTAATATTAATAAAACCGAACTGTCAAAAACATTCGTGCTGTTGGAATTAAATTAAAAATGGAGCTTTATTTTAGACAGCTAGCCGATAATTTAGAATTGCTTTTACAGTTTCCGACGCCTCGCTAAAACCTTCATCTAAAATCACAATCTCAAATATTGCAAACTACCTATTGATTTATAATATCATATCATAATTATAATATATATATATATGTCATAATAATATGAGATCTATACTATAGGTACTAGTGACCCGTCCACGGCTACGCTCGGGTGCAATTTCTTTATTATCCTTACATTAAATAAGAAAGTATGATTCATCTACCAACCCACTTGGAACCGTGCACCTAGAATCACGACGTCTTGAAAGTGCCTGCAAAGGCCCAGTTGAAATAAAAACCTCTGACTTTGACTTTGACATATAAACCTTCCTCTTGATAACTCTATCTAGAAAAAAAAGCGCATCAAAATCTGTTGCGTAGTTTTAAAGATCTAAGCATACATAGGGACAGACAGACAGCGGGAAGCGACTTAAAACCATAAAATATAGACTTTTCTTAGTAAAAAAAAGGAATGTTGTAATTTCCTGCTCTACATATCATGCCAAGAAACTAAAATTCAGTTTGATATACTGAAAAAAGAGCCTATCTAATAAGGATATCGAATTTATTCCCATTATGAAGATACATGTGCCCCCGAGTGGTACTTATTACAAAACTTTGGACATTTTTATTGCTTATTAGACTTACAGACAGTTCACTCAATTGTCCTAGGGTAAGTCGTTTTACATTATTTTTCTAGTACACAAACAAATAAACAAACTCCTTTTCAAGTAAGTTACATTATTAGTTAAAACTCCATTTGTACTTTGGACATGTACTTATTGTACATGTCTTGTATAGGTATTATATAGTGCTTCGTGCTTCCTATTTCTATAAAAATTCAAGTTGGTAGTAGTAGTCGGGTTTCGTGCAAATCTCCAAGGGCAACAGGATAATTAATTCGCAGAATATTTTTGTAGGTATGTATTTATATGTATTCTATTAGTTTAATTACTTTTATTCAACTGTTTTCAATTTAACTACTGTATGAGAGAAGAAAATACAGGTAATAAATTAAAGCTCTTTTGTTCATATACTATCCAAATAAACATATAAAGCATCCATCAACCCATAACATAATTATATAAAAAGTAAAATTATGTTTATCTGGTATCGGATACTAAAGTAGATACGTAGAAAAATGTTTTAAATTATGTATAACTTTAGCTCTCTTTGTATGAAATCTCACATGTTTATAGCAGCATGTTACAAGTAATTATTCAAATATAAAAGTATGTGACTTTTAAGAAACAAAAATGTTGTTATTAGAGGTTAAACGTAGTTTTATTTTTTATTTCACAAGCTCTTTCACCTGCTCTGAACCTTTCGCTTCAAAGAACTTCAAGTTACAAATGCCAGGTCTATAAAAAGTGTAATTAACTCTCAGTAAAAACCCAGGGGTTGGAATTGTGCCCGTTAAGGCGGTAGAGTTGTCTCCATTGGCGTCTCTCGTCAAATATAATTATCGGCGATCTACATATTATGGCAACTCACTTCCTCACCAAAATCTTAGAAAAAATAAGGGCAAAATACGACGTTACAAGATGGTAATATGATCTTAATAAAGAAAAAAAAATCAATTATGCATTTATTTCAAATGAGCGACCTGCCCGGGGGGCTTCGTATTCATAATTATCGTATGTGCAATTTCTCTACCATCCTTACATTAAATATAAAAGTATTATACATTATAAAACTTTCGGAAGAAATGCTTAAAATTATGGTGAAAACAGCATCAAATTCCGTTGTATAGATAAGAAGTGGTTAGCGAATAAACAGACAGACACGGTGGGCGACATTATTAGATTACTATTATATTATTAGTTATTATTTGTTTTTATGTCTTACTATGGAGTTTTGTCAGTAAAGTTTAATTATTATTTTATTAATAATCGGAAATAAATGAAATAAAAAATAATTTACCGCTGGATTACATCCTTTAATTCATACAAAACTGAAAAAAATTATAAATATATAAATAGGTTTTATCCGGAAGCCTAGTAACTTATTAGAAATCATGAAATTATATAAATCGGTTAGCTTCTTGGTTATAGATATACAGTTTGGTATTAGGTATGTAAGTACCAACAAGTGTTTTCGACAAGATCAGGCACTACTACTGTCTGATCTTGTCGAAAACTAACATTTGAATTAATATTCTTGTTATTCACGCATGTAAGGTGAAGTTACAAAGCATTAAGATTCTTGTTTGAAACCGTAGCTTCTGTTTATTTGTTAGAATCTACATATTACTTTGAAATAGGTATGCTCTTACAGAATACTGTCGGTATTTAGTAATAATAAAACTTTGATTAATGTTGATAATAAGGCAATGATTTTCAGAAGGATTCCAAGTAAAAGGGCGCCGTATTTATAAAAAGCGCACTCAAATCATTTTTTGAGAGCTTTATTGTTTTTTTGTTGCGTTTACTCGATGAGCGCGTCTAGTTTCGCATACTTTACGGCTTTTCTTTATATGAATTTCGTTTTACTTCGATGTGTCTAGGATTGTAGCAGTTCCAATGCGGCTTCGGTACTCGCCAGTGCAAATCATCGGTCTCTTAACGCAGAGATAGATATCCCTTACCCTAAAGTAGTCGCCTTCGGAGCGTTACCTAACGTAGCGTAGTAACTGGTCTATGTGAACGTTGATCAGTATTATTTCAGGCTCGAGTGAGAGCGCACGTCACGTTACAGGATTTTTTCCTGAAATTAAATTATAAAGAACTTTTAAAAATCAGCTGTCGAACCTGTTATTATAATTAATGAACATTAACTTTTCGGGGTATATTTTTCGGCTACGGTTGTCCCCAATTGAAATTACAGCCAAGTTTTATTGAAACTCTTTGCCCCTAAAGTTTTTATATGAAGTGATATTGAAGAGATGTTATAAAATTAACACTCTTGAATAAAATGGTGATTTGCGCGTACTCAATGTATGTAAGGTGAGTTCTTGAAAAGTATCACTTATACGATAAGTTCACAATTTTTGTTTTGATTACGGATGAGCTTAAAGCACTGTATGTAGTGTATGATATTTATTGTTCTGTGATAAGAATAATAGGTATAGCTTATGGCGTGTTTTTGAAGCATTGATGTTTATTATTTTAATTTATCTATGATTTTTTTTATACTAATTTGTCAATTTTAAAATCTATATATTTTTTATCATATGTATTTGTATACAATAATCCTTTCTACCTGAAAAAAAAAATATAAATGTGTAGGTACGTTTATAATTCTAATCTACGTGTCTAGTAAACTCCTGTGTTTATCATAGAAATACTATAGTTTCAAGTCCAAATCGGCACAAATAGCTGTAGATTGGTGTTAAGTATTTTTGTATAGTCCGACATATCTTACAGGGTGAACAGAGATGTTTCATAAAGTAGTAATTATTGTAATGGCACGTCGCACCTGTACTTTGCCCATGTGGTAGTTGACCTTATATACCTTCTATACACACCGCTGACACCGCTCCTATCCGTTCTATTTCTTACACTTGTGTTACGAACGCGGTGTTTTCTCAATGTTTGCGTAGTTTTGTATACGAAGCATTTTCATCAAAGTTCGTCTAAACAAGAATACATTCATGCATTATGTATTGATGTAAGAATAGATGGAACGTGGTGTGTGAGATATTAGGTCGGCTTTAACAAATGAAGTGTGAAGCAATTTGATGTGGCTTTATATTATCATGGTGTTATTTTAATTTTTTTATGTTTAATGAATTTATTACTCATAAAGAACATAGTTCACTTAAAATGAGCTTAAATTACTAATTATAACTAATGATAGCTATTACAATATTTCGCTTATTAGATACTTAACTCGAAAACATACAGGAGAAATCCTAATCATATTTTAAAACATCTTTAGGATTTCTCCTGTATCTACAAACATACATCTCACATGCACACACAACCAGACCCGAAACAACTATCTGTAGATCATACAAATATTTGTTTACGTAGCGTAAAAAGCTAATCACTTAGCCACTGCGCTAAACGTGTCGTCAAATGTGAAATTTAATTGGAAACTTATTCTATTGCTTTTCGTTGATGAAAATGAAACCCATCTATCCGGTTGCCTGAAAAACAGTTACTGTAGTCAATTCAATTCACGACTTATCAACATCAATTAAGATAATATAAGGTCAGTGTGCATTGTACAATATTGAAATTAAGTCAATCTCCGCTTACTCTCATTTTTTGGAAGTTCATCACGTATCATTACATATACATATTATCATTATGTCAATTTCAACCATAACTGAAAAAATTCAAGAAAAATTATCAACCTCTCGTTATTATAGAGGAATTAAAAACTCACATAGATGTTGAAAAAAAATTATGATTGTAGAACTATCTCTATTAATTTGAAAGTTTCAAAATGATAGAAAACAAGTTTTCAAACAAATAAATTTATGCTGCTCCAACTAACTTGAACTCACGAGAGTTTAATGTTAGTTTCAATTTCAGAGTTGCCGAGTTACTCAACAAGACAACAACTTTGAAGCCCTCTCATTTATTTAATTAACCGAAGTTAGCATCTGAACGAGGGTGACGTGTAGGTATTATAAATTATTGCAGGCCGATGTGAGGACCACGTGGCTTTATGAGTGCTACGCTGATCTATCGATCAAAACAACGTTGCCATGTTTAACTCTTGGACAGATAAGCCTTTCCTACTTCGCAACCGCTTTCAAACAGCAATCTGTACCAAATCATGCGAACATCGTCAGATGCAAAAAGTCTGACGGTATGACCGATCTAACCTATATTATCAAATTTAAAAAAAATACCGTAACGTACTAGTTAAAACTATATAGGTACGGAAGTTTATGGTTTCTTTTTATTTGGTGTTAAACGAGAAATATGACGTAGTGAAAATGCTGATGAAATCAAAATGATTATAATCTACCTATATTCCCTTTATTTAATTTTTAACATACTTTTATAGAATCTAATCTATATTATTATTACGTGAAGAGAAAACTTTATACCCCTTTTTAAGCTTGTTGCGCGCACGGAGGTGTGCGAGGCATTTGGCATAGTTAAAGTTTATATGGAAAAGGAGTGCAGAAAGCTCAATTTTTTATATAATATAACATATAACCGTCGTATTTCGACCACTGGGCTAATAGATTATTTCTCGTTATTGGACTTTTCCCGGGATTTCACGAAATTCCTCGTTTTGCCTGCGATATCCAGTCATTGGATTACGGAGGACTGAGAGCTGCGATTAAAATATCTATACAATTACAGCCGCACCTGATTATCCTGAAAATCAATCATCCAAAGTTCTGGTACTATTCAAGAAATGCATAAGTATCTACAGTGTTTTGTCATATTGTTTTCAAGTAGTACGACTCAAATACACAATCTTTATATTATGTAGTTTCGTTATAAAACGAAGCAATATCACATAACTCTACACATCTCGATCGATTTTTTTAAAGTAAAAACGTTGTATTACTTTGAACAAAGGCAAGTGCGGACCCCTCCCACTGTTGGTTTCAGCACATTCACTTAATTTCAAAGCCCTCTTGTACCTTCTTAGAAGCGTTAATAGCCAGCGGAATTCTCGTATAAAAAGTAAATATCTCGCAGAAAAGGCAGGATATTCGTTAGCTCTATCGGACGTTTGGCAATGTGTTTCCAAACATACGTTCACAATTTACGAGTGAATTTATCACCGACATCGAAGCGAGTGAAAAACAGTGACGAAACCCGCGCGCTCAATGATAAATACTGAACGCGTGTAATGGCATGGGAACAGCTATTATGTGGTTTGTATACGTCTATACGTTGAGTTGTGTCGTGAATTCATGGAACTTCGAAGTAAAATAATTTTGCAATGAATAGAATAATAGATACTATTGCAACATTCTACTGGGTGTTCCGAAATAGTACGAATCGCAAACGTAAATTTTAACATTGGTGATAATAATATTATTTTTATTGGAAAATCTTACAACGATGAGTAATTTTGTGAGAGTTATTTAAAAAAATAATTGAGTGATGATGGTTGTAGAACCATTCTAACGTTTTGTATGTTTTGTACAATCAAACTAACGTTCTGACGTATTATTTGTAATAACAAATAAGACAGTAAGAACGTTTTTTCTATAATTTTCTAATATTTTCGTTTTTTATCTTTCATTTTCTAATATTTTGACGTTTAGATATAAACGTCAAAAACTGTTAGTATACTGTAAACAGTGTCCGGGGCACTATAACAGTGTAAGTAGTAAAATTGTTTGGTTTTTTATTTATAATTATTATTATAAACAGAATTTTAGCTAGGGTTAATGTTGGAACACAACATTTTAGCCAGTGAGAACTAGGTGAAGTCAGGCGCGCTTCCTAAAGTAATGCAAGCACTTTCATTTCGTTCGACAATACTTCGTTCCCATTGTATGAGTGGTTAACAGTGCGCGGAGCTCCTTATTCCCGTTTTTTTATTAACCCGGTCCCCTCTGCCAAAAATCTAACAAAATAACATGTTAGCGTGTTTTTGTATGGCCAAACGCGTTAGGCTACGCTCCCATTTTTTTAAGAAAAACATGATAAGGCCCGCATAAGGCCTATATAAAAAAAACAAATGGTCGCAAGAGACCTGGCTTAACTGAAATACTAAGTGATCAACCATAAATTATATAAGTCAAGGAGGACAAGACTAGCTGAGTACAACTTGTTTTAACTTGGGGCCCTATGTTGGGGCCTAAAAAGGCTACATTTAGCAATTCACCTACGAATCTCCAGGGTAACTGTCAAACAGATGATTGCTGAATATGAGCCTTATATATGCGTATAATATTCATCAGTCATCAATTAAGTGGTCATTTTGACATTTGTAATATGAATCATATTATGATTCATTTAATATGGCCTTTTTAGACCCCCTGATCTATGTATTTATATACCTTTACAACTACATACTGACGCATTA
This sequence comes from Allophyes oxyacanthae, assembly GCA_932294325.1. Taxonomy (NCBI): domain Eukaryota; kingdom Metazoa; phylum Arthropoda; class Insecta; order Lepidoptera; family Noctuidae; genus Allophyes; species Allophyes oxyacanthae. The sequence goes on along the minus strand of OW028618.1, from coordinate 7,028,257 downwards.
TTATTTAAAACATTATTAATACTTACGGACAGTGTTATTCTAAAACTATTTATAAAGTGATGAAAAAGAAAAACACACTTGGAGGACTCATACCCACACGCTGGACACGTGTACCATAATTCAAGAAAGATTTGCTAACAATAAAATGTACGCGTATTATGTTCCGCCCATATTGCGTATCGTAACTACAAATCTATTTCCATCTCAGTAATCTTTAGATTTATAGCATGGAAACATCCATTCAATGACGAAGGGTCACTTTTCCAAATGTGAACACTCGATAATAATCTGGTCAAGTGCGCAAGGGTTCAATATACTCGTAGATAGTTTAATATTTATCTCATAAAGTTACCCTAGTTAGAGAAGGATTTACTAGTGAAGCTTTCTGTAGTCGCCGTTACATATCGATTACTCTTCAATATGCTATCTATATTATAAAGTGTAACTTTGTTCGGTGCTAAGGAGTTTCTAGTTATAGCAAACAACTTTTGTTTTACAACTTTTAAAAAACATCTTTTCATAGAAACTTGTCAAGGTGATCGGTAACTTGGTACAAGGCAGACGATTTTTTGAAAAAAAATTCATTAATCGAGGAACGCGAATAATGAAATATGCAGTTTATTACAACCAGTGTAGTTAATGTAGAGTAGAGTAAATCTGTGTTGGTATGGTCAGTCCGATAATCATGTGGTTTTTTGGCAAAGAATAGGTCACCGCCTTTACTCGTATTGCTGTCGGTATTGCATAAGGCAAAGCGAACCCTTTTTAAGCTTATTGCGCGCACGGAAGGGTATGAATTTGGCATAGTTAAAGTTTATATAGAGAAAGAGTCTAGAAAGCTAAAATTTATATTATATATTTTTTATTTATATATAATATATTACGGTCGAATTTCGACCACTGAGCGACCACTATTTCAACATTACTCGGCTAAATGTAACAACTGATTTGTTTTCGCGATTTCAGGATTGGTCCTATAGTAAAAATTGTTCATAATGATGAGTACAATAACGGAAAGGTAGGACCTTAGCGTTCGTTCACACTATATACTTTTAGCAACTGAATCGCGTGTTTTCGCGTTCGTTGGCTGTCTTTTGCTTACAAAAAGTGAATAAGGAACGAGAAAACGCGCGATTTTACTGTTAAAAGTATCGAGTGTGGATGGGCCCTTATATAAGTACGGGAATATTCCGTCACAACCGTTCATTAAAGAAATAAATACCTACAGAAGTTCATGTTCAGCAGTGGATTTTTACGGACAAGGTAATATGATGAAGGCGAAGCTAATTAGATGATGAACAAGGAAATGGGACACAGCCCGCCTTTTAGCCCCTGACAGAAAAGGACGCGGGGTTCTAAGTGCCTACAATTGTGAGTGTGCTGTCTTCGACTTAATAGCTCCATAACGGAAGGACCCATATTGTAAGGATTACCTAATTTGTATTATAGCTTGCATGTGCAAAATAGTTCAGAGCGTGATGACGTCACGAACGCACAATTAATCTTTGACCGCGGTTGTACCAAAAGCGTTGATGAAAAACATACTATTTCAGATACATAATATAGGAGAAATAAAACACTACACCATATTAACTTTAGTTGAAACAAATTACTTGCTAACAAAAACAAGCAATTCGATTGCTATTTGGAACCTGGTACTGTTATGTAATCAAGTAAAAAAAGATTTTCTTTCTAGTTCTCTGAACAATTGCTCGCAAGGACTTAAGGGATAAAAGGGTCAAAGCTCTCGAAATTCGAGCTTTAGCTATTTAGTCCTCCACTTATTCGTACACCCGGTATAATTCACTGTTTTCTTTCATTCAAGGACCAGCCAGATTCTTAATTCAAATGTTTAAATAAGGAAAATTTCGTCGTACCTTCATTTCAAACGCGAAAAGTTATTTTTAATCAAGTCTCTTCATAATACCATTAGAAGTGTTTGTTTTTTCTCGAAACTATTCGAATTACAAAACATTGTACTTATTAATTTATTGTTTCTCTTGCTTTCTTTTGCACACTTGATACGTAAAGAATAGGACAATTAATACTGAGATAAATAACATTTTTCTGATAATTTGATTGTTTTGTATTTGTCGCCTTATATAATTTTCCCTGTATTATGAAGAAACAAATACGTAGTTCGATCAACTGATATTGGTGGCCCAGGAAGCTCTTTGTACAATATTTCCTAATCTCTAGAAGGATACTGGCCATTTTGGTGATGTCCTTTAATTAAATAGGTTAGGCGCGTAGCACTTCGTAGCCACGTAGCAGGCGTGCTTCTACGAAATAAAGCTTGAATGTGGAACCTGCGGATGAACTAGCCATCACATTCACAGGAATATAGCACTGTTCAGTAGTAAATTTACGAGTATGTTGACCCCATATATAAATCTCCAATATACTACACTAGGTTTCAAGCCTCTGAAGTCGGGAGCGCACAGAGCGAGGACTCTGTTGCGCTTTCACCCTGCAGCGCTCTTGTTGTGCAGTGCACATTGTGGTCATGTGTTGCCGTGCACTGCACAACGAGGGTGCTGCACGGTGAAAGCGCAAAAGAGTCTTCACCTAATCTGCACTGCACGACGAGGGTAACGGGGAGACCTCTTTATAGTCTCCCTCCCTCCCGAGATGTGCCCTGACAGGCGTGGTGCCGTGGTGGGCTTCGGCGCGGACTTTAAGAGTTCCCGAACATAACTAGCAGGCACCGAAAGCGGACCACTATCACCGTGGTGAGTTTAGCCGGTAAGTATCCGGCGTGAATATTTTCCCTGGATATAATTATATTAGTGTAGACCAGGATGAGAATACTTCAATGAATAAAGTAGATTTTTGCATAGTATGAATTGAAAACTAAGATTACATAATCAAAAGTATTCAGTCAGACTTCTAGTTTCGTTTTATCGCCGTCTCTATTTCATAATAATTTTGAATGTTTAGATAATCGCAATATAATGAACAAAGTTTATGATTAAATATTTTGACTTCATCAAACTCTCTATAAATCAAATATTAAACTTCACTAAGAACTTCTACAAACATATTTTATAATATCGGTGGTAATTCTTAACCACTGAAAACTAACTTTAACATGGTACATTACATATTAATCAGGTACGTTTATAAAGAAAACTGGTCGAAGATCGCGTTAAAAACATACCTAATTAAGGTTGTATTTTACGACGATTTCTTACTTTTGAGGGGGTGCAGTATCAGCCTAAGCCCCACCCACTAGGGGAGCTCCGTTCTCGCAATTACGCAATTGACGTATCAGACTGTGTGACACACGTGTCACAGAATAGCAATATTAATTAGCAACATGCAGTATGACACCAGCAAATACTTGAAAAATATAAATCCATAATATCGTATACCCAGTGTCCTATATTACGCTAGAAAATCTGTTCCTCCGTTTTGTATTTGTAGATTTTATAACTATTTAACTATCTACTTATAAACTATCAGTCATACCTATTGTGTATGAGTTTATGCAAGTGCACATAATTGTCTCGACCAACATTGGGCATTTTCACACTAAGCCAATAATGCCGTAACGAAACCGATATATCAGCATGACAAACCTGATGACACTGCCAATGTGTGTGTAATGTTAGAAGAATAAGCCAACTCAAATCCATGCCTTGAGATAATAACCTACTCTCACCCACACCTGTAGGAGTCGTCCGTTTCCGTAGTCATACCTACTTAAGTATGTTCAAAGGGTTGCTTTTTTACCAAAAAATTAATTGCATATTCATAGATCAAAACCATATTCCTAGTTTAGATTCCTCGCTATGTATGCAGATGAAGAGCTTCAAATTTGAAAGAAAGAAAGAAAAAACATTTAAATCGGACTCGCACACGAAATTACATAAACACACAAAAAATTCAAATAATGATAACAATAACCTAACCGTCTAAAACCCTCGACTCTAACTAGAAAAAGAGGTGTAACTTTTGAACAGCTGAACAGATTTTAAGAACCATCCCGATTAAACTAGCTTTCAATTAAAAAAAACTGCATTGAAATCGGTCCATCCGCTTTGAAGCTTCGATGCCACAGACAGACACACAAATTCACAGATACATAGATACACAGATACACATTATAAACTTATATCACCCCTCTATTTTGTCGGGGGTTAAAAAAGTCCTGCAAGAGGCCAAAGAAAGTCCCTATCTCAGCATATCCTGACAGTTAATCCTGATAGATAAAATAAATACCGCAGGGCTGGTTTTCGGATAGGACCGTGGTGATGCCACGGACAACCACGATAACCCTTATTACATAAATAAAGGTAAAGATTATAATTTAAATTGGTGAATCATTTTTCTAGTGGACTGCAAAGCCCATAAAGAAATAAAATTAAAAAAAGTAAAATTAGGTTGGGCCACCGGCAAATCGGTACCTATAGGGCCGACCGACACATTTTAAAATGTCAGCGTTTATTAAGGAACAAAATTATAAAAAATCTAAGGAAACGTAGATCAGTTCAATACGAAATAATAGTAGTTTATGAAACTGTTGCATAATAGGGGGTATTAAAACATCAGTGTGTTTAAAAATCGAGCCGCAGGCGAGATTTTTAATTACTATTAAAAATCTCGCCTGCGGCTCGATTTTTAAACACACTATCCCAAAAGTAAAAATCTTTCAAAATTTTAGGTGAAATATATTTTTTATTGATTTTTGTGTCAAATCTACAGGCATTCTGGGATTTTTAACGATTGTGGTGGATAGCAGTGCTACTTAGGTTGCCGGTACAAAAAGAAATTCAGAAATATCTGAAACATTGTGGTCATGGTAATTAAAAATATCTTAAGGGGTGTAAATTTTTGAAGGATTTAAATTTTTTGTTTTTTTTAAATTTTTTTTTTGTTCTCGAGTAGTCATGAGCTGGTCAACCCTCTGGTGCCCGCTTATCGTTGAATTTTGGGACATGGTGTATATAAAACTTCACACTCTTTGTTCTCAACACTACAAATTGTCGTACTGATTTTTCTATACTACATCCTATAAAATGAATTCTTGACGGAGATGTCAAGAAATTATTTTAGCATATTGATTTTTATAAACGAAATACTTAGATTTTCTGAATAAAAGGCAAGTTACTTATACTTCCTGTTGCTTTTTAATAATTTTTTTAATGATTTTACTGTCATTCTTTCTTTTGGTTTTGAATAAAGAGTAAACGCAGGAAAGTCAAAAAAAATTGCACAGGTCCGACCTCGATGCACGCCGAAACGCGACTGATTGATGGCAGAGATGACAGAAATCACGTATTTTGTGGTTTTTATCAAATTGTGACCAATATACGTAATATTATAAAAAAATAACAACCGATTTTCGTTGGTATATTTGCGACCAATATTGTGATGTAAAAATCATTTGAAATAATATCATATTTTAGAAATAATCTTGTAAACACTTTTTTAAAAGGGGTAACTTTGCGATTTTTTTTTATCGAGCCAACTTCATCCAATCATATATCGGACAACCGTGCAGAGATTGTCACATCTTCAAGTTTGATATACATTTTTTTCGGGACAAAGAAATAAGAATTTCTATTCAAAAAATTGTAAATACAAATCGGTTTTTGCGGCATTCCTGTAAAATACCCCCTTAATTGCCTTTTTCGATATTATTGCTTAATTTTTTTCCTTAATGGTAGCGACATCTAGCGCTACAATATAGGACTACGTTGCAACATGTCATGCTAACAATAGTGGGCGGTAACAATTCGTAATCGTACAATCAGATTAGAAGCCTGAATCACACAAGTAAAATGTTCACGGCAAATAGCTTATACACGACATCAGCCGTTGAGCTTTGAGCCAATAAACAAATACAACAAAAGGATTTTCCCTTTTCAATGTAGGAACACCAAACCTCGTTCCTCCAGTAATGCGAACGCACTCCTAAGTCATGAATAAATCTGACCCACCGCCTGGACTCGAATCCAGGACCGATGAATCGAACACGTATAAGTCGGGTCCACGGCCACTGTGCCACCTCTGCTCTTTAGAGGATCCATTTCTACATGTTATACGTGTATTTGACGTGAGGCGCACGGTTCTGTGAGGAAATCAGGAAAAATTCACTCTACATTACTGTTACCGAGCGTGTAACTTAGCCATTTGTAAAATTATTATCTCATTTAATTTTGTATGCACAATTTTGTTGAAATATTTTTGTGTAAAGTTCGTAATAATAACATTATTTAAAAATTCCTAAAGCCTTCCACGAATCTCCGACCTATTTAGCCCTCCGGCATATTATAGGGTTAAAAGGTCCAAACAATTATCACAAATTACATTAAAGTCATTGTTTCTCTGAATTGAGATAAAAGAGACTGATGCCTTGATACTGAAAAGAAAGGTACTAAGGTTAATTTGTGAGATGTTCAAATAATAACTATAAGGAAATAATTAATTTAAATCTAAAATTACTTTGTAATACTTGAATTTAATTTGAAACCGAAAATTGAACCCGCAAGGTATACAAATTAATACGTTTAAATATTTTGAGACGAATAAATCGAATCACAAAAACAGGTCTTATTATGGTGACATGGATGTAATAACCATGCATTATATTAAAATAATACACAATTTTCATTCGATCCTGTGACACAATACTCACACTGATACGATATCGCGCCTGCCAAATTAATTTTCTTATCGGCTGAAATTAAATACTTATGCGTACGTAAGCGCACTGTTAGATAGCTGTATCTACTCTTTTATATCACACATATGTTTAGATTGCATTATAACATGAAATTCAGAGAATTGTTGGAACACGTTTTATAAAACTATGCCAGTGCAGATATGGTAAACTTGAACCTGTTCTAAGGGTTAAAAAGTAACTATTAGTTATATTAGCATTAGTTGCTCAATAGTAGACAATCGGTAACTACCTATTAGTTAAGTCTGTGGCAATTTTCAATAGACTTTCACTTATATAACTAAAAATACTAAGTACGTAATTAGTTGTTACCCATGTTACCCACGCATCAAAAATCCCCCACCAACCCACCTGCTCCGATCAGTTTTAGATCACATAACATATGGTTTAACACTTAAATTATCGATTTACGTACAGTGTTCTGTGTACATTATAATAATTTATTGGCATCAAGTTATTTCAGTATAACTGTCTAGTTAGACAGAAAATAAGAGTCATCTATATAAATCATCCCATGATCAAAGTCAAAGCTTTTTATTTCAACTGGGCCCTTGCAGGCACTTTCAAAACCTCGTAATTCTAGGTGCACGGTTCCAAGAAGGTTGATGATTTATACATGACTCTATAATTATTTTCTATATATTATATAGAAAACTTGCTACTTGCTACTTGCTGTGCCCGCGAACCAGTCAGCGTGGAAATCAGAGGCTGCGATTAAAAAGTAAAACCTGCGTCCTTCCTTACTATGCACACTATTAAAAGTCAAACATCAAGATCTGTTCAGCCGTTTAATCGTGAAAAGGTAACAAACAGGGAGACAGAGTTTACTTTCGCATTTATAATATTAATAAGGATCAATCTATGCAGATGCAAGAGTAGTGATTGTCATCTAGGTCATCCCGTAAACGTCTACTACTTAACGTGAGCTTCATAATAGACCGCTCCAATGAACGGTCGTAGGGAATATGGCCGAAGACATATATCAGCTGGGTGAAAGCGGTAAATAGGTCAATACGGTACTTTAGAAACTGATAGGTCCCGTCACTACTTAGGAACTGATGAACACGTTAAACTTTAAACCCGTGTTATGTCATTATTAAAAAGAAATTACTTTCTAGGAACAGTACCCTTAGCATGACCATTTCTATTTCTATTCTTCCGAGAATAACGCTCTTTCTATTCATCTCGACATCTAGTCTCGCGTTTCTACGTAGGTATTAGCACTTAGCGGGTTCTTCATTTGCGACATAAGCAAAGAATATATTATTTCCATAGCAACAGGGAAGTAGTTAGTGATGTAATTATTCTACCAAATTCTAACGAAGAGAAGAAATATTTCTACAATCTGTCGTTTTGTCTGTTATTTTGTATACAAAACCCGGTTTTGTGATTGTCATGCTATGCCTGCTCATGTGAGGAAATTGTATCTAGTGAGATACAATGTAGTACTCCATAGATAAATTAAAACTCGGAAATATTGTGAAGATGTTTTGTATCCCGTCCTCTCAACCTATAACTTTATTAGTCCCCGCAGTTTATATAGGGTTTCTTCACAACATTTTTATAGATATAGTCTGAAAGAAACTAGATGTTGAAGTCCTTTTTGGGTCGACATAATTTAATCTACGGTTACTTAGGCTCCATTTGACCTCACCCTCAATAAAAATAGATACAAAAATATAAAAATCAACGAATCGAATCCTTATTCTGGTTGTATCTTATACACTATACCCTTGTTAGTAAGTAAATAGTATATTTTCGATTCTTCACGAAACGTGGCACGTCTATGTTTATGATGTCCATTTCTAAAATACGCACCGTTGAACAGTATCAAAGATAAAGCTTGGTTGATTTACTGCCTATCTTTCGTTAACATATAAAGGAAACATATTACAGAATGAAAATAGAATAATATTGCTCGTGTACAATCGTTGTACAGGTTTCAATAATGCAAATAGATACATACATGTTTTCAACAGTAAATACAAATCTTTGTTTAAATCATCGAAATGTGTATAGTATAAGCTCGAGTTGTCTTTTGTTACAAAGTGCATTTATGAGTTTATAACGTGCATCGTTAAACGTATGGTGCTTCATACATAATTCAACTCTATTTGCGTAGCCGCACACTTTATTCTCTTTGTGAAACAAAAACACCATTTAGTTAAGTAGTTAGTTGTCCATTCGTGAGCGATATTTTGTTTTGCAAAAATAAATCTTATTAGCCACTAGACGAAGTATTGTCAAACCATAGTACGTTGAACTATATATTGTATATATATAATATATCTACATTGCATCGGTTTTATATTTTAAATTATATTGTAACAAAAGAGTCAAATGAAGTTCATGTTTGAGGAAACTGCAATGATGAGGGCCCTGTTATTGTGACTATTTCTTACCTCACAAGTTGAGAGTTTTGAGTGCTTTTTAAATCATCGAACAAAGCGAAATAAGCACGAATTACACCACGTGAAATACGATGTTCGAAGATAAGAATTTCTTTTTTCAGAACCCTCTCTTATACAACAAAGTTATTTAGCATTTATAAATATCAATGCTAAATAACTTTGTTGTATAAGAGAGGGTTCTGAAAAAAGAAATTCTGGTGTCTAAATAGACACCTCACAGGGAATGCTTTTGACGCCTTATTTACCTCCATCAAAAACATTTTCTACTTGAAAACTCTATCAGAGGGAAAATTGAATCAAATATTTTTACCTAACCAATTTTATATTAAGTAAGTAATTGAATTAGGACAGGGAAGGTATCATCTATCACAATATTAGTATTACCAATTACATTTTAATCAAACTTATACGAAGGGGAATAGGATAGATTAGTTAGAATTTCTGTACCTTGTAGTACAGAATATTGAGAAGAATTCATACTTTCTTATGATCCGTGGTTTGTAGGTCGGTGGATACCTGTTAGTGTTACTACTTGTGACCGCGCCTTTAATCGGTATTGCGATATGTTATTTCCTTGGAACAATATTCCTGATATTGGTTTAATGAGAATCCTTGAACCATAAATTTCAATAACAGAAAGGTATGCCGAATCATGCTAAAAATTTAAAATATAAAACTAAGAACGGATGGCCTAAAATTTTCAGGTATTTTGTATAGCGTCTTTGAAGTAGATGTTTTATAGGAATATTAAAACAATATCCAAATAAGCGCGAACAACAACTATTATCTTTTCGTAATAATAAGTTTCAATAACGAAGCGACGATATCTATTACGTCATGTTAAATTAAGTAACGATGAGGACTTCGGAAGCGCTTATTTTATACGAAGCCAGACTGGCACCTATCAATTTTTTATCTTCTTAGGATTATGTTGGATCCTACCAACAATGTCTTGGTAACATTTTAGTAGGTACAATATCTCAACATTCTCTAGGACCACTGAATTTGCTACCTAAATTAAATTTCTCTCTTTCTCCTCTCTCTAAGCTAAAGAAATTTGTACGGACTTATCTTGGCGAAGATTTATTCATGCTCAATACAGATTTGTTATTCCTACTGGTGTACACCGAGTATTTCTATTCTATGCTATTCTCCATACCTACTTGTAACTAGATTTTCTATCACGTTAGATCGGTAAGAAAATAATATGCAAAATATAAAGATCGTCAACAATTTGATTATCACACGATGACCAGTTGATATACCCCATATTTTTTTAAGGCAATAAAAACTCAACGGGGTGCTCATGATGTACAAACACGATAAGGAAGAAAAGTAATAAAGCGATCGCTAACGCCCACATATTCATAAGAACAAATAAAACAAATAATAATATAGGAAAAAAATACCTTTTGGACTGGTAATATTATGGGTAATATGGATTCGTTGGCCCCTTCACTAGAAATTATTGTATATACAATGGGTGAACGTATATCAGATGTGACTGGTGACATTTACGGGTGTGGATCAGACAATCAAATTAAACAATTTTCTGTATAGGACCAACACGTTATCGCGAAAATAATCAGCTGTCCCATACAAAACTTCAATACCTACTCGACCAAACCGGACAGGACAGCTGATTATTTTGAAGCAATTACATCTTCGCTTCACTACCAAGCATTCTACACGGGGTTGGGTAGTGGTGAAATTTCTACTATTCGTCAATAACTAAGTTTATATGACTAACCAAATATTAGGTACTTTTGAAACGCGCTTTAGCTGCGCGGTGTATAAATAAGAAAACGATTGAAAAAGTTTTAAAATGCATCAAAAATCGCACGTCGTAGCGCTCCTCTACGTGCGTCGTAGCGCTTCTACACGCGTCGTAGCAATCCTACGCGCGTCGTAGCCCTCATACATTCGTCGTAGGGCTCCTACGCGCGTCGGAGTACTCCTACATGCGTCGTAGTGTTAAGCATAAATGGTGTTTGGTCGTTCAGAATACTGCACAACACATACAGAATAGTACATCAGGTTTAATTGACTCAGCGTAGAATTTATATTGTTTTTCTTTTGTCAGTATCTCAAAACTAATAAATACATACGGCTAGTAATACTAATAGCCATTTTTTTTACTTTTCTTTTCAAGTGAGCGTAAAAAACGCTCTGCTTTGGGCTATATTTACCCCGTAAAGCAATATGTTTGTGCAATGAAACAGAAAATTAGTCTGAACAAATCATTATTTTCTCGTTTGATATCACTCTACAGCACATTGCATTGTAAAGAAAAATTCTTTAAGCTTGATGAAAAGAAATTGCATTGGTGTCTTGGTGAAGTCGTAGGTTAAAGTTAAGACATTTTTATTACATTCATTCATTCAAGTCAGTGGGGCTTAGGTACAGTTCACGTAATTAATTTCCCGTTTTATCATTTGATATAGGTACTCGTTTTAATTGCTCTGGGAATGCTGGTCGTCGAAAGTTAATGGTTTCTTTTGCACCAATAGGTTTCTGAATTTAAGGGTTTATGTTTTATTACTTTTTGTCCAAAAACCCATGCTTACAAAGTCAAGACATGATTTAAAATAATAGTTTCTGTGATACTAAATAGTTTCTATTTGAATAACCATTTATGTAATAGCTACGATTCTAACATAAAATAATGACTATTATAAAAAATTAAGTAGATTAATAATAATTAAGTATTTTAATTTCTAGAATTAAAAATCACCACTGAAATCAATTTATCAGTTTTCTAGCCACGATGCTATAGACCAGGGATCACGAATTAGTTTCATTTGGGGTCCGTTTTTTTTAATAATAAGACCGTAGCGGTCGGATTCTACTTTTTTTACAGCAGATGAGGTTCTAAGCCACCTACCGGTCTCCCCCCATGGCCTTTACATTGTCACGTGTATTTATTTTGTTAAAATTATAATAATACACTTAAATATGTAAAAATATTATATTATAAATATCAGCGAAGAAATAAAACGAAGAAAAACTTGAATATTATTATATTAAATAATAAACAAATGTAATGAACAAAAAAGGACCAAATTACGTACTCAAGTAATACTGTAAGTTAATTTATAACAGAAACATAATCTAAGAAGCTTAAGTTTCTGTTATAAATTGTACTGTTTAGTTATGGTCCGTACAAAATAGGTCGGTGGTCCGGATACGGACCGCGGTCCGCCATTTGATGACCGCTGCTATAGACAGTTAGAAGACATTCTTAGTTCGATGATTACCTCTTTTTTCATGGCCGGTTAAAAATAGTAATACACTCACAAATAGGCGGATATTAAGGTACTGGCATTTTATATCCTGTTCTAAATTTTATATTCCTTTGTGTGCAACTGTATTCTGCTGGTAATTTAATTGTAAATGGACAGTGAAAATGCCGATACTATAATTGGTTCCGTTAATATACGAGGTCCAGAGACCCTTTTTCGGGAAAGAAAGCTAAGGGTATCCATCGCATTATTATATAGTATTCTGTGCCGCATATTTAAAATATTCTGGTCGATTTACTTCCGTCCGTTTGAAATCCAATTGTAGGTAATGTGTATTCAAGACTTGAAACTAGTCTATTTGCAAAGAGACGCGGAAAAAGATTTATTTGGTCTTAATAGTTTTTCTTTCAAATTAACCTTTTTTCATGGGGACTATATACAGTATATATGTAAAAAGTATATGATGCCACATAATATGCCACGATTCTGATATTATGTGCCAGTTATCATAGCTATTTACTTCTAAGGCGTTTAAGGTTCCTGAAATTTCCACTTACACCCAGACTATAAATCCCTTTTGTCAATAGACTCAACCTACATAAGTGGTTGAGTCATGAGTCACTTAGTTACATAAAAGTTGATAGTTTGGTCATGTGAAGGGTTTGTCTTCTAAACCATCGACTTTTTTCTATATGGTTTCTAACCACAAGGATATTCCATCCCACTTGATCTGCAATTTTAAGTTACACGTCATAAAAGTTGCATAGAAAGCCCACACCCCACATCCATTTCGATACGTACGCGTAGGTACTATTACAAGTAAGAAGGTACTAGCTACCTAATGTACAGTTTTCTACCGGAACCTTCTGTTTAATGGAAACTGCAGGAAGTATTGAGCACTGAGCAGTCTTCAAACCTTAAACATAGTGTCTGTATCATTAGACTTGACTTAATAAAATGCAGTTGAATAGCTACAGAATGTGCTATCTCAAAATACAGGGCCGAAACATAAAATACACATTCTTTCTTACATCTTACTGGAAAAATATGTTATTTGTTCTATTTTTGCAAATTAAAGTAGATCCATTAGAACACTAAAAGCTTATCGTTAAGCCGTAGATGCCGTATTTTCAGCAAAAAGCATTCTCAATCATACAATTTGTTTGAAGATTTGTGGAAAAATGTTTACTTTTCATAAAAAAAATATAGGTAAAAAGTATGGATTTGAAGCTTTATTTTGCCTCAATACATATTATTTTCCATTAAAAACTTAGGGTACGGCACATACTTTATTGGGAATAATTTTAATGACATGTAATTTCAAAACCTGTCATAAACATAACAAAAATATTTGTGACTCCGAATATCAAAGTCGGAAGTTAATAAATGGATTAGTCAACATGAACGTCTCAGTCAATCAATTTCAGTGAACATTTCTCCGTACGTTGCCTTCCCAAACTGAATGTTTTGTGAAACATTACATCGATTTAGTAAAGTGTTCAGTGTTCTTGATTGCGACTCTGTGGTTGTCGTCGTCGATGCCCGGAGCCTGCGGCGACGCCCCACGCCACGAGCAAATGCAATTATCCGAGCACTTTGTCTTAGGCGCGTCTGGTTCCAACGAATTGAAATGAGAATGAGATGTTCTATGATGCTTTTTTAAACATTAAACATAATATGGACATAATATACAATCTTTATTTATTCAGGATCTAAGTGATCGTTGGAAATTTCTGTCAGTTGTGAATTACTTTTGTAATGCTTTCAAGGCAAAAAGGACGTAAAAATCTGGGTACCGTTCACCTTTTCCACTACCCATATTACCAAATTAGATGATGGCATTTACTGAATTCGTAAAATATTCTTCCTATCTATGAAATTATCAAACGAACGGTAAATAATACTCCAATTCCACTACTACCAATTCTTAAGAAATCTTACCGAATTACGAATCTTTCCCAAATGACCACATCAAACGACCGAAGTTTTAGATCGATTGGATATTTAATTTGAATATTTTTAAGAACTTGGGATTTAAATGAATTAATGTCGAGGGCCATCCGTAGTACCTATTATTATGTTCTTTTTATGAGTACACGCCTATAAGGAGGAAATATATCTTCATTAGTTGAATGAATAGTACCTACCTAACTATCGCATGCTCTAAGTTTATTGAAGAATTGAATTGCTGATAAATAAAATGGCGCTCCACGGACCAAGCTCTGCATTTTTCTTAGGTATTTTCCCGTTTGTGACTTCGCCAGAATAAATGTCTGTAAGAAAACAATAGGGATCCACCTACATAAATTCCTATTAAACAAGTAAACAGTAATAAACACTGAGAGAGAATCATAATTCAAGTGAATATTTTTACGCACGTTTCGCATCAAGCATTTAGTGTGCTTTGATTCCAAAGTTACTCAAGGAAATTGAATGTCAACAAACGATAACTTTGTTCAAGTGCTTCCATTGTGGTCAAAGGAATATTCTTTCTCCGGCAAAGAAAATATTTCCAGACACGCTCTGCTCGAGTTTTCAAACACATGATTGTTTTTACTAAGCACTGAAATGGAGATAGTTCGAAGTTAATAACTTTATTATTACAGCAGATAATATGCTTGTGTAGGTATCTAATGTTTTGTTAATTAAAATTAACATAGAATTCATTATCTATACCATTCTCTATACGTTTCCTAGATATATGGGTTTGTATTTTTGCTTCTTCTTCCCAGCTAAAACACTAGGAAGTAAAGGGTGGGCGTTTTAGGGGTGCTGTCATATGTTGACGTCTATTTTGAATAAACGCTTTTGAATTTAAATTTGAATGTAATTGGGTCGACTGAGCTTAGGTAAACGGCCTGGTGTTGTTATACAATAAACCTTCTGTAACTGCGACGGTATCGGGAAAAATTAACATCATAAACGGTGGTTTCTTACGTAGATTCTGTACATAAATATATTGTAAGCTGTGTGTAATCCGGGAAGGGAAACATTAAGCCCGTGGAATTTGAAAATTAATTGTAACGTGGGAACGACGTTTATTTCCGGTGCTCTATAAAATATTGTCATCAGAATTTTCCCTGGATTGTTTGCCGAAATTTTGTTTAATGTAATGTACAAAAAAGCCTCGACATCAAATAAAATGTTTATTAACAACGTAGATTTACACGTTAAGTGCTTTTCACGACTTCTATTTGGTAAAGTGAAAATTGGTGTACCTACCTAGTTTTATATTGAAAAAATAAGACGTTCTGGCATTAAGTACGAAATTTTTTAACATAGCTAAGCAAGTAATTTACCTTAGCATCACAATAATCAATCTCGCTACTCGTTTGAGCTAATATTGTAGTTGCTAAGTGCTCAATTTGCTACCAGCTTGCTAAATATACCTACATGTGCATGTAATTCAAAAATAAGAAGCCTTTTTCATGACTAATGTTAATGATGCCTAACAAGGATATTATAAATAGGAAACTTAATTTAATTTATCAAAACGTACGTATAAATAGATATCTTGACACGAACCAATAATTTGATAACTTAATTACCAACTTTTTATTGAAAAAGTTGGTAATTAAGTTTACAGAGTAAGTCCACTGGGAAGTGTAAAAATATATGACACCGATGTTGGGTAAAATGAAATTAATATTTTGAACTGATTTATTTTTATTTTGATGATGTTGTAGGTATCTGTTACTTTGATAATATTTAACTTAGTTTAATGTCGATAAAAGCAATATCCGAAACAGACGAAACAATATAAATAACCTTACCTTATCTAAAAGTTACTTAGCTTGTTTCATGATAATGCTTTCGGAAGTACATAAAAACTATTAATTGAGTGTTTGTTATAATATTTTTCATACATGCGGACTAGTTTCTATTTATGTATTTACTCTTTGGTAAGTTAATAAGTTTTGACTTTTGAAAGACAGGTTTTACTCGGTAAGAGTTGGTCAAATCTAAATACACACGCACATCATTAATTTTTACTTTTTAGTGCATTTTCGTTCATTTCTTATATATGCTTCAAAACCAGCAACGAGATTCCGCTACATTATACAACTATCAGCCAGTTATGGCCTAAGTATGCTGTATCATCGGAACGTTATATCACTAATACGTTAGATACACTCGCTAAGACTAAACTATCGTGTCTTTAGTGTTCCAAACTGGGTGACAGAGATATTGCAAAACTTTCTAGTTCATAAACATAATTATGTGTTGTAGCAATGCATCGAAACTCCGGGCAAAACTAAATACTTGCCAATTCAACGATAAACATAGCGGAACTTTTTAATGAACCTGTCTTTTTAAGGTTAAAGTAATATACATTTAACAAATGTGGATGACTGTTACCTTTAAAAGTTTAGGTGTATAGTATAAAGTGTTATTATAGAATCTCATAAGTACCAACTTTTCATCAACGTTGGAATATAGGAAGAGGCATGAGAGAGTTTAAAGAAAAACCAAAAAAGAGAGGTAAATCAAAAGAACATTTGCGCGTGATCCCTTTAAACCACAATGGTTGTACTGATCCGATGAGGCGACTATAATCGTATTTCAATTAATAAATTGCTAAAAGCCTAGTCTTTCTCTTATTAGTGGTCTTCGGGATTCACAGAGAGAGCTTCCCCGAGGACCAATTTTAAAATACAGAAAATAAGATGTTTCTTTACCAGCAGTTTATGTATAATTATTCATTTTCCATCATAATCTAGCCATCAAAATGTATTAAGGTCAGTTGTTTTCAATTTGCATAAATCTGTGGGAGGTTTGCTGTTTGTGAGTTTTAGTCAAATTTCAAGTTGGCTATTAGTACAGGACGTATACTTAAGTTTTGTAACTTGAGAGTTTAATTATATTGATTATTGCCCAAACAATGAACTTGAGTACAATACGGCCAAAACTACGGCACATCTCTTATAATTCAACGACAATTATACAGATGGTTTCAGCAGCTGTTTTTGTCTTTAAAGTCTATTTAATTTTGAACTTGTCCTTAAATTTTAGACTTGTAATAGTTAGAAGACACTTCCTGCACAATTTCGACAGCTGCGAATTTTAGGACAAATGTCATAATGACTCTTGTGATGCCTTACGGGTTCTTTTTCTGAGTGTGATGCCATCAAATCGTCGCAGGCTTAGGCCTATTGGCTTCCTGTCCTGCATTGCGACCGAATAACTATGAAAGTTTTCCAGTCGAACCCCATACTGCGAGTCAAACTCACCATCTCAGTTCACAGAACCTTATTTCTGTGATCTGAGACCGCCACCATCCCGCTTCCCTAACCTGGAGAACCGCCCTTCTAGCAACGACCTATAATCAGCAGCAGACTGTGATAGACTACAAAGAAATAAACAAGGAAACAGAGTGCAAATCAATACACGCAATGGAAGAGCTTATAGCTCATGGCAATCTATTCTAGACAACCTTTGGATGGACAAATAGTCATGGATAAAATGGAATGGTGTAGTCTGTGGAGTACGTGTTTATTATAATTTATATCAATGTATAATATACATTATTATACAATAAACAAATATAATATACACAAATAGGCAACAAATGTAAGAAAAATTATTAAGTAACACAAAAAATGCAATATACTTATTATAAGTTAAGTATTACTTTTACTATACTTTGCATTTATCAATTCTAAATTGGAGACTGAACTGATGAACGTACGTACACCACGTACTACGTACGTACGTACGTACGTTACTACGTAGTATACATATAATATACCTACTACGTAGGATCGTTCATCAGTTCAGTCTCCAATTTGAGTATTGGGATTCATGAAGAACAAATAATTGATCTAACCTGCTACGACTGCCTCGATAAATACCACAATTGCGTAGTGTCTTTTCGCAAAAAATAATTTCGTTCAAATAGGAACATGATTTTCAGCAATAATTAATCAGCATTCGATTTCTCTTATCTTTGAAGTGATTCATTAAGAAATTTCAGCTGTCCCAGGAAAGATTATCTTATTTTAATTATAACAAAATTGCTCGTGGAATTCTTAATAGGCTTATAAATGCTTTAAGATTGGTTGTTGTTGATTAAAAGAAAATGTTATTAAGCTATTTTATGAATTTCAAAATCACTTGTTAAACCTAATGTTTACGCCATGTTGGAAAAACGTTTAACGACGTGTGAAGACAATCCTGTGTGTTAAAATGTTTTTAAATTGCCTTGCCTTGCCTTACAATTTCGTAAACCCTATAATGCGTTATTATATTTGGTTTTCATAAAAAATGTGGTTTCTCGCAATAATAACACACAAAAGCTACAGCTAAATAAAATACACATTTCTATATTTGATACAATGGATGAAAACACAATCAAAACTTTTACTGAAGTGCATTGAAATTGCACTCTAACTAATCAATAGTTGACAAATTAGTTTTCATCTGACTAGCCCGGAAAGGCTTTCTTTATTCTTCGAAATCTGAGCGCAAAAGTCTATTTTATCCGCTAACGTGGAAAAGTTATTCGAAATTCGAACGTGACGAACTATGGTGTAGAGCACAGACCTGGGCCCCAAGTCTGTTGTAATCATGAGAGCATTCTGCCGCGAGTGAGGGGTTGGCGCCCCGGACAAGTATAGAGTGGTGAAAAACAATTCAAATATAATTAGGCATGTAACATTTTCCTCGCTTTAGTGAGATGAAAAGTTGTGTGTTTCGCACGGCTGCAAAATTATTTACGTCTCGTGCCTTTGAATACCTCGCTATGCTCAGGATTCTATTTATGAAACACTCGCTTCGCTCGTGGTTCACTCTTAGAATCCTTCGCTTGCTCGGTATTCAATACAAGCACTCGCACCGAATATCAACTTTGCAGCCTTGCATAACAAATAACTATTATTCACTTATACTCTTGCTACGTAATTTAATACAATATTATGATAAAGTGGTATCTATGTTATGATAGTAATTATCAGAAAAGTAGGGTATAGCGGGACTTTCAACTCAAAATTAGAGCTGCCCGACTATGGGGAAGTACCTACCTACACCTTGCAGAATATCGCAGCCAAATAAAACATTTCTTTTGTTGTGTTCCTAACGGTGAGCAAGGTCGCCAGTACTCCTTGCGGAAGCGTCGTGTTGGTAGATCAGAAACGTGCGAGTGATACCCATGATATTGCAAGCGTCCATAGGTTACGGTAACCGCTTACCATCAAGGGGGCCGATGCTTGTTTGCCACCTTAGTGGTATGAAAAAAATACCTTATACTGTAAAATTAGGTTCTGTCAGCTCTTATTACACATAATAGTAACTACTTCCTATGACATCATTTTATATAATTTTGCAACGGTAAGAAAAGTTTACCATATAAAGGTAGCTTATATTATTTGTCTAGGGTGTCTACAATGTAAATAAAAAAATCTACCATATTTAGTTTAACAGATTTGTGATTGCATTACGCTGTTGTTAAAGCTAAAGATAATTATTTTTTGAACTAAGTATTTAAATAAATATAATAATATGCTAAATAAAGTCGTTTCCCAAGGTTCTTTTTAAATTCGACGAGTAAACAGAATCATATCCTTTCCCTACGAGAAAAAATGGCCAACGGGGACTTAAGAGGCTTGAGGGCGAGTTGAAGTTTTTCACAATTTTCAGACTAGATAACGAATTTAATTAGAACCTTGAATGTTTTTTAATTCCAGTTTGTTGTTGATTGAATAAAAACCGGTCCTTTGTTGGCCATTTTTTCATTAAAGGTTGACATCAAGGTTTATCACGATCGATTTAT
Organism: Allophyes oxyacanthae; assembly: GCA_932294325.1. Lineage (NCBI taxonomy): Eukaryota > Metazoa > Arthropoda > Insecta > Lepidoptera > Noctuidae > Allophyes > Allophyes oxyacanthae. Next base: position 7,008,148 of record OW028618.1, on the reverse strand, counting down.
TGTCAAAGAGATAAAAGGCAGGACGTTGTTGGGATGAGTGATCTTCACTTTTGTGTTGACCGAGATATTTTCTTCTGCTGTAAGTCCTACATTACAGCAGCTTTCAATTAATAAACGAGTACTCGAATACCTACATGAATAAACTTATTCAATTGTGATTCATGATTTCCGCTAATTACCTACATATTTTACAATATAATATACCTAATTAAATAGGCATAATTAAGTATATTCCTTTCTTTCACAAAATGTAGAGTAAGTTTGGATACTTTCTTTCTTCTTACTTTGTATGAAACGAAAGCCGGAACTAAAACAAAAATGCGCTATAAAATTAGTTCTGAGTAAATTCTAATACTTCCTACTTAACCTTTAAAGCTTTTGAGCGTGTTCCAAAGAGACCCAGAACCTTAGTAAAATAAATAACCATTTATTTACTCAGTACGTGAGCCGAATACAACGGTAGGTAAAGAAAATAAAGCTGAACCCCGCGTCGGTCCTCGTTCATTCGAGAGATTTTCTTGATAGACTAGTGGCAGCAAGCCTTGTATTAAGATGGTTAGATATTATTAGACCTTTTTTGTATGGTATGGAGGCAAACGAGTGTGCAGTTCACCTGATGGTAAGTGATCACTGCCGCCCATAAACATCGCAACCACAGACGACTCACCGACGCGTTGCCGACATCTTAGGATGGTGTAGGCCGTTTTCTTGAAAGCCCCCATGTCACATGTGTTCGGGTAAACCGCCGATGGTAGTTGCTTCCATCCTTATTCGTTATAAATACGAAAAATCTTTGGCCGTGTGATAATTCCTTGAAAAGTATTAGTATTAGTAATTTATGTCGTAATGAGATGACAACACCCAGCCATAGCCGCCAAATCAATTAACATCACGCTGTTAAAATAATTGTAGCTGTAACTGTAGCTGTAGCTGTAGCTACAACCTGTCGCTACAGCTCTCACACTGACGCTCACACTACTTCACATGTTGTTTATACTTCTCAATACAATACCGGATTCTGGACTAGCTGCGGAGTGACTAATTAAAATAACTATTGTGGGTAGTAGTGTTAACATTATATTGGTTTTTAGTTAAGTGACAATGATTGTGTTATGTTATTTTAATAGATATCTACCTACATTATTGCGAATGTGTGCAGAATGATATTCACTGCAATCGGGACAAACCTCCGTGGTTTTTAGACTGTAAGTTTTATGTATATTTTGAAGGAAAGTTGTTATATATATTTTTTTTTTTTTTTCACAAATATTTATTGTGGATACACGCAGGATGTACTAACAATAATTGGCTCTGATGACCAATTATTCGTTTCGCCTCTGCATTTCTAATGCAAACACAATAAGTCAAATCACAATCAGCGGTGCTTGAAGGGAAAAAGGGATCTAATTCCCTTCGTAAAATGTTATACCCTTCTAGAGACTATTTATATATATTTTTTAATATAATATTGTTTAAAGGTATGTAAAGTAAGGTGCTGTAAATTGAAACAGACTTAGTATTAATATTCGTACTTATTGTATACACAGATATACTATGTCCTGGAGTAGAATACTTTGTATAAGTAGTTCCCCTAGAATGCAAGTGAAACCACAAGCTATAGCTAGTACATACATAAAAAAAAAAAAACACATAAACATAAATTTCATCCAATAACATACTACATACATATATGTATAATAACATTTAATACTAATGTAATAGTAGTACTTAGTTATCTCGTCCAAAAGTCAAATGCCTCTAAAAACTAAAACAACACGTAGATTTTACGTCTATATAATTTTTCTTTTACAAAGCAAGCAAAGCGTTACCTAACTGAAAGAACTGAAAGATGGCGACTGAGTAGGTACCGACGGAGGCCAATTGAAGCCATATCGCAGCATTTAAAATATCAAGCCTAATTTTTCGTCGTCAAATTATTAAATGAATAACGCGAAATCAATACCTACCAAATCGTAAATATTAATAAATCTAAGTAGGTACCTACATATCTTCTACCAGTATGACGTACACCATATTGTTATAGTTTGTTCAGTGTTATGACGTGGGGCCGCATAGCCTTCGATCCCGATGATAGATTGATGGATTGTATACATATACATAACCAACGCTTAAATATTTATCAAAACAACACGTCAATCTCCATTTCATCTCCGTTCGGTTGTATGTATGTATAGTACAAAATTTGATTGGGAAATCCGAGACTTCCTTGTTTACCACTCAAAGTTACCAGCGGCTATGTATTTTATTTTTGCTGAAGAACTAACGACTAACTAGAAGTAACATCATCATTATCAACCTATAGCAGTCCACTGCTGAAAATAGGCCTCTCCAGTCGCTCGCCATCTAGCTCGATCTTCGGTCTCCACCGACAAATGGCGGTTTATTCATTTCTTTAAATCTTCGCAGCTAAATGCCGCAGACTGGTGAAGGGCAGCAGCATTACCAATGCGAGAAGCTGCGATCTGCTATCGTTAACTCGCATGGAGCTTGGCGATTATTGGCAAACCCTCCTAACGGCTAGAAGTAACATTAGGTAAATATACCCTCAGATAATGTGGTCTCGGTACCCATTAGGTATCTTCACAAACAAAATCATTAAAACTAAACCATTCCGTAAATAGTAGGTACCTACATAAGATGTCCACTAAATGTTAAATGTATTTGAAACTACAGTAAGGAAGACAAATTTATTGAATAGGAATGTATATTAATTTATCCCATAGGCAAAAGTTTCTTGATATTTATTACGGAACTTATCCCTATGCGAAAAATGTATCTATGTATAAGAATCTATTCAGTTATCAGTCTAACATCCTACTGTGAATCTTAACTTTTTGCGTTGTTGAATGGGTTAATCCAGCCCATTTCTGTCCCAATTTTGGGCACGGGCCTCTTCTCAGAATGAGAAAGGTTAGACCTCAGTCCACCACGCTGACCTAGTGCAGGTTGGCGGACTACACACACCATCGAGAACTTTATGGGATCCTCTTCGATGTGGAAGATAGAGATGCGGGCTGGGTTCGAACTCAGACCCTCCTGCATGGAAGGCGAATGTTCAACCGGTAGGCTTTCAAAGCTAGGCCGCATATTATAGGTAGCAAATACATAATAATATAAGTACACCTGCTACTATAAAAAGATAAATAGATAAATAATTGTTCATAAAATTTATAAACAACTTTTACTATGATTAGAACTGAAATCACGAAAAATCATTTGCAGTTTAGTCGAGTAATATGAACTATTTGTATGAACAGCCGATATTTTTGTCGCGATTTCTGGATTGCTCCCATATTTAAAGTTCTTCATAATGATAAGTACATTAACCCCTTATAGCAGGTGGCCTGTTTAAATATAGGTACAACCCGTGTATTTAAAAAATAGAGTTCTTTTTATATTATGTACCTAAGTGTACATTATATTACCATGTTTTTCTCTCGCCATCACCCTAAGGTTGTCTGGCAGAATGTCTTAGGCATTAAGACCGCCTTTGTACATATTTGTATGAAAAGCTATAATTCACGAGTACGTAATATGACGGCTATTTAAATACGATCCATTTTAAATAAGTATAAAATTCTAGCGAACGTCCGTTCCGCAGTAACCGAGACTTATATTCACATTAATTTTATGTCCTCTATAAAACACGGATAAAATCGATTTTTGATTCCCTCATTAACGCCTATAAAAGTTCTGTGATTTCTTCAGAGAGGACGTTCATCTGAAATAATGTCACCATAAGCCACTGACCCCATTTATTTTACTATTGTGATCATAAAACACCGGAAAGTGATGGATCTTCTTAGCTAGCGGATTTATTGGATGTCCTTTTTCCAAGTAGCAGCTATGTATCTCTCTTTTATGACTTAATATAATATTATCTTTTTTCCATGAAGATATTTTACTAATAATACTAGTTAGTCAGCTAGTTCATAATAGTATGAATTAACTGGCTAGCTAGTATTCAGGTTCAATTCAATAAAATACTTACACCAATAAAAATATAACTCTTGGTGTAAGTATTTATTTATGTTATCTAAATTATACAGGGTGACTGGTTGAACAATGGATATATTGAAGGATGGTGTTGTAGTCATGTCATCATTGTGAGCAAATTTTATTACGGGACCACCACTAAAATCACGAAATAAAAATTCAGCTTTCCATACAGTTAGTCGAGCCTATTGAATTATTTGTATGAAACAGCAGATATTTTTTCGCGATTTCTGGGTTGGTCCCATAGTAAAAGTTGTTCATAATGATGAGCACAATACCCTCCTTCAATATGTCCATTGTTCAACCAGTCATCCTGTAGATATAAATGGACGTTACCAAACAACATGTGCCTACCTAGCCCCTATCTGGCCTGTTACCATTTTTCCTCTAAATATAAAATACCATCTAAAAATTTACGGTTAGTCACTTTTACACAATATCGAAATCGTATAAAGAGCATTGTACTATTGTTATGATCCCATAAAATATTTTTTTCAAGGCTTTCTTACATTTTATCCGCCGCCATAATCCTCCCTATAAAATTCTACTATATTGTTAGCAATACCGACAAAATTATATACCAACTACTTTGATATCCTGTTTTATATCCAGTGCTGGGCAAAGGTTATATCTTACCATTACTTCGGCACCCACTGTTTCATGTTCAGTGTGTGACAATACTTGTTCACCTCCACAGGTTTATGCCTAAGATATGGCCGAACCGTTAACAGGAAGTTTACTCTCCTTCAACGAGATTGTTACATCGACGTTGACGGACCCGAGTAACATTTTTATCAATAATGATTCGTTATTTATGTAAAAATCTTCACGGTTCAGTGATTTACGACACTTCGTGGTTTAATAAAATTAAAACAGCAGTGATAGCCTAGCGGTTGAACGCTTACTTTCCATGCAGGAGGGTCTGAGTTCAAACCCAGGCCGCACCTCTGACTTTTCGAATTTATGTGTGGATCGCAATTTGATTATCACTTAAAAGTGTGTTAGTCCAAAGTTTAGTGGACTAAAGCCTAACCCTTCTCATTCCGGGAAGAGGCCCATGCCCAGCAATGGGACAGTAATGGGCTGGATTTATTTTATTTATTACTTTTCAAAAAAAAATCGCCGCATGCTTTGTTCCCCACGGCCATGCTTTATTAAAAGTTGCGTTTTCAGTTCAGTACACGATACTGATTTAAATATTTTATAGAGTGAACAATAATGTCTTTCCTCTTCTTATTTTAGTCGTATTAAAAAAATGATAATTTTATCCACACTAATCTACGAGTTAAAGATAAATAAAAAGCAACTTATCATTCCTTGCAACACGGAAAAGTCTAACAGGGAAAAGGGTTCTTTTTAACCCCCGACCAAAAAGAGCGGTGTTATAAGTTTGTAGTGTGTATCTGTGGATCTGTGTATCTGTATATCTGTCTGTGGCATCGTAGCTCCAAAACTGATGGGCCGATTTCAATGTAGTTTTTTTTTTATTGAATGCTAGTTTAATCGGGAATCAGCAATGTTTCATAAAAATCTGCTTAGCCGTTCAAAAGTTACAGCTCTTTTTCTACTTGGAGTCGGGGGTTTTTGACGGTTAGGTTATTTTACTTTTAGTTCGGAGATGGGTTAGCAGTCTGTCCAGTACTAATCATTTTTCAAAAGCTGTCTCAATGAGTTAACACTTTTTCAAATAAAATATAGGTAAGTAATTAAGTGTATAAACCTGCATAAAAGAATTTCTATTAAATATCACTTCAGTTTTGTTTAACTAAAGACTTCCTTATTTTATAACCTCCTGTGGAGCCTTTATCTGCGTTCACGCGCGGACACCATTTATAGTGTATTTATTGTCCTCATAAAAAGTAGTAACAGTATAAAGTTCTAAGGAAGTTTTATAAGTTACTTCTAAGGTGGCGATCAAATGGAAGAAAATCTCTGCGCCACCTTATTATTATTCTGTGGAGATTCAGAGACAACTGAAGCGTTTTATTGCGATTCTCGTTAGAGGTGGTTTTAATTACTTATTTCTTCTTGTGACTTGTTCTAGTACCTGCTCTTATATGCTGGTCTGTCAATTATGTGAATTTTACGTGTATGATAGAGTACAAGTGGTCGCCCAGTGGTCGAAATTCGACCGAAATATTAGATATATAGAAATTTTAGCTTTCTGCACTCTTTCTCCATATTAACTTTAATGTCAAATCTCACACTCCTCCTTGTGCGCAATGAGGGGTACAAAGTTTTCTCTTCACGTATTAATATAGAGATGACCTCTGCAAACTATTCAGAGGATTGGTATGCTGCCATTTAATCTAATGATAGGTATCCTATTGGCACCTACTATGCAGCCTTTTTGGCAGCTACAGGACGTTATCATGATCAGCTTATTTTAAACGTTTATCCCACCTACTTTATGGGTCGACTTCGAGTCTACCCGGATGCGGCTGAATATTACTATATTAAACAGAATGACCGCCATTTGGCCTCTGCTATTCAATCACTTTGGGACCTACCTAGATTTATAATACTTATGTAGTAACTATTCAGAAACCTGTGGTGAGATAAAATGGGTTTCTCGCACAAACTGATATAAAACAAATCAAGTGGAAGAGAGATATCTTCCATGTGCCTTTAGAAAAATAACACATTTCCTAGTATCTACCTCAAAGTTACTACAGCACTTATCTTAGTTTTATCTCCTGTGAGTGATATACATAATATCCTTGCTTTATACTTAGGTACCAATACTTTGAAGAGGAAAGTAAGCTTTATGGAATAACAATGTATACGTATAACCCTCGAACGATGAGACGTTGGATTGGAGATGAGTACCTTTTGTGACAAAGAATAAGCACGTCAATATTTTCGATTAGATAAGGCTGCCTTATGTTTAGCCAAGATTTATTCGTTCAGTAAGATTGTAGGTGAATCGTAACTTAAGTCTTAACGCATGAAAGAATCTTTCAGAAGTTTCAACATCCTGAAACCTGACAATTCTCACACAGATATCTATAATTATAATACACTAGCTGTTGCCCGCGGTTTCACCAGCACTATTTATTTTTATCAAAATAAAATACTTATGGGCTTTCACTCAGGGATAGAGTAGCATTCTATTTTGACGCTTTTGTAGGTAGTATACTGTGTATAATGTTGTAATTTATTCGAACATGGCATCATCGTACTTACCTATTCCTAAAACAGTAAAATAAGTTTACAGGACAGGAAATTCATAAATCATACATTTTACAGCTATCATTTTCCACCATCGTTCATTTTCCAGTACGACACCAGAGATGTGTCACAGATTTTTGCGTTCGAACATCGATAAAACGCTTTCATCATTCTTGCTGTCCTGCATTCAGTCGTAAATCAATATTGGTCTCAAAAGGCGATTCAAGTGCAATTTTATATTTATATCTATACTAAAGTACTTACCTTGGTGTGACATTATCAGGAAACGAGTAACAAGGTGTGTGACCACGGGATCATGGCATAACTACTAGAAACTCAGCAGAAAATATTTGTATAATATTAAATATAGGTCAGAGGTTCCCAGACTTTTTTGTCCATAATATGGACCACTTTGGAGATTAATGTTAAGGCTTAAATATTATTAGAAAATAAATTACAAATTGCCAAACTCAGGCCAAAGTACCGGTGCGGTGCTGATAATAATCACTCGTTGGTCATTTTTGATGCTTTAAAACTTCGGTAGCTTTGTTGAATTGAAAATCGGCTTTTCTTGACTTATCAAAGAAGTTATAATTAGAACCTCATAAATATTGTAATATTGGAAGATGTCGTATTAAGTAACGTGTTGTGTGTGGTGTGGTGTGGTGTGTGGTGTAATTTTATGATTTGTTTATCTATGTACCTAATGATATGAACCGTGTATGACCCCATACACAGCATTTAACGTCATAAAAAATATATGATATAAATATAAAATATTGATAATGACTTTGTTTACCTCTTGTACATACTTTTGCAATCAAAATGATAGGTACCTAATGCTTAGCGAACTAGAGCGTTACCTATTACAGGAACGCCAGAGTAGGTACCACAAAGACCTAAAGAAATAGAGTACCTATAAATTATGACGTATTTTCTTCCTCTATGGGCTTCATCGCATTGAGATTGGGATAAAGATTAGTAGATAAAGAACCATTTTTGTAGATGTACCTACTTACCTATTTATATGACAGGAAGTACGAATAATTAGTAGGTACGTTACGGCTTCTGTAAAAGGACGTCAAATCGAGTTAACAACGCTTTGAGTCCCTATTCCAGCCGCCTTCTTGTTAAAAAACGCATAGTGGCGTTCCATTACAATCGATTGAATTTCTACTCTTTGTTCCAGATGAGGCCTCGGTGAGCTGCGAGAATGAGCCGGAATTCGAGCGTAGCCGACTCCAATGGAGAACTCAGAATATTGCTTGTCGTAACCGTTGTGATCGGTTTGCTTCTTATGTTCTCCCTGCTAATGTGCTACGCGTGTGTCCTGAAACGACTCTGCTGCGGCACTCCGAGGGAACGAGCGAAGAATGTGGGCTGTGCCAGAAGAACCGAGAGCTATCCAATGGGTGACGTCACACTACTCTCGCAACCGACGGAAAGCGAACGCGTTTAGCTATCAAATACGTAGTAATCAAAATAATGTGACTGTTGAACAACATTTATGCCACAATAATTCAATCTAATTGTCGTCCATATAAAATAATTTATCACGTTCCCCATTAACCACACTGAGTAATTTATTGCCCTCTTATATTATAATGCCAAAAATAAGGGTGATCTTTATTCGTCAACATTATTCTTGATTCCGGCCCAGATCTAGTCAGTTGTATAATCTACACCAATTTTATACTGCATGTCATGAAAGACTGATTTAGGTATCTACTCGGATGCCTGGTTTAACCAAAGTTCATACAACTTTAATATTGTTTAACGTTTGTATATGGTTTGTATCTTATACTTACTTACATTCTAATATACCTAGTATACAACTATTTATCGCAAGCAGAGGCCGTAGTAAGTGCAAAATTAGAAATACCTATAGGTACCTACTATCGAATAGGTATTTCGAAACGAACATGCTATTAGGAAGGTACCTACCTACATAAAAAATTGGTACTTATTGTGAGATTATGTTCTATTTTTGAAAAATACACTAGTTGCTTGACAGATGTAGGGCATAGCGGGACTTTCTGCTCAAATTTGGAGCTGTCCCGACTGGGGCAGTAGGTACCTCAACCTTGCACAATATCGTAGCCAAAAATAACACTGCTGTTCTTTTGCAATGTTGTGCTCCTAACCGTGAGCATGTGAGCAAGGTCGCCAGTTCTCCTTGGGGACACGATGCTAGTTAGTAGGGACGGCAACGCGTGAGTCATGCCCCTAGGCGGGTCGTATGCTTGTTTGCCCCCTTAAAAAAAGTATATTACCTTACCTACTTTGTCCAACAGTGGACTGCTTCAGCTAGAGGCTGATAATTTGATAGATTGTAGATTATCATTATACACTGATGGCCTCAAATATCTATAGAAAACTCTACATAACTGGTGCCAAATCTAGCAACGTCAACATTAAAACCGCACCAACTTTTTACAAAGGGTTTTCAGTTTTTAATGACAAAATTTGACAGGTTTTGACGTCGCTAGGTACTCTCTAAGTCTCTACGTCCCGAATAGATCAGTGGCAATGAACTGTATGAAGTCGTTCACACAGTGTATAATATGTAGTACTTCTCGTACATTTCTCGTACAGATACAGGGTTTTACCGGGATTAAAAAACCATGTGGAACCTATACCAATTCAATAGGTACCACTGGTTTATTCGAAAAAATCTCGTATCTAATAAACGAGAAAACTTGCGTCGTATGAACGACCCAACTCATCGTACCTATAGCGTGCGGTAATTAATTTGTTTATTGTATCGATTGTATCTGTAGGTAAGGTATCTACCTATTATAAATTTTATTAGTTTTTGACTTGTATAATTAAAAGTAAGTACCTAAACATTTTCATAAAGCAGGTAGGTACCTACGAGAACTTCAACAATTTCTTATAGGAACTGAAGTAGGTACCTACTTAATAACAATGTTGTAGGTAGGTATTTACAGTTTCAATTTTAGCGACCTATTGAACTGTTATAACTTATCTGTGTTAGGTAAACCCTAGATATGATATAATAAAATGGTAAGTAGGTACCCATTTATGTACTTACCTACATTAGCTTACATATTACTGTCGTAGCAGTTACAAAACTGCGACGATTTGTGGGTACCTAAGTACCTACTTTGAAATTTCTGCGTCCGAAAATGTCTCCCAAAGAGATATAATTATTTTGATTTATTGAATTTTGATAAGTATATGTACCTAAGTATCGTGTAAAAAAGTGGAACAATAACAAATAAACTTTTACCCACTCACTGTAGCAGCGTGTTTTGTTCTATATTGTCATAACATTTTTTTACCTAATAATAGCTCCCCGTTTCCATGCTTCGCTAAGTCAACCGAAGGCAAACCACAATCTCACCGAATGACCCATAAAACAAGATAACAATCTCCTATTGCCATCGAATAGAAAACGTCAGAGAAATGTGGATTGACATGGGCTATTCAAAAATAATGAAATTTCCATTCCTTGGGTTTTGTCACCTTGCTTGTTGTCTTGTTTCAAGGGAGCTAGTATTGCGCAGTGTGGTAAGGTCGGTGCCATAACCCCTTGGATACATGCTTTATTTCCATGATAATCCCCAAACAAGCTTCATCAAACAGCCCAGTAGGCTAATTCACGTAACTAAAGAAGTGCAGTGCGGCGCAGTTGCAATAAAATATTGATCAAAACAACACATTTGGTAATCTTTTTCTTCTTCTTTCGTTATGGCAATTGAGACGATGTCGACTATTCTGCCATTTGGTATCCTCTGAGCTTCAGTGAGATACGCTCGCGTCGAGTTCCAGCGACACTGCAATACGATCGGCGCGTCTTAAAATTACGTAAATTAGCCCTCTGGAAACGTCAGCTGCTGAATTCAAACTAAACTCAATTCGGGTATTCCAGTGGCCTAAAAAGAAGAATGGCCACAAGGGAACATTGCCATTATTAATAACAATTGCCTTAATCACCTCGATTAGTAAACAGTTGTGATTACAGCACCACGTCTATTTTACACTATGATTAGCTCCCATTAGAAAAAATAAGGTGACCTTATTTTTATCGGTCACCAAATTTGGCACTGAAAAATGCTCTCGATGCTGAAGGAATTAGTGCATTGCGCGTAACGATGTGCGACAAAACTATAAGTATCTACTTTGTAGTAGAGAAGGTATCTATTAGTATACCCAAGAATAAAAACTATCGAAAGGAAAGGAAATGGACACCAAGAGGTCATCTCTATGGGTTAACTCAAATTGATAAAAGTGCAGGTACGTTCAGAGGTTCATGTAAGTAAGATATATACAGTATACCCATGTTATTCCTATCTACAAACTGTGAATTAAATGAAGGAGGTACCTACTAATACGGGAACGTCACCTAATTGAACAACGTAGTAGGTACGTACCTACTATTTACCTATTACCTACTTGATGAATCTATTTCGTTGCAAATTGACTTCCTGTTGTTTCCTGAAAGTTAGCCATTACGTATTCATAATTTGACCAACTTGAAGTCCCAACTAGTTTGCATTCGCATAATAAATGAAAGCTGCATTATTTGGTACGGGACCCTGAGTGCGCGAGTCTGCGAGTCCGAATAGTACTTGGCAGGCTTTTAAATAAATACCTTACTAACATAAGGTAAGTTATTTATATAAAAGCCTGCTTTATATGTTGAATTTAACCTCAGGGTATCGGTATCTTCCCGTTATTGGATCGTGGTGGTCGGATATAGGCTTGCCACCCGTACTTTATAATACCTAAAGTATTGTGCGTTATTTCGGGCTTTATTATTTAGACTTAATGAGAGCAATAAAGTACGTAAAAATCCTTTATTTTACCTTTTTCGACTTTTCATGGTTTTATTTTATTGTTTAGTAAAAGAAACAAGAAAGTGATAAGCGATTTTTTGCGTATAACCTGTCCCAACACTTGTAAGTATTCAGCCTATCTGTTTAGGCTGGAAGCCGACCTTATTAAAGGTACTTAATTAAGGGCTAGACAGATTTTGTTACATACATACGGTACATACATGTATGTAACAACTTTCCTGTAGGTACCGTTGTTTGCCATCGGGCAATCAACAAAGTTTCAATCCACACCCGAGCCATGCTCGTCTAACAAGATGAGTCGTGCGTGTCAAAGCAACAGCTTTACGTGACAAAACTTGGTGTAAGTTACATAACCATAGTCTTATATGTGTAAATAAAACACTATTGTAACGTAACATTTAGGTATTTATTTTCATATGAAAACGGCAATCCGTAGAAGGCACTAACCATTATTGACATTCGTTTTCTTGAATGAATCATTTAATAAGGCGAACCTCTTATCACAAGATACAAAAAGCATACGTATCCAAAATAAATTCTGTTCAGTATTTGCCCATAATACATAAATAGACTCTGGGTACATTTACAAAAAATAATCATATTCCACGTTCTTCTTAATGAAAACTCGTTATTATACATATGTACACTTATAATGTATTTACATACATAGTGTTTTTCCCAGTATATTCTTCATACTTGGTAAGATGTTATTTTACTATTATTTAACTATAATTTTGGGTTCATATCAAACTTCAACTAACCAGTTGCAAAATCTTCATTGTGCAACTTTAATAACAATAAAAATACATACACACATAGGTAACACTACTCCAAATTGTTTTCCTGCCAAGTCATAACATAACATAAAAAATATTAATCTTAATAGGGCCTTTATCGCTTCGTCTATCTATTCTGATAAAGTTTATTTGGCAGATAAATAATAAAATTCTGCAATAGTATTATAGCGTGCGTTATTACGTCACACAAAACGAACCACTGAAGATCAGACATAAGGCAGTAGAAAATTTATTTAATGCTAGGGCTACTATCGAGCTTCGACAAGGATTCTAACTGTCGCGATAAGTAAGGTCGACGTACTTATACTTAAACGTCGTGTCACCTTTATTTTCATGTTAATGTTAACATAAACAGCAATATGACATCAATGACCAACAACTTATGAAAACATAGTTGTTTCTATCAGTAAAATTTTAAAGAATGTAAGTAGGTAACAATAATAGCTAATGCTTTGAAACGACTCGCCAAAAATTTAATATTATTTATTTTCTGGGTGATGTCGAAAAGTAAATCATTGCCGAAGCTCTATTACGAGTATATTATGATAGTAGCTTAATTATGTACAATAAGACACAAGGGATTATCATCTAGGGCGTGTAACTCTGTTCCCTCAGTACTCCATGCACCATAGTTCTTAACGATTGAGGCTTGCAGTATTCTTCAAGCCAGTTGAACACGCCCGCTGAAAACTCGGCGAAGTTGTTCGTTGGGACCGACTCGAATGACTCAAACAGTTTGTCCATTATTCCCTGAAACTGAATTCATAACATTAATTTTGTTTACAACTTATATGTGAAGTTTTAGAATTGAAATACAACATAAATTATTACCTTAGATACAGGAATTATGTGATTTAATAACATAAAATATTGTTATGTATTGGTAGAACGCATTACGCTTGTGTTGCGCTTGCGCGCTTGTATTATTATATTTTCCCAATATACACTTTAGTTTATGTATTATATTCTAGGTAGAAGAGAGTATACCAACAATTTTGATGATAGTATGCTATGGATATATTTTATTTCGATTTTTTTACAACTTAATTTATATGTACAATATTCGTACTTACAACTTGAAACTTATCCTGATCGGTGAGCCTCTGTTCGTTATGGCCGGGAACTGAGTGCTGTGCCTTTACGATCTGTTCGTAGTTCGCCTGCATTATGCGAAGCGCCACGACGTCTTTACGCAGCGCATTCCTTTCCTCTTCTTGTCTTCGCCGCTGCTGCAGTAAGTATTGGATGTAGTCTATTGATTTTTGAAGTACCTGCAATGTTAAAGAATGTTTAATTAAGAAGAATCAGAGACCAAACCATATCAGGAAACTACAGTACCTACTTATCTATCCCAAATCTATTTATCAGAGAATGGTTTATGAAAACGACTCTACAAAATGTTTACAATATGTAAAAGAAAAACAAGATAATTATTACCTATGTGTCAAAGTACCAACTAATTCCATTCCGATGTTTCGATCAGTTCTACCTTCCTATTATTTAAAATTCTAATATAGTTAACTAAAATGGATAATAACCTATCGCTTGTATCATTCACGACCACATCGCGAAATTACGACGGTATTGCTGTTACTCCAAGAGATGTCACTGGCTTCGTATGTACATAATAAGTTTATGGTATGTACAGTCACGATACATTGCAATGATACATTTGGCAAACAAAGTGTTTTGAACAACTGCAGCGCGCTTAGAACTCTGCGTTTCAACGCCGGGTGCAAACGATTTTAGCTTTAAGGATGACAAAAAATGAAGATGAAAAGATTGCCGACTGTACGTCTTTTGTTTAGACATCAATCAACCCAGCTTTTTGCAGTCCATAGCAGGGTATTTGCCTCTCCAAAGATATGCCAACCGGTTCACTGCCTTCCACTGAGCTAAATTCTTATTGGTTGTGATAGGTGTAAGTACCTATTAAAATTCTCTACATTCTAATAGGTATACTATTGTACCTACTTTGGTACTTGGATAGGCAAATTATCCCAAGTCTTAAGTACAAAACCTGTACACATTTCAACACTTAAAAAAATATTTCGCAGATGTTACATAAACAGGCTACTTCATAGTGCTCAAGGCAATATTGAGTACTTATTGATTAGTAGCAAGGTCAGTAAAACAAAATTATGATAACCTTCGCTGTACAAATACGAACTGATAAGAAACTCACGGCTGCTTTACTTGGTTTGTACCCTGATGCATCTGTTTGCTGGCATGTCGGTACCAACTCCTGGAGAGAATCATACCCCTTCTTAATGGCATCCCGCCTTTTCTGTTCTGCCTGAAATAAGAATATTACTAATCACTACTAGATTTAGTAACTTAGTAAGTGTTCATCACTCAGAAAACAAAAAAACAGCTTCCTGATTGCACAACACTTTCGTAATTTGCTTCAAGTGTGATTTTCTGAGGGTCAATACAGTTTTTCTTAAGAGCCTATTACTTAGTCACAGTATTTTCGAGATGCTGTATTCTTCTTTTTAACAATATTTTTACTTCCATCAGCATAGCATCATAAACAGTGGATCAGTGTAACATGCAGTGTTTTCAGATTACATACTAAGAAGTGGTTTTCATAGAAAATGAATGCGAAATAGATTCTTTGGGGAAAACATTCATTATTGGAAATAGAATTCATTGATAAAACTTAATTTAAGTTTTTAGAGAAATGGGTGATTGGTGGTTTTGTGCTTGATCTGGTACAGAAATAAAAACTTAACCAATTATTTTAGTCCTAATTTATCTTAGAGATTAACAATATTAGAATAAAAAATCCAAATAATTAAGAAATAAATATGAATAAGTCATTGACCTTTAAATTATATTTATTAACCTTTGGTTAGATACCAAACTTGTAAATAAAACTTTGACATTTCAATTTTTGTTTAATATTTTATGCAGACCATTCATACACTATACTATACCATAGTGTGTACACTAGGTAGTGTTCTTAACTTCGCTGTTACAAATACGAAGAATCCTGTTACCAATTGCATAAAAATTACAAAAAATGAATTTAAATACTCTTAAAATACTCAATCTCACCATATCAATTTGATATCTGTAACAACCTACACAATTTAAGGCCCAGCGTTCTAAAGGTGTCTGCCAACAAAGTTTAGCCACCCTTAATTTCAACATCTTCATGTTCAACAGAACAGAAATATCCCTAATAGTCAAACTTAAGTTGTTTGTTTATAGAATGACATTTCTGCTAAACAAAATACATATTTTTTAATTATTATTATAAGTATCCAAACAACAGTAAAATCGCAAAAAACATCATCTGTTGTTCCATACAAATAATTACTTGACTAAATGTATGGAACCGATAATATTATTTTCGCGATATTTTGGTCCCATAGTAAAAGTTGTTCATAATGATAAGTACTATAATCTCTTAAAAGGACTTCCGCTAATAAAGCCGGACCTAATATAATAAAATAAATAAATAAAAATACCTGAGTATGGGCTTCTCTCCTTCTTTCCTTGAAACTAAGTGCAGATGCCTTGTTATCACCACTGTCATCTTCATCTTCTGTAATAAAAAAATTGTTGAATAATAAACAATATTTATTCATATTTACATTTAGAATGAAAATAAACGGAAGAATTATTATTGCAAAAATATTCAGTTAAATAATTGAGATATTATTTGAATAAAAAGAACATGAAGTTCTATATATCATCATGGATAGTATGATACCGGCTAATTGGCATTAGTAAATACTGTGTAAATGACGCAAATAGGCAAATGGAGATTTTGCACCAGTGCACTGCTGATACATCAGCAGTACACTGGTGCAAAAAGAGACAGGAGAGATATTCAATGGGTGTTAATTGCTAATGCACCCATTGAATATCTCTCCTGAAAAAAAATGATAAATGATACTTATGCAGTATTTATCAATGCTACTTATGCAATACTGAACTATGCACAACAATATGCTATGTAGGAAAAATAAACCAGTAAATTAATAAAATATATTATGATGAAATTCACATTTGTTACAAAGCACAAATAATGGATTAGAGATCCCCAAACAATTCTACTGTGGCTACTTGAAGGGATCTCCTTAAAATGAACAGTCTATGCAAACAAGCAGACTACCAATACTGTTCTATATTGCTAGAGTAACAATAGTGAGTGATGTTAGGAGCAAATTATAATTTACACTGTAATCTGTAATAGACATGACACTTAGCAAACTTTGCTTGCACACTGTAAAAACTTCGCTCATGCGCAAAAGTGTTTTCTGTATGGCCATCATATATGATAAAATACCACAGGCTTACAAAGATTTAATTAAATACAAATTTGTTCAAAAAAAAAGATACAAACATTTATATACTATTCATGATTTTATTAACAGACTTGCAAGTTCTATTATCATTAATCATTAATGTGATTTCTTGACTGACACTATTTGACATTTTTTTATTTATTGATTAATATAAATTATTATTTCATTTTTTACATGTATTTTGTTTTATTTTGATTTGTGCGCCTTTGTAGGCCAGACATGTACGTGCTTTTTTAACATCCTCCATGCTTAATTTGTGTGTAATGTATAATGCATGTTTGACAAATAAATTATATTTTATCTTTCAATAGAATAATTTGTGTTCTGTTAGAAATACAATGAACACCAAAGAAAAGTTAGGTACTTCCCAAGAAATTTTATCTCCACATTAATTTCAAGTAAACACTTTTCTTCAAACACTGCTTAGAACTCACATATACAATGTGGATTCACATACCTGTGTTCTGGTTGGAGGACGAAGGTGTCTGATGTATATTTTGGATTGAACCGTTGCTACCACATCGTGGATACATTTTGAGGATTTTATATATTGTATTATCTGAAGAAGGCAAAGTAACGTAGATAAATTGACATATACCTAAAATTAAACTAGGTTAACAATGCAAACAAGAAACGTAAAATCAACATTATGACACTTATATAGAATTTGCATTTATATAGCAAGCGCTACTTGTAAATAATTACGCACTTTATCTCAATTTATTACTATTCCATTCCATGACACTTGCCATGACTAAATAAAATGACAAATACAAATGATACAAATGTCAAATTGACATTGTATTGTGACGACTATAGACAAAATAAAAAATGTGTACAGATCTACGTAAAAAACTTCAACAGATCATGCGTACCATACACAGGCCTGCCTTCGCTGACGCTCAGGTAGACGAGCATCTAAAGGTGGACGCACACCTGTCCGAATCGACCGCGCCGAACGAGCCGAACGAAACGAATTTTCGAATTCTTTATATGAAATCCTATGAAACTTCGCACACCTATCCGAATCGAACCGGACGAATCACTGGAAGAATTCGGTAGGTATCCAAATCCCAGACGAATTCATATGACGTCATCAGATTCGACGTGGACGATTCGGACGATTCGGTCAGTGTTGCCAGTGTGTCGAGTCAAAAGTTATCTGGATCGGTGTTGCCAAATGCATTAAGCCTTTTAACTGAAGAAGAAACTGCTAAAATCTAAGTTTTTAAACTGTCATGGTCACTAACGGGGTATGCTAAAATCTATATAAAATCTGAAAGATATTCTCAACTTGAATTCTGTATAAAATCTGTAGAGGCTTAAGAACCTAATCAGATATAATAAAACTTATGCAATGCACTCTAGGTATTTTGTTTTACTTCTTTTAAAAAGCATAGTAAATTAATAAATCTGCGATTTCAGAAAACAAATTCTGGATTTAAACGTAATGAGCGTAGGATATGCGTCAAGGCAATGCACGTAACGAAACGCTATTTCTTTCGGCGCGGTCGATTCGGACAGGTGTGCGTCCACCTTAAGATTTCATTTATAGAATTCGAAAATTCGTTTCGTTCGGCTTGTTCGGCGCGGTCGATTCGGACAGGTGTGCGTCCACCTATATCCATCTTCATTATTTTTGGTTTAGGTCATATTTTTTTAAATACAAGGGTTTATGTACGGTTTAAGCAATGACCAAAGAATCCTCTCTTGGTTTAAGATTTCCCCGTAAATAAAACATTATAACACTAGTATTCAAAAATAGTTTGAACTCAATACTCTGGTGGCGCGAGGTGGGGTGAGGCATAGCCTAACAATGAATTACTTATTATTCTTTCATTCAGAATCACTCACTTCATTCACTCATCTCATCTAGGTATGTCTACTCCGTAGTCTATGATTATTCTACCTATCCAAGATCCAACAAAAAAAGAATATTTTTTGTGAAAGCGTAGCGCATTTGTGACTACTGCGTCTAATTATAATTTTGTTTTTGAAGAAAATTACGATTTAATTCACAAAAGATGTGCATGAATTCTTCAGTGGGTGATTTGTTTGCAATATTATGATAGTTTCAATAAGCAATCCGTAAAAATCATACTTATTTTCTCAAGCGATTAGGTACCGATCTAGTCATCCATGGCCACCATTTTAGAATTTACTCGGTGGTGCTCTCAAGTAATTTATTTTTGTTGTATGAGAAAGATGCATTCTTTTATTTGATAATGTAACTATTCTGGTCATTATTTCTTTATCTTTTTGTCACGATTTGTCGCGAATGGGATTTGCAAGAAGAATATGCTTATTTTTATATTTTATGAGAGTGACTCCATAGACTAGTATAGTTTTCAGGAATAACTAAGTGAAGACTAAATTGGTGGCAAAATGGTGTCGACGAGGCAAATGAGCAGCGTCGGGGGTGGCAATGGTGGCAGCGACGGTGCAGGTCCCTCTCATGCGGAGCCTGTCGCGGTGTCTCGCGTCACTCGTCATTCCAGCGCCTTGATGCCGGGAGGTTCCTCGCCGCACGCCAGTACCTCCAAATGCACTTTAGTGCCTGCCCCTAAGACCTACACCACAAACTTACTTGATCTGCCAGTTGAAGTTATTGAGAAGATTATTTGCTATCTGGGCTTCAAGAGTGTCTCGCATTTTAGAATGGTTAATATTTTTGTATGCTTGATTAAAATTTAAAATAACATATTTTAAAAACGAGATAGTAAAATATAACCTTTGCAACATGCAGAATGTGAGATTGAAGCTGATTATATATTTCTTTTCTCATTTTTATTATTTTGCTTGGCTGGCATAGGTACTGGCTAGCATACCATTGAATATAACATGTATCCAAGTGAAAACGATATTCAAAGTTTAGGTTCTTATTCATACTGTCATTCACCATTTACAGCAATGTTCCTCTCATAAAAGCTTTTTAAAAGTAAGATAGTATTGAATTAGCTTCATGTTGAATTTATTAGGCCTGTATCAAAATATCGAATAATACGAATTTTAGATTTATACTTGAATTTCTATCAGTGTTTTAAACCAGGGGTGTAAAAATAATTTAAATAATGTAGTCTTTGAAATTTAGATATGCACTTATAGTTCATGTACCACTGTAGGGTTTCATGACTATTTTCCTGTTTTGCATATTGGTACTAATAGAATAAAATATACACATCACATGATTAGCATTATTACGGTTACTAATTGTCAAACATTTTTGCTGATGTCATTCATATGAAAAGGAAATAACTTTATGCAACATTTGCTCTCCTTTTAAAATTAAATTAATCATTCTGAGGTAGATAAGTTGCTATAATTTCTTATATTTCATCATTACCAATATTTTGCAGGTTAATCGGCAGTTCAATTCAGTATGTAGTAGTATATTAAACTCTACATTTCAACGGTTACAAAACCAGATGCTGCATAGATTTCAATCGATTAAAGCCAAGATGCCACGCAGAGAATCTGCTCGTAGAAGTCACCCCTTGGCATGCGAGTCGGATATAATTGAAACTTTGCACATGAGACTAAGTCTTCTGCAAATGACTTTTGGAAAACATATTGAGAGGAAACATTGCTGTTTCTTTCCAGGAGAGGTAAGCATTTTTTATTTATACTTAATAAATTGTAGCATTGTTCAATTTTTAATACAATTATATTGTATAAGGTGACTAAGGATTTACACTGGATGTGTAATGGAATCTATCTGTAAACACTTGTTGTTTGTTTGAAGTATTTATTTTCCTGTGAGGGTTTTAGGTTTGGATGTTATAGGAGGTGAAAGTTGTTCTTCCAGGGCTTTATTTCACCTGCAAGTAGTGGAATATTGAAACTTAGTACTTTTGCAATTAGATGCAACTTTTATCATGGTTCAGTAATGGGAATTGGTGTAGGTTTTGTGTGGAATTTCTGGTGGCATTTCAAAATATACTTAATGGACCATCTCCACATGCAATGCAAGTGACGCACATAGGCTTCCCGAATGCAATGGCACAATAGAAAACTGTGCTGTTTTGTCAAGCAGCTAGGCTTTTTGTAATACATCTATTTTTACTATCTGGCTGTGACACTAACTCTAGGGCTAAGCTTCAATTGGCTTTTTCTCTGAGAGAATTCTGGGATGTAGACTGCAAAACGTCGCGGATCACAAACTACCCGACTCGCCGCACGTCCTTGGCGAGTAGCGTCTCGACGTCTCGCCAAGACAACGTAGGTAATTTAAATAGGTATCTAGGTACCTCTCGGTGTTCATTCGGCGGTATCGTCGCAGGCAGTTGTTTAAGTAAAGATAGTCTCTAACATTTGTTATCTTCGAAAGTAAGTACCTAACTTCTTTCATATTTATACGTGTGTACGGCTTTATTCACATGCATTTTTGGGGGTGCCCGACAAGTTTCAGGGTCCATTGGCTGAAGCCCGCAATCGAGAACTGTTTGTTCATTTTTTTTTTTTTTGGAAATTCAGAACCTTGAAGTGTTAATCATGGGTACCTTTATCACAGGATTCATACAATTATGCATGTATTATCAATCAATAACTTAATATAATAAGTATAATAACTAAGTAGGTAGTCAAAATTACATAATTCTTATTTTTTAAGTAATTGCAGATATTATCAATGTGTACAAGTACCTATCTAACAATCAAATTTATATATACCTAGCAAGCTGGTTCTTGTCTGTCTGTAGCTACGTCCAATACAAAGGTTATGAACAAATTTTGTTGCAATTTCCATTGTAATAATTCTAATGACCATATTCAAACAAATAAAGTTATTGTATTGTATTGTAATAATGTTCGAGTTTCGTAACAATTTATTACCACCACTGAAAAAAGGTACTTACTTAGAAATTATGAAGTGAGTAACTTCATAATTTCTAGCTCTGTATTCGATGTTGCTCTGCTCCCTGTGAAACAAAGCAGTCAAAACTATTATTCGACTCGACGAAATTCTCAATTTGGTGCAGGTATTCATGTCGGTACTCGCTAATGTTATTTGAAATTGTACCTCTTTGGGTCTGCAAATTATGTTCTCAATCGTTTGCGATATAGGTACGATTACGGTATGTGAATGACCTGAAGTTGACGCCCGGCTGTACATTTCACACACAGCCATTCAGGCCGTGCTCCAGCATACCAACACGGTCAGCTTTTTATCTTACTTAGCTTAAATCTTCGCCGTAAGCTCGCTATGCAAAAGTGCGACTCGTCTGATTAAAAGAAAAATCTTTCGTAAATGACTTCACTATTTGGAATTCTATCAGGAGTTAGGAATTAATGTAGGGGTGGGTATAGGCGGGCATTGAAGCATCTTTTTAGATTATAATAAACTTGCGCAAATTATGCGCTTGCTGCCCATGGGTCCGAATATAATTATTTCTATGATTTAGAGATCATATCAAGTCAAGCCAAGTACCCAAGAAAATAAGAGGCGGTTTAAGCTCTATTGGCTGAATAAATGTTTGATTGTAAAACTTGTGTAGTAGAGTCGAGAGATTGACCTCTTCACACATGGTGGAATATTCACCATGATTCTGGCAGTGAGTGCGTGACTACTGTCGCAGATATTCGAACGATAGTAGGGATCCACAGGTTCATTGTCCACGGGGCAGGGAAAGGGTTAAGGACTTAAGGTACGTGGCACCGCTGGTCCCAATTAGTCTTGCTTGGTAGGAGGACAATGACAAACCTCGCTGATTGAAAAACCTGCGTAGTCGTTATTTAGAACTCACCCCTAGCAATATACTTAATTCTTTCGTATTTTCGGAGTCCCTTGTAATCGCGTCTAAAAACACCATCCCCAATCAATTACCATCAGTCGTTTTCCATCGATCGAACACATACGACATGGGGACCTTTAAGAAGAGACTATAATGTAGAAAAAAATCCCACGGGTGTAAATATTGCGACTAAAGGGTGATAGGTACCTAGATGGAAGTTTATTAGACGATATAAGTACTATCTGATAGCTTTGTTGTTCATTATAATAACACGAGTCAATTGCTAGCTAATATGACACTATCTTTCGTTTAATAATCCGAGATTCGGCGGCATGGAAAGTTGCCACGCGGTCAGTAGGCTAATTCACGTAACTAAAGAAGTGCAGTTGCCGCGCAGTTGCAATAAAATATTGATCAAAACAACACATTTGGTAATCTTCTTCTTGTTTCGTTATGGCAATTGAGCCGATGTCTACTATTCTGCCATTTGGTATCCTCTGAACTTCAGTGAGATACGCTCGCGTCAAGTTCGAGCGTCACTGCAATACGATCGGCGCGTCTAAAAATTACGTGAATTAGCTACCAGCACCGGATTTCGTTTATTTCGGAAACTTCGGCTGCTCCCATAGTCCCATGCAAAATATCAGACATATCAGTCCAGTAGTCCAGTAACAAATAAACATGAAGCTATTCTCATAAATAAATCATAAACAATACCTATGAATAAACATTGTATCAGAGATGTTGACTGAGAACCTAATATCAAAAACACAGGTTAAAAGGTTATACTGTACACTACTACTTAAAACTATCTTTAAATATATCTAAACTGTAAAAGACGGCATCATTAGTATTAATATATTTACTTTTTGGATAAGATTAGGTCTGATTTTGGAACTAAATGTCATTCATAAAGGTGATGAATACATAACGACGCATTTAAAACATAACCCAATATGATACTTTCAGATAATTTTTTCTGGTTTTCTTCTATCGTGTCAGCATGAGTTCTAACTTCTAACATAGGAATTGGTCGGGCCTTTTCTGATATTAGGATATTTTTATATAACGTCTGCAAAATGAAAGCTATCGTCGTAAACGCGATAGATAGGCGTCGAACGGCGATCAGAAAATGCTGTCTACGTATTCTATGATGCCACATGGAGCGAAGCATGCAACGCTAGTGCTGACACTCGAAATAGCACGAAAGTCGAAAATGTCGGTTAACGCATCACAAGTTTAAGGTGGAGATGGCACGACACTAGTTCACAAAGCGAAAGGACAGAAGGTACCTATAAACCAAAGCAGCATCCTCGAGCAAGCAGACCCTCAGGATATTGTATTCGGCAAGAAGAACACGGGGACACTATGAGATTGGCTCAGGACCGGAATTAGTGGTGAACAAAGAACAGTGGTGCGAAGAACTCTCATATTTATGAAAACATGGTCTTATCTTATCCATTTAAAGATATTATTAATATTAAGCAAACCACAAACATTAATTTCGTTATAAACTTAAATGTGTTAGCTTTTGAATAACTAATAAGGCTATTCGTAAAACCGTTTCATTATCTTTATTATAGATATTAGATGAAGTATACAGTATTCTGTCATACTTAAAAACCACGACAAAACTAGCAAGACCCTACAAGGTGACTGATGAACTCTTTGATTTGACGACAATGGCCATGGAATACTTTAAGGAACACATTGAACCCAACTTGCCAGAGATTACATACTTTGGTACAGATTTCTTTGATATTACTACTGCATTTTCACGTGAGTATATTTTGTACTTATTAATAACAACCGATGAGGAAACAAACAATACTAACTAAAAATTCCGACTTTACGAGGTTAAATTCATAATTTCTTTTGATTTGAAATTAGGTATATTTATCATTTAAAAAACATGCAAAATATAAAAATTATCGAGATGAGGTGTAGTCGGGAAAACCGACTATTAGTGTACGTACTGCTGGGAGTCGGGCTTCTTCTATCAGAGAGGGATTAGGCCATAATCCTACATGCAGGCCCAGTGGGAAGTGAAGGATGCCGCAGTCTTCAAATTTTTCTTCAAGGTCATTTTAGTTTCCTCACCTTGTTTTACTTCATCGTTAAAGCAGTGGTGGTGAATAACGCATTACATCGTACATTTATTTCAGCTGGTGAAAGTAGTAAATCGTACATATGTCTGGATTCGCCACCGCCGAGTGGTTTCGAGTCGTCGTCGTCGCAGCAGACGGGCGCAAACGTTTCGGAGCGTCGCGTGTCGTCGCTCAACATGTACATGGAGGAGAGCCTGCCGCCCTCGCCGCCGCCGCCGCAAAGCAACATGGTGCTACGGAAACGGATACATCGCATCAAACAGGGAATGAAAAAGTAAGAATTTAATTACAGATACAAATGGTTGTGTCTACTCCCAGAGATCATTAAACCTGTGAGTGTCGTAAAATGTGGTCAGGGAATAATATACGGTGGACAAATAAACAACATACCTACATGTGACATTGACAAAAGCCAACATACGAAACAAGCCATACTAAATAACCGAACAGTGAATTGCATGTCACGCTCAAAAGATCCAAACCAAATAAAAAACCATCCAAGACCGAATACGTCGACAAGTCTAGCTTGTGAAAGCCATTCCGATAACACGGGCGGCATGATTTTCCGGTACGAATGTGAAACAAAGCAGACCATAGCGATCCACCAAACAAGCCCTAGTATAAACAAAAAGATTATAAATAACATATTTGCATGCATTATGCATCGTGTGATAATGATAACAGAGGAATCCTATAAACCTTAGTACATATTAAATATATTGTTCAGTTCAAAATTTTATCTCTCTCTATCTCTCGATTCAGGTACAACGATCAGCTGTCGGCATTACGCAGCGATCTTCGCAGTTGCAAACGTAAAACTGCGCTCCAACAGAAGCAAATTGCTGAGCAACAAAAACAGATTGCTGAGCAACAGAAGCAGACTTTGGAATACGCGAACCGTCTAGATGATTATGACAAAAAGAATGAAGAAACAAGTCGCAAGTTTCAAACATTATTGCAGGTAAAAACGCAGTGTTGGTATGTAGTTTATTTACCAACACATGCGGGCTACTGACGACACCTGCAAACCGTTTGTGCACTGCAAACCCCTTTATTTATGAAATGTGATGAGGTGCACACATCACACAGGCTTGCGGCAAGTCGCTGCGAAATGCGTTATAGGTGGTTGGTCTCTGTCTTAGCTATAGCCAGGAATCCGTAATATGTGGGGTGCTGACAAGTGTGGGCAAGTTGATGACAAAAATAAAATACTGAGGACCCTGAGCTAAGCCTGCGCGGTTACTTGTGTTATATTTTAGTTATTTCATTTCCATGATTATGGTGATACCACAGAACGTATTTCCTTTTTTACCAATTCTTTTGACTCATACGGACGGCAATAGACGAATAGCCAAGTTTTTGGTATCGCTCGTCTATGTGTGTCTTAAGCATCATAGTAAATAACACAATAACACTTCATTCACGCTTTTCAGACTTGCAAAAGACATAGAAAAGTATATTAAATTGACCACCGACCTTCCGTAACGGAGACGCACCACAAGTACACACGCCTGCGTAACTTAGTACAGAGATGTTCGATAGTTTTACTGTATGTACAAGTAACATAAAAATTACGATTGCAATGTTTCTTCTTTTTGTCCAGGAGCTAAACAAGTGTAAAACGGAGCTGCAATACTGGCGCTCCCGCTCGCCGGCCGTGCCGCCGCTGTGCGCCGAGTGCGGCGCCTCGCTGCGACTGTCGCCGTCCTCCTCACTCGCACAGGTACCTTGCAATTACTTACACCTATCATACTAATAATTGAAGGCCATCCAATGCTGGACATGGTCTCTTCCAAAAAGGAGGCATTGACCATTGGTCACCAGACCTGTAGAGCTCGCCCTCGTAACACTAGGGAAGCTGCTTCCCGTCAATCATCATTAGATTTAAGGGAGCTGTTACTTTCGACATACGTTATATTTAATGATAACGATCATTTTCAGTGGGCGGCCGGTACAAGCACGGAGTCGACGGAGTCCGAAGTAATTACAGGCGAGGCGGAAGTCGTCGCCGCGACTAGCGCGATACCGGAGACCACCACGGAGCTGCCGCGCGCTGACGTCAAACCTGAACCTAAATCCAAACTCGAAGCTAAATCTGAGTCCAAGGCGAAATCAGAATCAAAGGTGGAGACAACCACGTCGAAATCCAAACCCGAGCTTAAAATCGAGACCAGTAGTAAGAGTAAACCGGAGCCGAAAGCCGAGACGAGCATGGAGTGCTCGGCGTCCACGCCGCCCACACGGCGCCGCGCGTCTGCCGACGCCGGCAGCGGCACGCCCGAGCGCAAGAAGCGCCGCCTCACGCGCCCGCGGAAGCTATGAGCCACGCGCCGCAAGTTATGAGCCACGCGCCGCAAGCTATGAGCCACGCGCCGCAAGCTTTGAGCCACGCGCCGCAAGCTATGAGCCACGCGCCGCAAGCTTTGAGCCACGCGCTGCACACGCGAGCCGCGCCGCACTGGAGCGAGAGACGAGCATTCTACTCCACGCGAAATAGCGCTGGGTGGAATATTCTAGAATCTTTGGTGAGTTGGATCATTCTTGTTACATCTGCGGCCCGATGTTATGACAAAAACGAGGACCCTGAACCTAACTTGCGCGATTCATTGCGCAATATTTATGTTATTTATTTTTCGCTACGTCCACTTTAAATTAAATTGATAGTGGATTTAAGCATGTAATACCACATTATGCCGTTACATGTAATTAATTTATAGACCTGTAAAGTATTGCAGTTCACTAAGGGTACTCAAATCCGCTTTCTTTTATTTGGAATTCAAGTACATCATACATGTAGGTTTTATAAAGTGCAATTTAAAGCAATCTTAATAAATATAACCAGTTCTTGCGTCTATAAATACTAGATGCTGTTTTTCAGGGTCCCTGAAATCGCTAATATGAACTGAATAGGTAGGTATACCTGTTCTTTTACGGTTACTTGCTTTGTATGATGAATACGATTGTTGAATTTAGGCAATCATATCCTGTGTGCAATTCCAGAAACAATTAGGTTGGTGGACACGTTGTCTCTTGTGTTAGCATTCAATGCTTAATTTGGAGCGGGGTCTCCTTGTAATCCTGCTTTTGACGCGCGCACGCGTAGACCAGGACGTTGTAGAGTAATAATAAAACTTTAATGTACGTACGACGATCCGTAGCCAGTAAAATTATTTTGGAGTCCATTATAAAAGATTTTGCATACGCTCATAGTAAGTATATATTAAATTTAATATTTTATAGATTTATTGAAATTTAGTAGCATTTATAATTGGTTACTTTCCGGAATATGATAATACTTGCTATGCACAAAATAAACTCGTTACTGACCAAACAGAGCATTGTTTCGATTTTGCAATTTGTAAAACAAAATTATTCTAAATAACGAATTTGTTGCATGTGTAGAGTGAATATTTTGGTTAAATAAATTGCAAGATTATGTTGTAGAAAGTTTTCCCGAAACTTAGTTGTAATAGTTAGATTGATCTGCAATTTACTGCTGGGTTGATAGATATTGACCTAACCGTGAACAAATTAAAAAATATTGTAGTACATAACTTTTATTAAAATATTTTATTTTACGTTAGCTTACTTTTAGCATAATCCTAACAATAATTATATGTTAACGATAAATCAAATGAATTGAATGTGTTATTGACAAAAACTTACACCGACCAGAAGTAGTTCACTTACGTTTAACAGTCTCCTTGGGCGACACGGCATTTGATTCTGCATAGATTTTATTATAATTAGTTTGATGTTAGGCGGCATACTGCATCGCCGTCGCGCAATGTAACTATGTTTACGGTAAACTATTTCTAAATAAATCAACAAAATGCGCTTTAACTATTAGTAGCCTTCGTTGAAAGTCAGTACATTTTTATTACAGCCTTTTACATTTATTTAAGCGGTTGTTCAACGATCTCTGACACCAATTTCAGTGCAATAATTTCGGTTTCCATTTGATTTAAAGTTCAGCGAAATGAAACTCTATTGTCTTGTATAATAAGCAGTGATCGGAATAGGTAGGGCGAATTTATCTAAAGTTGGCGACAAGTTAAACAAGTAGTTATTACCACCAAAATAAATTATTATTATTTTTCGAATTCCGGGATTCCGGAAAAAGTTTTACTATTTAGTACACATGCAATTACTCACATTGTTGGATTTGAGAGGAAATCGAGTATATCCTCATGTAAAAAAAATTGATATTAATTTTCAACGGAATCCGAGGCCATATTATTATTTCTATGGGGAAGCTAAAATTGCTATAAAATCCAACAATGTGAGTAATTTCAGGAGTACTAAGTAGTTAAACTATTTCCGGGATCCCGGGATTCGATTAAATTAAATTTTGGTAGTACTAACCACTTTATTTTTGCCCAACTTTAGGTAAATTAGCCCCACCTATTCCGATCACTGGTAATAAGCGATAACATGTTCGAGTCACATGAAACTAATGATAAGCAGTTGTTAATTTTCTGGTTTGTTTACGGTAAGTCAAGGGATCAGATGCTCACAGATATTGTTCAGGGCAGTATTCATATACCAAATGGCTAGATAGATTTCTTTATGATGAGATATGATGTGTTATGAACTATAAAACATATTAATGACTTTAGTACTGGTCAATGCTGTAATTGTATCATTGAGGCGAAGTGAAGAAAAGTTTAGAAAATTATAATTTTGTACTCTTAGGCCTGAATCACATTTATCAGCATCGATTCGCATTTTATCTATTGAAAATAGCTATTTTGTATGAAAATGCGTTGGCATAAAAAATGAGATACGTACGTATCTTCATACAAAATAGCTGATAAATGTGATTCAGGATTAATTATCAGGAAATTGTAGTTTTTTTACAAAACTGAAACTATTAAAGTAATTGCGTAACAATACCATGCTTTCTCCGCCTATGATCTCAAATCAAGCTTAACGAGAACAAAGAGAATTTATTCTTTATTCACCTCAAAGATTCAATGATATTATTCTGTTAAAATTATGTATGCATAAAGCAGTGTTACTTCTTATACCATCACAGGGTCTGTAGTAATCCTTTCGCTAAAGCGGATGCTGTGGCGGTTATTTGGAGTAGTGCAATTAATTTTAGTTTATAGGTTTTACAGCCCTGATAATTTTAATTTAGTAATATAGGTTTTAAAGATTGTGAATAGAGGTGAAGGTTGAATGTCGTGTTTATTTGTAAATATTCTAAAAGTAAAATCACATGTGTAATGTACAAATGAATATATTTATGTTTGTATAAATATACAACAGTGTAAATGAAATATTTTTGTGACATGGTGTACAGTTAGGTGGCAGTAGATGCAGCATTTAAAGGCTATTTTCCATACATTGTGTTTTACGAAATGTGCTCACGAGGCTTCACACAACTCTTGCATCATGTCACTAAACAATTTACGAACATATCAGCCAAATTCATCGAGTCATCATCGTGCAGGTTACCCAACATTAGGCACTTAGGTCAATATTGTATTCTGTATCAAATACGCACAAATACATATTATTATATTTATATTGAGAGATCGAGTAGACAGATTCGATTATTTAATTTGCAGTTTGTGAGTCATTCACCTTTAATTGCGTCTGTGGTTTTCACGCTACATTATTATGTACATAATATACTTAGTGCATATACCTAGTATATAATTTCCGAAGCTTTTACGTACAGAAATCACGAGTACAAATATTTTTCGTTTTAATGCCATCAAGGCTTCTATGTTTCTATTACAGTAATAGTATTGCTGATTTATTGTCTATGCTTTTCAATAGTGATTACAACTTATGATATTTCGAACAATTCAGATATATAATAACAAGCTAAAACTATTGGTGTATTTGTAATCTCCAGCATTATTAACCAGGTGAAAGCAGTATGTTCACCTATTTGGACAATAAGAATTGTTAGTTACCAATTGTCTGCCAGGTCTGCCACTAGCGAACATGCATTAGAAATTATCGAAACGCTTGGATGCTTGCCGGCTACCTAATTATTATTTACGCATTTAATACACTGGTGTAACGTGTATGTGGGAATAAAAGACTAATGCGTGTTCACGGATGGCAAAGCCACTCGTTCGACATCTTGGCCATGTTATATTTGTGTATATAGTTACGATTGTACATACTATGTATGCTGTGTGTAGGACTGTAGATTGTTTCACATTCATAGAGTTGTAAGGCAAGTTATAGAATAAAAAGAAGTACACAGATTATTTTTAATATAGTAATTCTAATTTGAGTGAAACGAAATCAGCTGTAGTATGTGCGGTATAGACGCTGGGATCGAGCGCCTCGTCGCTGTCGCTCGGAGGAGCAAGCGGCAGCTCTGCCGTGTGGCTTGCGCTGGCTGTCCATAGTCCACATGGGACGTACCGACTTTGTCGGTGGTGCAATCGTGTACATTTCTTTATATGTATGTAATATTTATTCGATGGCTATGATTTTTCAACGACCTAATAACGAAGTTAATAAAGTAACGCTTATCATTCGGAAACTCGTACATATTTATTGGACTATTTTCTTTTATAATTTATTTGAATGTTAATTTTCCTATTAAAGGTGAATGTTACAAATGAGTTTATTATCATTTAGCCAATTATTATAGTACACTGTGTACATAATAACATACCTAGGTTAAGTAGTTCACTTGAAATGATTTTCGAAGTGCATGCAATGGCGACAGGCGATCTATATTAATTTTATGCGCGTGAGATTGGGTGATGTCATGTTACAAATGATTTAAATGTATAATATTACTTATTATCTTATATGATTATAATTTCGTGTCGAGTTTATATTTGAAAGTGTTCCATT
Organism: Allophyes oxyacanthae; assembly: GCA_932294325.1. Classification (NCBI taxonomy): domain Eukaryota; kingdom Metazoa; phylum Arthropoda; class Insecta; order Lepidoptera; family Noctuidae; genus Allophyes; species Allophyes oxyacanthae. Next base: position 6,976,350 of record OW028618.1, on the reverse strand, counting down.
ATAATTAAGTTGAAGTTGTAAGGAATACAACAACTGTATCTAAAAAAAATTGAAATGTATAACGTATGATAAACATACCAAGATGGTATCTAATCACGAGGTAATGTATGTGTTGTAGAGCTTAATGAATTAAATTTTAGAATGTTACTTTAGATGAGAAAACGATTCGAAGTGAACATAATTGTGCCTAAATCAGTTAAGTACTTAATGTCATTGTGAAAATTTGTTAAAATTAATGTGTGGACCGCTATAAGACAATGGTCTGGTGTACAATATAGGCATTTTACATTAAATTCACAATATCTACAAATAACGCAGGATCCTTATTAAAATATTAACTGATGTATTGTATGTGTACAATAACTATATTTTATAAACAGTTATAAAACTGTAATAAATTGTTTTCACCACTTGTGGTAAAATCACTGCATTGATTTGATCTTAAGATCTAAAAAACCGTTAAATAACGAGATTTCTTGCTTTTACAAATGTGTGACATATTACTCTAACAATCCAAATTTTCAGACGAAAGGCATATTTAAACGCCTGTAATTCTGATAAGCATTGTACTATCCTTCATTTTTGTGGGATTTAAATAGTACCGTAATATTTCTGTAAACCTATTAGAGCATTGCTATTTTTCTGCATTCAATAGTGCAATACGTGAATATATCCATTCAATGGTGTTATTTTGGCAAAATGTGCAGTTTTTATTCTTCGAAACTTTAAAATAGACGCAATAGGGCTGTAAATTAAGGTATAAAATAAAGTTGTTAGAGATGAAAATAATGTCCTGCCATGTGCACTAAATGCATTACAGGAGTTATTATGTTGTGCTCTGGCAAGTGTGTACAACCAGCAAGACTGTCAATTGCTGTAGATATTCTCTTTATGATAGTTATATGATATAGTATTTTTATTAGACAAAAATACAATAAATGTGTGAAGTCCAATTGAATTTTTTTCTTTTTATTAAGTACCCAGTGTCCTAGGTAATCAATTAGTGTCCAATCGAGGTGATTATGGCAATATTCTTGATTGTGTGAAGTGTTGATTATGTAGGCCATGGGTTCTAATGAGAGTAAAGTACCTACTTTACGTGCATGGATCATGGCATGATGCATATCAGATGACATCAGTTTGTGCATGAAGTGGTCCACCTCACGCTCAAACACGCATGTTGTAGGCAAACTCCTTGCCTACAACATGCGTGTCTTAGGACACAGATCGCAACCCTTATCGCAGAAAACCGAAAGCCGCTGCACCTTTGTGCTACGCGCGTTCCCAGTCTACTTGGGAGGCAGGCGCCTTTAGGAATTGTCTTTAACATTACCTCATTTCATCATCACCTCCGTATATAAATATATACTACGAACCTCGAAGACAGATAACTTTACGAAACCCGCAAATAATCATACTTTCCATACCTAAAACTACAGTAGGTATTAGGTTTAAATTAGGCAGTATTCGAATTGGAAATGTCAATCCTCCAAAATTTAAATCATTTTGCGTGGGTTTCAAATAAATGTCCTCATTTAGACAGCGAGTGTGCGAGCGCGAGATTGAGTTTTTATTTTCAAGTGAGTTCTTCTGCTTGACTGTTCTCAGTATCGTATGAAAGAATGCTAATGCATTGTTGAACTGACTACCCCCAGGGCTTACAGGCTTGACGATTATGTCGGCTATGTAATGTAAATAATTACAGGACTATCCTACTAGGCTTGAGAACTAATGAATCTAACTAGTGAGAACAAACGAACACCACATCAATGTGTTCACTTTAGTTGACTAATTTAATCTACACTAGCGAAATATAAAAATCTGCTACAAGCTAATCTGCTGGAATCTGCTGCTGTTGATTATGCTTTATTTATGTGTTTACATATTAATTTTTTGGTTTGATATCTGCATGGGAATTAATGAAAAATTTCAAAACAAGTACCTACGTAATAAGTTAATTGTTATAGCCAAGAAAAGGCTTTGTTTACATCGGTGCAATGGGTGAATAGAGCTTAGGTAAGTTAATTATCCAATACAGTCGAGGTAAGAAAGGTTTTTGACATACTATGCGGATAATAGGAAAACCTGGATACGAGATTTTGTAGTACCTAGTGTATCTTCTACGGAATTGACTTTTACAAGGGAAGGTAGGTAGTATCCCGGTTATCTGTGTACCTACCAATGTACATACAGAATACAGATACAGACTACTGAGGAACATGTGTTTGTTTCCATAAGGCAAAAATTGTTCCGATAATCGAACCCGCGACTCTGCACAGAAGGCGAGCGTTCCGCACTGTGCCATTAAGGTCATGACTGAATATGTATAGGTACGTAATATATGATTATCTGACCTATATTAGCCGAGTAAAACTGGGCAAATTGCGTATATATAAAATGTTGTACCTAAGGATTATCTACATTGCATTTCTGTCTGTAAATTATGCCAAAATACAATGCTAAAACATTAAATAATTTAACATTTTCAAGGACTAAGTTATAAAATAAGCTCAAAGCACCTAAATACATGTAGGTACTTGGATTTGTCTTCACGCATTTTATAGTCCGGAAAACTAAACACCGAAAGCAGCTGACGTGCTTTCATTATAGGCAGGGGAATTTATAAGCGAGGGAAATCGGTGGTGGCGCGCAGTTGTCTGTCGCAGTGTCGCGCCGTCCACGCTGCTACCCGCCGCCGATCACAATCACACGCCGCGTCCGTTCGTGCATTTATTTGTAAACAAACGGGTGCAACAAAATGAATAAAACATTAAAAAATAACAGTTGATAAATTTTTGAAGACTCGAGTGAACAGTTTCAGTGACAAAAATGCTAATTGTTTCAGCAACGTTATTTGTATTCGCGGTTTTGCAAGGTATGTTTTGGTTTTTGCAGTTATATTTGAAAAGTAAGACAAATGAACCACACCAATAGAGTGGTGAAGACTCGTTAGGAACTGGATTCTGACAGTCGCCAGAATAATTACAGAACTGGCTAGAGTGCTCTTAGAGTAGGTATAGGTAGACTAAAAGGTTAAATATTCATACAATGAAAGTGCATAGATTTATTTTATAAAGTAGATATTAAGAAGACCTTTTCTTTTTTTAGTAGTTCTTTTGGTAGTTGGTACAGCGTTTTTTTTTATAGAAAAGGAGTAAACTCATAAAAAATAATTGACGTCTCTACACAGTTTTTGTTGAATTATACCTCGTGTACATAAAATGTAACTCAATTAAATTCAATTTTAAAACAGCGCAGTGTTCCCAACTTAGGGGTTTTCCCCCCAAATTTAGGGGGTAAATAAGTGGGCTGGGATTTTTTTAGGGGTTTTATTTTTTTAGGGGTATTTTTAGGGTTTTTTTATTCTTGACTTTTACTGTGAAGTTTATATTATTAGGAATCAGAAGCGGATATTGAAAATAAACTCGATACAAGGAATTACCATCACAATCAGTTTATTCCAAATACACAATTTCAAATTATTACAACCGTAACATAACTTTTAAGGAACAAATTAACATTAGGAAAATAAGTCTCACAGCCCTTGAGCGATGTTGCCTCCAGCAGTCACACCCAGGACTGAATACTGAGCTACTCGAGATGTCCGCCGCGTTCGAATGCCGATACAGAAGTGCGTGTGTGCTGCGCACTTGCGCAGCCGTCGTTCGATTTCGTGTCGGTCATCATCTCATCGTGACAGAGAGGCTTCTTTGGTCATTGATCGTGACTCACAGCTAGGCCCCGCCTCCACGTCAGGGTTCCCAACTTGGGGTTTTCATATTTTGAGAGTTGGTAACACTGCTCCTCGTACGATATTCCTAACACGGCCTCTCCTGACAGCGCGGCGTCCTCGACCGCTTGATCCTGGATAGACCCCTCAGAACCTAGAAGGCTTCGAGCAGGTTGATTATTTTCTGAAATGAAAGATTTCTTTACAAAAACGAAAAATTGTTGAAGAGCTACGTTAGTTTCGCAATACGTGGACAACCGTATCAAACACAAACCATCGCAAGCGAAACTGATTTCACTCAAATGGCAATTTCACATATTGCTTCGATTTCAACTATTTACCCCTTCGTTTATCATGTCTCCTTGACCACAACCTGGGCACCAAGTTCGCGTTATTGTGGCCATGTGACATACTTCATCAAGATTACAGGAAATTCAACGAGAAAAGAATAACATAAAACAACAAGAATATAAGATGGTCGGCGTAGCAGCCATCCTATACTATTGCGGCATACTTTACCACAGCAGCTAACACTGTTTCAGCGACAAACGCTGACGTTAGACACCACACGCTTTTGAGATGGAACACATTTACATGTTGGGCGACACACGCCTTCGAGGTCCCGAACACATCCACGTCATCTAAAATATAAGAATCTTTAGAGTTTGCACAGCTACTAATGTAGGCATTATCAAACATCAAAAATAGTGCCCACTAGTATCGCAACACTAAGCAGTTTTCCCCCCAACACGTTAAGAAACGCGTCTCCAAGACCAAAGTCCTTACACATGATAAATGTGCCTGCCGGGTCGCCATATAGCGTACCCAAAGGAAAGCGCAACTGACAGGTCGCCAGTTATGCTGCCTCTGGAAAGTGTTGTTGATAGGTCGCAAGTTATGCGGGCCTACTTTAGCTGCATCTGGGTCGCCATAAAGCATGCCCAAGGGAACGTGCAACCAACCGGTCGTCAGTAATACGTACCCAAAAGAAAGTGCTGCTGTTGGGTAGCCAGTCATGCGTGCCCATTTCAGCGGTACCTGGGTCGCCATAAAGCGTGCCCAAGGGAACGTGCAACTGACCGGTCGTCAGTAATACGTGCCCTAAAGAAAGCGCTGCTGTTGGGTCGCCAGTCATGCGTGCCCATTTCAGCGGTATCTGGGTCGCCATAAAGCGTGCCCAAGGGAACGTGCAACTGACCAGTTTTCAGTTATACGTGCCCAAAAGCAAGTGCCACTGTTGGGTCGCCAGTTATGCGTGCCCAAACAAAAGCACTGCTGTTGGGTCGCCAGTTATGCGTGCCCAAACAAAAGCACTACTGTTGGGTCGCCAGTTATGCGTGCCCAGACAAAAGCACTACGTTGGGTCGCCAGTTATGCGTGCCCAAACAAAAGCACTACGTTGGGTCGCCAGTTATGCGTGCCCAAACAAAAGCACTACGTTGGGTCGCCAGTTATGCGTGCCCAAACAAAAGCACTACGTTGGGTCGCCAGTTATGCGTGCCCAAACAAAAGCACTACGTTGGGTCGCCAGTTATGCGTGCCCAAACGAAAGCACTGCCTGCGCTTGCGGCTGCACTCACAGCTGCACTCGCCGCTGCGTATGACCTTGTAGGACCCCGCATACTAGGTTCCAGTTCACATGTCTTCGACGTCCGAGGTCATCAGTTTGACGTCATCTAGGTCCAGCATCAAAACCAAGTTCCAAGGTCCCTGTTGACCTTTAAACATTAAACAGCACAGCACCACTCGGCAATTATCAAGATCATTAATCAAATCAAACCAAAAACTATTACGGCCCAGCCGCCGCAACAGCTAGTGATAAATTTGCCACCCATATCGGTATCACCTCTTACGATAAAATCCACACAAATTAATCCACGGCTCCTAGGTCATTCCAAGTTGACCCTACGAGACCAGATCCAGGTCTCCGCTACACTATTAACTTAGCATCGCGCTCTGAACGATTCAAAAGTGAATCACGGTTATGACTGCAAATCAATGCGTACAGTGCGGCCAATAGTCATTATATGCGTCTACCTACATACTCGCGGATGTCTCTTCGCCTGCGTCCTCAACATCGGATTCTAAACCACTAAGGTTTAATTTAGAAGGAACCTTAATTAGAGCCATCATTTGTATTTGGTCATTCCCATACTTGTAAGTTCTATTACCAGTAAGAGATTTTAGCATGTAACAATTATCGTCGAGTAACTTCACAAATTGGTCCGATATTTATCTGAACCACTTCTTGCATACGGCTACAAAATTAAACTAGTGCCTCTATCCGGCAAACATACCAACAGCAATTTTACGCTGGTAAAGTACTACACACATCAATGTGCGCCACGAAAGCTGCTCACACGAGTGCCACATAGGCGACAAATGACGCATAGGCTTGCCACACAGGCATGCCACATTAGCTACAGGTACCACACGGGCTATAGTTATAGGCAAGCTATAGTTAGTTAGTCGGTACCCAACCATTAAAATCAAGTTGGTAAATAAACGATACCCAAGCTAATTCATTAATCTTAACAAATTCCAGCACTCAACTTTTATGATCTCCTACGCAACACAGATAGAACGAAAAGCGATCTTACTGCGTTAGGCTCTCAGGCTCTACAAGCTTCCCAATAGTAACGTCGTTGCCCAAACTTTAACATGCCTTCACCAGGACTATCCGCCATTCTGCGGCATCACGGCTTACCACAAATGTCAAAAGCCAGGTCTAAGAAGTAAATGCCGATTTCAAAAAGTTACGAGTTTGTAATAACCATTGGATAGGTCAATCATACCTTAAGCATCATGAACTCCACTCGGCTATCCTAATCCATTCAAAACTGTAGTGGAAACTAACGGGATCAAGACAGCTTAGTTCGGTCATTACATTATCAAAGTTAATTTAGTTGATAACTCAACAAAAACTATCGCATTGTCGAAAATCACAATTTTCACAGTAAAGTAATAAGGCACTGACTTAATAAGCATTTGCATCATTACGATACTCCCAGTACTTAACCATCATTTAACTAGCGAAATCATCCCTTAACTAGCTATGATTGAGCGGAAGAGTGACAAATCAAAACCGAACTAGAATTTACATTTGTTAATTGAGCAAAAATGTAAACGTTAAAACATAACGCTAGTTAACACGTATTGTGTAAGCCGCTTTCAACGGTCAAACACAAACGGTCGTAATAGTCACTCGCAAAGATCGGCGTCCATGACAGCACAACCTGCATAAAACTCGTGGCTGCACGGAATAGAAACATACCTCCATCTATTATTATCGCGAGTCGTTTCTTGAACTATTATCATGTGTTCTACTTTCAAAACGACGGTGGTTAGACCTTCTAGGTATGTCTAACAACAGGTTTGCACAAAAACACACAATCACGATAATACAAAATTGAAGGTAAAAGTAACGGTTATTTTGTTCCTCAAATGTTTAAGTTTAGTGGGCATTTTTAAGTTCTTTATCCCACTTCTGATATTAGGAATCAGAAGCGGATATTGAAAATAAACTCGATACAAGGAATTACCATCACAATCAGTTTATTCCAAATACACAATTTCAAATTATTACAACCGTAACATAACTTTTAAGGAACAAATTAACATTAGGAAAATAAGTCTCACAGCCCTTGAGCGATGTTGCCTCCAGCAGTCACACCCAGGACTGAATACTGAGCTACTCGAGATGTCCGCCGCGTTCGAATGCCGATACAGAAGTGCGTGTGTGCTGCGCACTTGCGCAGCCGTCGTTCGATTTCGTGTCGGTCATCATCTCATCGTGACAGAGAGGCTTCTTTGGTCATTGATCGTGACTCACAGCTAGGCCCCGCCTCCACGTCAGGGTTCCCAACTTGGGGTTTTCATATTTTGAGAGTTGGTAACACTGCTCCTCGTACGATATTCCTAACAATATTGATCGTGACGAAGTTGGCTCTAAACTTTTTGAAAATTTTTCAATTATTATACGATATTACAATTTATTTATTATTTTTACTGAGTTTTTTTTTTTTTTTGGGGGATTTTAGGGGTTTTTAACTTTAGCTTTGGGGATAAATATTTCTGAGAGTTGGTAACACTGAAACAGCGGGTTCTTCACTAGTTATCTACATAATTAGTATTTTTGACTAAGTATACCTAGTACTCTCTTTGATTTCCTGGCGGTCTTCTAAGTAATTGACGCATTCGATTCAAGGAATAGTTTGTTCTAATAACTTTGACCATAAGTAGTCCTGTTAATTTTGGAATGGAGGTTAAGCATGATAAACTGACTCATTTAACACTGGAAATTTGATGTTATAGAGGTCGATCCAATTAAGTTCGTGTTACTGTTTTGAATTAGGTATTGAATGCCTTCACTTTCAATAACTACATATTATCGGACAAGGGGTGCAAGGAAAGGCCTCCATGAGTGACGAGCCATGAGATCGTCTGGCGCATGATGTGTACATTAAGTATAGCCAGTCAGTAGTGGTTGTACCGATACTAGCACAACTGACTGGCAATACATTCCCATGTGTGAGCTTGTGGCGACACGACAGAAGAAGATCGAACATTAAAAAAGAAATTAGATGAAATGACACAGCACCATAACTGAAGGTATTCCCCGAAGCATTTCGCCCATGTCAGTCCCAATAGAAGGCGAGTTTATTGACATCTACTGACCACCAGGTTGCTTCTTAGAATATCCATGCAGGAAAACCATTTATCCCTGCCCGACCCGGGAATCGAACTCAGGACCTCACACTCAGTAGCTACGCTTGCGAGCACTAAACAAATGAGGCAGTTCTAATTGAGATGTAGTTGATCCTAATTTATTTTATGGTCGTATGAACAGTCTAGTCTTTGAGTGGAGACTGTGGATCGGCAATGTAGCGTGGGACGATTATGAAAAAGTTAGCTGGAGATTAGGGTTGAATCGGTGCGGAATGGAGGACTGAGTGTTGTGGCACAGCAGTTGTCTTAGATGGGCCCAGTGTAAAATGTTCTTTGTACCTACTTAAGTAGATACCTATACGATTGCGTTAACTGCGATGACCGTCGTCAAGTCTTCGCGTTGTCTGTCTGGGCTAGCTTTCAAAACTATCTACAAATTATTCTATAGACTCTACGAGAAATAGAGCAAAAACATGAACTAGAAGAATATAGGAAGTCGGAATGTCTATAGTAGGTATTTATATTGAGCTAGCAGTTGAATTAATAACGTTTACCTATAGGTGTCTGTCGTGTTTTCCCATTTTTGTACAGTAATACTATGTACCTACCTAGTCAATACCATATAAGGTATCGTCAATTAATTACTTAGTCATCAATAAATTGAATTACATATGTTAGTTTTCTGGTTTTACAGCAGGAAAATGTTATATTTATAGATACATACAGGACAGGACGTCTATTGTTGTATAAATGAAAATCTTTTCCTGAATTACCAATTAGACAAAGCGCCAGCGGCGAAACTCGAAAAGGCTCCTGCTCCTGCATCACAATTATGAATAACTGTAGTTGTGATTGGTTGACTAAATTTAATTAAACAATCAACCATTTGAACATCGGAGGATTGTCACTTGACAGAAGTTACCAAAACTCAAGTATAAGTTAAGTTACCAACACGTCATAAAGTCTGAATGCATAGAGGTACAATGTATCTTGCTGGAATAAATCACTTAGGTGGAATAAGTGAACTCAGTTTTCATGCCGGAAAACTAAGAAACGGGTGAAGCTAAGTATATGTATGGCCTGTGGGCTCTAATCGTCAATAAGGTACCCACTGTTAAAACTAGGTAAGAATGTCTCTATGTAAGTAATATTACCTATAGATACCTATGTATCATTTGTTTAAAAAACGAGTAGAGAAAAGAAGAAATAACTATTAGAGATAGATTTAGATAGGTACCCAGTTATGTTCCTACTGTAGTAGAGAATCAATTTTCTAAAACTACGTCTGGTGTATATTATTATATATTATTTTTATATACTTCTGGCGTATTTATGTAAGGATCGTAATTTAATACGTGGCGTTCTGTACTTTTTGCATGGGAAAAAAGTGTGTATATGTAATATAATATAGAGTTAAATTTTATAGGTACACAGTGAAATTTAAGGGTTAATGTATCCGAAACGACTTAAAATTCACCGTATTTAACAATAGTAATAATTATTTTTTAACGTAGGTATACGATAAAGGAGCAATTTTATAAAACTCATATATATTTAGGACTTATGTACCGAATGCTACGTTGCTCTACCAAATTGATACAGATCCGTTCTATATTAAATTTTTGGGAAATACTTAGGTATTTAAAAAAGTTTTCATACCCAATTGCTTTGAGATATCTTCCGTGGATTTTATTTACTCCTTTTTATGTAAAAGGACACAATAAGATTGTTTACATTATAAAAAATAGACTGTAAGTTACCTACTTATCTTTAGAAATATTTCGTTATCGTATTAAATTTGCAAACAATTTAGTAACAAGTACGTACTTTCGCTGCAGGTTGCAAAATGCCGCAGAGAACAAAATTACTTTCCATTTCTTATATTAACACGTCTTATATGGCTTTTACTTAAGTGATAGTAAATACTACATACGTATACGTCTGAAGAATTAATGAATGAGTGCCTTTAGTATTATAGTTTTGTTCTTCCGGTTTTAAATACATAATAAATAATATCTTTCACATACCTTGTGCACACATACCTTGTCTTGTTATTATATCGACTCCTTTCTGTGAAAAAGACGGTAGATAAGATTGTTTAAATTATAAGACAAGGAAGAAAAATTGGACTGTAGATTTGATTTTTCTTATTTACAATGAAGAAATGTTAAGTAAGACCGATCCAGTTTTGTTTTTATTATTTACTATAATGTAAGCACACATTTATAGTAAAATAACTGAAGTGAAAGTCCGGATGAGAAATCTTAGCAGCTATACTAAACTCACAGGCCACAATAGTAGATTAATGTTTTGTTTTATGTCTGGCTTAGGAATAGACTGGTTTTATTCGTTTTATTTTTTACACGTTTAGTCGCAAAAGTCATAAAAAGTCGTAAAAATCTCAATAATACTTGGCTCGACCTGGTATTCAAACCCAGGACCGCTCTTGCTACACCTAGACCAATAAAGAAGTCAAGAGTTCTAATACATATAATATATTCCTAACATGATTTCTTGCTAATCCGATAAAGTCAACTTATTAAGTTTGTTACATAAGAGTGATTGATAAAGTATCTACACAAAAGCTATCTTGTATATATGCAATGGATTTGCACTGACATAAATTGGCTAGTATCGGTCACTTCCAGTTTTTAATTAGTAGGTACAACCTTTATATAATAACTCTATTTAATTAATCGCGAAATCAGATCCTGATCCTAGTTACTCATTTGAGTAATATTGTTGTGGATTATATCTAATCCATTTGGCATTATAATTTCTCGCGTATCTGGCAGCGCGTTTTATTAGATTTAGGTACTGTTGATCTTATAGCAGGATAATAATGTACCTATTTCTTAAAACAAAGAGCGCTTTCTGATCAATGTGACAGGTCTTATTGCAATACGATCAACAACTTGTCCTGGTCCATTGGTCCAAGTTGTGTACATGGATCCCCAGAAGTTTATATCCTTTTCTTTCGTTAAAAATATTCGTAACGAACCACTGCTACGTTTATTGAGCAACTAACATACTTTCTAATTTATATTATTAGAATAAATTGTATAAAATTCATATTCATAACAAATTCTGTGCCTATTTTTGTCGCAATTTTTCAAGATTTCTGTCACGCATAATATACATATAACGTGTGCATTTTTTGAAATGTGAATGATTTATATTTTGTGAATTATATGCCCTGACAAAGTCGTGAAGATATTTAAATATAAAAAAATCTAAATACGAAGTACCTACCTCCGAACTCATGCACGCAATCGCCAATAACGTTCGCAAAATGGAAAACACTTATTCTTGAATAAGAATCACGCAATATCGAATCACGGCATATTCGATACATCGAGATTAGAGAGAACCATAGCGTGATAGAATAATTATTTTTAGTCGATACCTATCTCTAACAACCTACCTACATCCTCTATTGTTATTTCTTCATGGTTCAATCGGTAAGTATATCAGTCAGATTTAAATTATGGTATACGCTACGCATAACAAATCTTCCTTAAATCCTCTATGTTAAGTGGCCTACGCCGTAGCCATGCGTAGCCAGTGTTTTGGAAGGGGTTTTACTTTTCAAATAAGTTTTTCATTTCTAGTGTTCTACCAATTGTTCCAAATTCATTGTGGTTTCAACTAATTTACGTAGGAATTATGGTTTTCACGGGGAGTTAAACCCAGAACCCCACTGCGTTATTACATGCCGTGGAACATTGAAATCCGATGGTATACCACTTATACCAGTTAACATTACGGCAACTAAATGACGTATGTAGAGTTTAAATATAGTATAGTATCTCGATGATTGATATTGTATCGATTTACTTGCAAAAACTTACTACCTATACATTTACTTTATTTATGTTGGCACTGCATTGACTCACGCATTCCTACTAACGAGCGACCCAACACTATATTAAAAGTAAGAACATAAAATGGTGTCATGTATTAATTTTATATAAAAACTTTAATAATTAATTTATTTTGCAAATCACTTTTTTGTACCTATCTTAATGTACGAAAATGATTAAAAAGGCTTATTTTGTATATATATTTTTTGTAAAAAAATCAGTATTTTTTTGTAATTAAGTTAATTGAAATAAGCCTCATTAATTGAAATAAGCCTCATGAGTATTGGCCTCATTTTGCAGACTATATCGCTTTTATGTTTCATTTGCATGGACTATATTGCTTGTAAAATCAAGGAGCCTTGGCATGGCTGTAAAGGCCTCAGCAGCGACATAAATCCCCAAATCATTAAAACGCAAAGCCAACATCGATATGATAATGAAGTTTCAACTAATTTTGGAACAACTCTCTAGCTACGTAGTGAACCTTAATTTGCTTTTGTTTAGCGAATAGCGTAACTCCGGCTAGTGCCATTGCAAGATCTTGTGCATTTTCAACAGTTAGATTGTTTGCTCTCGGCCTTCTCATTCGCCCATAGGAGGGGCCAACGGTGGGCAATGCGTAGCCCAGAAACTTATATGGCCACCCTTGAAAAAAATCGATAGTATTGAAGAATTATTTACTGTTTAACAGACAGACATACTAGAATTTCTTTAGTATTTATAATATTCATATAGATTTAGCTGCACCATTAGACTTTCAACTTTACTAAAGAAAGACGCCAATAAAAAGGAGAATGAATGAAGAGCATTATTATTTATTACTAGGCTTAATTTATGATCTCACATTACTATGTTCAGTTCAGCTGAACGGCTGCCCTTAGACAACATCCCTAGCTACGCCAATACATTCACCTGCAGCTAACCGCAAGGGCCTTCCACGATGTATACCTACTTATTTCGGTCCCAGAAAACTATACTGTCAAGAACCTACCTATAGGTACATGTCCCCCCACACGTGACATGGGCCATGCGAGACAGACAAGTGGTCATACTCTTACACTGTTTTTTGTCGTACTGAGACATGTTTATTGAATTAGTTTTTTGTTCATTTTGTTTAAATATTTGTAGCACGTCCATAATATTTTAAACGAAACAATTTTTTGTATCAGTTTAGTTTAAAATTAAGTTGAAGTGCCTGCAGCTGCATAGAAGGATATCAACCTCATAGAAAAACGTGATTTTAATTTATAATTATGATTGATTTGATGGAGACTATAATTCCTAAAATATAATAAGTGTATACTTGAATAGTTTGCTTATTCATTACGGTAATGAGAGTTTTCCGTCGTTATAAGTGTTTTGTAGGTACAATGTACCTATATTGTTGGTTATTTTAATGACAAATTCTTCACTAAATTGAATTAATATTCAATTTAGTGATATAATATTAATATTGAATTCGAATTTGTAATTAAAATAAACATGCACGCATAAAACTTATACAAGCATAAACTTGTTAGGGACCACTAGTTGTCTGAAAGTTTCCTCATTAATTATGGATTTTCCATTTATCGGTTTACCCACCTACTGAAAATTATATAGATAAATGAAATATGAGGACTTATCGAAACTCCAGCGAAGCCAAATGTAACAATTATTTCCATGGGGAGAGGGTAACTCATCTCAGAGAGAATAAATAAAAAATCTCAGATCAACAGGTAAATATAAATCTTAAAAAAGAAGCAGTAGTTAGTAGTTGGTTAGTAAATGGTAGTAGTATCTATAAATTTAAAAAAGTTATATACCTATATATAATCTGTATTATTCAGTTAGCTATAGATTATATTAGTCGACTAGAGATTAGTATTCTTGTTAGCACAAGAATATAAATCTCTAAAATCTCTAACAGACTATGAGAATATTGCATCATATTCCCGAAGTAAAATTACAAGGTGGAACAAGGCTGCGTGTCAATGATCCTTGTGGTCAATTGTGGCAAAGCATACTCGCTATTAGTGATCAAGTTTTAAAAATAAAATATACCTACCAAACGCTATTGAGGAACCTATCCAAGTTTTTTCTGAACATTGTGGTTTCTTGCAAGCGGAGATTGATGACGGCTATACAGTCAGTAGCAGTACCTACTAGCTACCGGACACAACATAAAAAATACTCCGTCAAATGTAACGTGATTGTAGAGTTAGATACTTTAGACTAATTTATACTCTTATAAATCATTATGGTATGGTAGTGAAATGTATAACAAACGTGCCATATACACGGCTAGTTGGAAAGGTTGTATAAAGCTAGAAGGCGCTTATTGTACTCATCATTATTTACAACTATTGCATGAAATGGCAAAAAAAACTGCTAATATTTAATTATTTGTACGGAACAGCTGATATTTTTTTCGCGATTTCGTTGATCCCGTAGTAAAAGTTGGTCATAATGATGAGTACAATAAGCCCCTTTCGGCTTTATAATATCCTTTCCGACTAACTGTGTATATATTATTGAAGATGATATTGATATCTTTGGTCTTCTTTATAAGTAAGTTTATTATATGTCATATTAATATGAACTTTATGAAACCGATCACATACTCTTCGATATCGATAAACCACACAAATGTAGAAATGTGGTAGGTTAAGTACATATTTGAATGGAAAATGTCAGATATCAATTCAATAATGACGCGGTACCATATATTTACGCGACACACATTCGTAAAACGTTGCAGACATCTAACTTATGTATCAGTTCTTGAAATGACAAATCGATTAATAAGTAAAACATAGTTGTTGGAAAATCGCATGCCACTTAGCGATAAAAACTGTAATTATATATTTTTTTATTTATATCTACAACTGTGTGAACTTGGGTTTAATTGTTTAGTGATCACGATTGCATACGAGTGGCAGCCGGTACGAATCATATATAGATATATCTATAGTCTATACTTAACTGGGTAGGTATGTCGGTAGCGTAGGTACCTACAATCGGCAATTTTTCCGGTCGACCATCTTCTTTTACGTCCGGCCGGCGCGCAGCGTCCAAGCCACTCCTGTGGGCACGGTGGGTATGCCCACAATCTAATTAAAAGTCGATAGCCTGGTATGCCTATTAATAAGAAAAATAAAAGAATAACGAAGTTTGGAGTCCAGGTGTGATATTGTGATGTGCAAACAAACACACATTTAGTTTTGTAATTTTCATAAGCAAACTGTCTAACAATTTACAAGTTTATTAATTTACTAGTGTTCCCCCACAACTTCGTCCGGGTGCACCTATACACTGTTCAAGGTCTTGGCCGGGGGGTCATACATTTTGTAAATGTCTCCTTTGTAGGATTGCAATGTTTCGATCGTAAGCGTGTCTGTAGTCCGACTCGCATATGGCAGATTTCCGGGTGGCCGTGACCACAACCTTTTTTGAGGGCTGGATCCTCACCTCACAGAACACAGAAAGAGTGTCTTTTCTGTGTTCTGTGCCTCACCTGGTCTAAACGCAGAGTTTCAAATCAAATCTAAGCGGGACGCAGTCGTTCAAAGGATTTTATTTGCGAATTGTATAAACGCAACGTATCGTGAATTCGTGACTATACCTCCGATATAGACCACAGGTCACGATTGATTACTAATTAATTTAATAAATAGGAACGGTAAGTACTGCCTTCCACGTGCTCGCCTTGTTAATTAATAATATTTTAATACAACAAGTAATAAATTATAATAAATTGTTTTTATGACTCTTTATAATCTAACACAATGCGATTAGTCATTAATTATATTAGCTATTTATTATAATACTTAAGTCTTCATTATGCACGTGGCTTGTATAACAATAGAATGTGCAAGTAACTATAATAATCAATGACATTATAAACAAAAACTTTACTATACTTTTACTCGTAAACTCAATTCAACATCTCCCCAGCTTTATATCAATCTTATTATATTTAGGTAGGTAAATTGGGATCGACTTATTTAAAACAAGATGCGGCTGAATTGCAATAGATCAATAGTGGGATCACCTGGGATCACCCACCTAACATGTCAGGTTAGGTTGACCCATAGACACAGTAGCCGGATGCCAAAATGCTTGATATTTTGGACTCGTAACTTTATCATATACCTATATAAAATCAACTATTATATGAAAGGGATGTACACGATAGAATCATATCGAATAAAATGCTCTCCGACGTCTGTTGTTGTAACCGTAACTATACAAGGTCCTTTCCAGTCCCGGTTATAGTAGGTATTCATCGTTATGAACAACTTTTACTATGGGACCAACCCTGAAATCGCGAAAAACAAAAAACTGATGTTCCATACAAATTATTCAATATTACTCTACTAAATGTATGGAACAGCAGATTTTTATTTTCGCAATTTCCTATTTGCTCCTATAGGCTATAGTAAAAGTTGTCCATAATGTTGAGTGATACAAACCAGGGATTGAAACTAGAAAGTAGGGCCTTATGTAGCGGCTCTACACACCTAATTTAAACTATGTATAATTATCTAAGATTTACGCGAATGAAAAAATAAAGGGTGTAAATCTACTTAATATCTTTGTCAGAAATTATGTACCTAAGTACGTACGTCAGCATCAGCATCTCATTAAAGTAATATTCATAATTACGTACGAATACCAGTATCTAGCTATAATAACAATAAATTACAATAGTTAATAGAATGTTGTAGAATTACAACAGATCATCCAGATATGAACATATTTGCCGACTGAAACAATGGCTAATTATAATATTAAGATTTGCAGACATGGGAAATTACTAGTACCACTTACGTATATACTATATACTAATGTTGTATGAAGTTCACCAAGATATGTACCTAGATAGGTACTCACCTATCTGGGAGTTGGTGGGCCTGATGTTATGACCAGAAAACATTTAAAATGTTTTCTTGTTAATAACATTGTATGTAGAATAAAGAAAATAAAAGAACTATTGAGTCGGTTATTATTTTTAATACATTAATTTGACAGGCTTGTACCGTGATAAATATTATGAATATGAACATAATTACGTTGATTCCACACTTTGGATTCACAAACATGTTGAAGTAATGGAACAATAATATTTTTCTGATGCTTTGTTAGCTTTGTGAAATCGTCAAAATAATATTGGTGCCTTGGTGGTAGGATGAGTAACGAAGGAAACTACCTATAGGGTAGGTATGTAAACAAATTTAATTTGACATGTTGGCCACTGGTAGCTTCCTGGTTTGAAAAGTCCTTGAATTATAGAACCTTAATTCACCGACATGTTCATAAATGATTGACCCTAAGCGGGATTAAATTACACATTATTGTTAGAAAAATATTCAATTCTAGTGTAAGTGCCTACATATTAATGTTAAGGACAAAGGTACCTGGACAACAGATTTAACACATACTTTGATATTTGGATTTCTTCAATCCTTATTTAATTTGTAGTTATCAATGGACTTAATAAGTTAATATATTGTTTTTAATTAGGTATATAATTTAATATCGTTATTACTTCCAATATAGTAGGTAGGTATAGGTCCTATTACTCTTAATGTAGGTTCTTTATCAAAAGCGTTTAGAAACCTTGCCAATATGCTAACGAACAGCTGACGTAGTTCATGCAAATGTACCCATTAGGCCACTTCAGATGCATGTGAGGTAAAGTCTGTATCTAATCACTCCCATTGTAATTTAGTGATATATCTTGAGAAATTCAGTTCTAGTTGAAGTGCTGAATAGTCTATAACTATTCAGGAAGTAGGTACTACGATGTCAAGTATTAGTATACTGAATGCCAGTAATGCTACGAGCGATGTTTCTAAACACAAAATGTCACTGGGAATTTTATAATCAAAACAATAATAATATGTATGACAATTGACAATACAAAAAAAATAATTCTATCTCGTGACAATTGCGTAAATTATACGAAACAAAATTGTCGTATCTAAATATAATATAATTATGTAAATGTGTCGTAATTACGAAATAATTCTATTACGTGTAGGATTCATAACCATTATGGTAAACTGAGGTTGTACAGCCGAATGTCAGCCGTCGTCATTAATGGTCGCTGGACTTGATAAAGCATGTATCCACATTTGGGTTGGTAAGTAGGCGAAAACTGCAATCTTGCAAAAGAACTTGTTATCGTTTGCCAAGAATTCCTTTAACGTTCATTGCCTGCAATTTCATCATCATACATAAGTGCATAAAATAATTAAGTAGGTACCTAATTCTAATTCAGATTCATGTGCAATATTAGAAAAGAAACGCGTAACTTTTTAAAAAAATTGCCCCACAGTATGATATCTCCTGTATTATGTATCTTCCATACAAACCCAAACCCGAAACTACAATGTGTAAGCCATACAAATATTAATATCTTGCGGGAATCGAACCCGCGACACGTATCGCAGTAAGTCACTGCGTCAATTAGTAGGTACCGTGTCGGAGCTTAAACGTTATAATTAAACTAAAATTTGGCGCTGCACGCCCAGATGCAACGACCATAAAAAGAATTTATGTCAGTTGGATTAGAACCAAGAGCAATCACAGCTTTTATATTTACGTTTGTTATATTGAAACGAACAATGGTGTTTGATTTACGCGAGTAATTTCGGCGTGTAGTGCGTACATTAATCGCACGAAGGCCAACCGTGCATTCAGAGTTGACATATAAATATAATCCATTACACATTTTATAATATCAATATCTTTACCTTCCATAAAAGGGACTTTGCGTCATTGATTAATTATTATTATTTTATTGTCCATGGTTTAATTATTAGGGAAACAAATTTTTGAGTTAATACCATTCATTATTATCTCATAAAATACATTATTAGGTATATCCAATATATAATAATAATAATTTAATATTGTATAATAGAATTGTTTGAGTCCATTGAGTAAATACTTAGAATAGAAAGAATAGAATAGGTCTTTGTTTCATGTACTCTACAACGGATACAGGCAGGGCCGACTCGGTGCGCGGTTCTAAATAGTAGGTCCTATCGCGAAAAACCGGC
The DNA here is from genome assembly GCA_932294325.1 of Allophyes oxyacanthae. NCBI lineage: Eukaryota > Metazoa > Arthropoda > Insecta > Lepidoptera > Noctuidae > Allophyes > Allophyes oxyacanthae. Next base: position 6,957,040 of record OW028618.1, on the reverse strand, counting down.
AAGAAAATCCTTGGAAACTCTTTTAAAATAATATATTAACTTAATATTCTTGCCTAAAAAAAAAATATCGATGTCAACAACGGTTTCATAAAAAGTATTGATATTTCTGTCTGTTAGTTAAATATCTATTACCTATCCGATGAAGTCGTTTAGATTGTTAGACATTATAATATCAAGGTGTTACATAAATACGCCTCTTTAATATAGAGCTATAACAATGTAGGTAAAATAAGGTGTACTGCACTAATTCACACGCCTTATTTTACTACAACAAAGAGTTAATACAGAACCTTAGTAATAATTTAAGGCTCTTTCACTCGTTGTTACTGATAGTATAAAGAGAAGATTCTCAATGTTTAGTATGATCAACAAAGTGATATTCTGCAGACACGTGTAGATATTTGTAGTATGGAGACAAAACAGGTCTTAAATATTTGATTTTATATGCTCTATAGTTACTTATGTCGCTCTTTATTGTGTTTAACGTAGTGTAACTGGTCCGTGCGTAGCTACAATATTTGTAACTAAGTATGTCCATGGGTAGAATAGTTACAGACCATTTTTGACTCTAAAGCTCAATTCAATTTCAATTCAATTCAATTTATTTCATAAATATTTACGATATAAAATACCTTCCATTGGTCCCAAACTAGGCTAGGCCTGTATCTTGGGCACCTTTGGAGGTAGTTGAAAATACATAATTATTATACATAAAGTTAAATACAAAAATTGTGTTAGAAAATAAGGCTTAGGACTATGTTAGTAGCACTTCACTTTGCACTGTATGCCTTTGTGCTGAAAGCTAACTTATTGGTCTGTAAAATTTTAAACAGGTTTAGTTTTTTGCATTTCCCTTTCCTGCACACTGGTTACCATAATTTTTTCAAACACTTTTGCATTGCAACATTTGATTGCAACATAATAATATGCAAGTTAGTTATAGTTCTTTAAAAAAAGGAAAGTATGAGTAGGTACCTATATTTATTCATTGTATGTCATCTTTATAATAATTTTGTTCCATTAGCAACATACGACGGATGTATAATAAAAGTACCTACTTAGTCATCGGGAATGTGTTGAAATCAGAATGAAGAATTACCCTTACGCAAATACGTTATCTTTGCACAACTCTTCAAGATGTGCCGATGATACCATTCATAAGAAGGTTGGTGATGCATTGCTCTATCGTCTGAATCATAAACACGCGCAAGAATGTTTACGAAATCTAGTTCACACATGTTTCTATGTAGTTACCTACTTGAAATGTGTTATTGACAACCCTACTCAAATGCACATGACATGACGACCAAAACCAAAGACAGGAATTACGTCTTCATTTGTATGCGAAGCTGGACCCGAGACATACAGTAAGTGGTGTAGTCAATTGTTCACAAAGGTCAACGCAGGTTGAACTTGACTAACAGAACTCTACCACAGATTATTTAATTTCTGCATCTACGGAAACAAATTACATGTAAATAAATAATGTTTATGACTCAAAGTTAACACCTACAATGTATAAGATAGATACCGATACAAACAGCTACATGGCGGTACAGTGTCTAGAATAAATGAATGGTAATAAAATTCTATTTTGTCTGGTTTGCATTGATCATGTTTCCTAACAATTACCGTATCAGTCCATAATAATTGCCCAGTTCTGGACAAGGGCTTCTTATTAGATTGCTATAATTGAAGTTGCTATAATCCCAACGCTTGGCAAGCGAATTGATGATCGTAGACCGTAGTAGTAGTATCTAGGTTTACTTAGGTTATCGTCAGTGCCCGGAAACATGCAGCTACCTATCATCATCTTGACATACCGTTACCTTAATGCAGTAACTTTACCTAGGCTTAAACTTCGGAATAGGTGGTCAGCGACTTAGCAGTTCATATTTTCAACATGAAATACCTACCTAAGTAATTGTGGAATTATTTTCATTTAGTCCAGAAATGTTGAAGTTTTACCCATATCAGTATTATATACTAGACAAAGTTGAGGGTAGGTTGCATGCACCGAAACTTTTTTCGGAGATAACCTGTAGAACGCCTTTATCGACGCTGAGGGAGGTTTGGTCTATTCTTTGCCAGGAAACCCGAATCGGATAACAAACAATTAACCTGTTACATACTAGGAAGTTTATCAAAAAGTTACGGCTCCAGAGAAATACTTAATAGTCGCATTGACAAGTCTGTCACGATTGCTCAAAGCGTTTACGGACCGTCATCTTCACGAGCGGAGATAATTATGTCTTAAAAAGTTGTCAAGTCGTGTACCACGACACTTACTTTTACTTCTATTTTTGGTATTTTACCATAAATTGTAATAGTTACTCTAATATGTCTAGATTACTGCCTACTTATAATGAGATTTACATATAGATTTATTAGTTGGGATTGAATCATAGAATATAATGAACACAAGCTTAATTAATATATGTATTTAATTAAATTCATGTAGAAAGTGTTTTAATTATCTATTTAAAAATATAGATTGATTCAACTATAACTTTGACGGTGACCACAACTACAATTCGAAGCGAGTGCAAAAATCGGCCTGAATATTGCTACCAGGCGCGCGCAGGACACGGTGACGAGATAGCAAGTTGGGACTTCTATCTAATATACTATTAATTCATGATCGGTAATTTTTTTACAAGGCAGCTCTAAGTTTAGTCTTTCACTATCGTATTAAGTTTATTACCAGTGTCGATATTCATTACCATTTTAGTTACACGGTAGAACCGCCGCCTTTCAGAATTTGTTATAAAGATCGTGTTCCGTAATACCAAGAATATATATCTACTGAATGATTTAATGCTTTTAAATTAATTTTTTATTTGATAATCCCTAGTTTGACAATATAAGCTATGTTTCTGTATAAACCATTTTATAAATATTCATGTTTTTAATACCTTCAAAACAAACAAGAAGAAAACCATAAAGAAAACATGTCATTTACATCGTACAAGGATGCACAGTGCAATTAGCTTACATTTTGTTGTACATAAGTATTCTTAAACAAAAAAGGGCTAGGAACATAGAAAAATACCATCTGAATCTGAATAATAACATAGATAGTAGGTATGGTGGAAATACGCACGAATTATAAATGATTTTGGGATTGTTTGTATGGGCTCATCCTCCGCCGGCCTCATAATGGAAAAGCTTTAAAAGTACCAGCCGAGATGGTTTGAACACGTCATGCTAAGGCTGAGGGAGATCGTTGATAAAAGGTGCCTTGACCTAGTTGTCCTCGAAGCAAGACCTTGTAATTGCCGAAAGAAGCGCTTTCGTAAATGTTGTGAGGAATGATAAGAGAGTCATTGGTCTGTCTATTGAAGATGCCAAAGATCAGACAAAGTGAACTAGACAGCCAGAAGGGCAACTGGCAACATTCAAGACTAAATAACACGTCAGAAATTTATATACTCCTGGGAATGTTGATGTAGGGAACGTCAATAATCATGTCGGGCAACGGGTAGCGGCGCCGGCGGCGGCGCAATGTCATTATTGCGCCAACAGTTCATCTCAACACTTAATTTAAAATCAATTAGGCGTATCGGATTTACGACCCTGAATAAACTTTGTCAAGATAAAAGGAGCCATGTCTCCTGGCAAATTTCCTTTCTTCAGCCACGGTGATAAATCGAAATCAGCTGTGGAAAATGGCTGAAATTAAATCCGATGCCGATACGCGTCGCGTGCGTGACATTATTTATTCTGTGGTACAACTACATACGTTATTTAATTCATGACGACTGTCGTGTGTAGGAACGATTCATTGATTGTTTGGTGCAGTTATACGATAAACTTAGGTATTATACTTTACCACGAGTCTAATAAGTTCATCTATAAGTTATACAAAGCGATATATAATATTACCTACAAAGCCTAGCTCTCATAACATTTGCAGTCCCATTAAACTATCCTCAAAATAATGGAAATAAAACTGTTTTTCGATAGCTAGTCGGTAATGATGTCAATTTTACATGATTACTGAAGTTACTATTGGAACATCAAATAAAATTACAGTAGGACGCTACAAATTGTTTTGTAAATATTTCTTTAGTTGTTGTTTATTCATTTCAAAACAATACCTACTGTACTGCAGTATGTAATAGGGTAAGTGCTCCAGTGAATGAACACTTAAGCGATCTTCGAACTTCAAAAAATTATTACAATATGTTGCCTCTAAGGTATACGCTCCAAAGCTATATTTTGGTATTAAGATTATATTCAAAAATAGTTTTTAAGATCTTTTTACGACATAACCTGTTAACTTTCTTAAATATTTAGCAATATATTGAAAAATACCCCAAAACCCCAGTGAATGAACGAAATTTTCTAGTAAATGAACTGAATAAAACCAGTGAATGAACACAATTTCTGTTTAATTAATAATACAGAAAAACGCTTATTATTATACCAAATGCAGTCCAACAATCAACTAAATAAACGAAAATAATCTATGCCAAATCTCGCACTCCTCCGTGCACGCAATATATGCTTAAAAAGGGGTACAAAGTTTTCTCTTCACGTATTAATATATTAAAATTAGTTGCAGTAGGAACTGTTAAATCAAAATCTTGACTATTATGTACTACATCATTATTTCGATTATCTGCATTCTCTTTAACTATGTTGGAATTACTTTCGGATTCAATACTTTCTTGAGACAGCTCTCCGTTTGTGTCAGTTATGAACTATCTAAAGGAACTAGACTCCTGCCAATATTTCTTGGGTATATCGAAACCGTTCGTATTTACTTTTATTGGAATTCATGGTAATATAAAGGGGCAGTAATATAATACTAAAATACAGGTCTTAAAAGGATGAAATCTAGCTCAAAACGTTGTGTTCGTTTATTGGTTACATCTTCATGAGTTCATGACGAAAGCTAATATTTGAACATGATGAAAATGTTAGTTCATTCACTAGATTCTTACTAGATTTTATGAACCAATAAATGAACATTCACCTGTCCCAATACTGGCCTAAAGATCAGACATCTATTTTTAAAATTACTCCCAAAACATGAATCTTAGGGCATAAACGTAAATATATTTTTTTATAAAAATATGAAATTGATGTTTATCCAGTGAATGAACGGTCGTTCATTCACTGGATTTTTAACGATTTTTAGTTCCAATGCTGGGACACCTAATAATTTAATTAAAAGAGGCTAAAATGGCAACGAAATCGATTTAAGACATTTAGTTTATGTATCCTTTATTCGAATTATTAAATAACTTTTAGCAAATACATCAATTACGGCTACAATGTGATATCAAAAATGTTGCGTCTTACCCGCGTCGTAAACTCTTACCCGAACAAATACACAGTTATCCCACACTGACAACTTTAAACGCTCGCTATTTAAAAACAAATAGTGGAATTGGATCATGCCACTGTAATAGGAAAATGAACTGCAAATGCGAAAAAAAATACTGCGTTGGGTAGAAATATCATAATTTCTTATTTTTTGGAAAAAACTGCGTTTTGTCCATTCACTGGGGTGTGTTCCAGGGACGGATACCGATATTTTAGAAATATCGATATTCGGCTGTAAAATACCGATATTTTACAAATATATCGGTATATTCAAGTATCGGTAAAATATCGATACAAAATATCGCTTTTTTAAGTACCGGTATTAAGTTATCGATATTTATATCGATACTCAATACCGATTTTAATATCGGTATTGATACAAATATAGACAAATTAAAGTATCGATATTTATGTACTGAAATTAAATATCGGTACCGATATCGATAAAAAAATACCAGTATATCGGTATTATATCGATATTTTTATATCGGTATAAATAAATATCGGTAATCCGGTCCCTGGTGTGTTCATTCACTGGAGCACTTACCCTACTTACTATGGTAAAATTAGGAATGTTCCTGATTTCTACTATTCCCGTAAATCCATTTAATTCAGCTCGATAGATCAACTAGAAATAAGTTCTATACAGAGTTCGAACTCACCGCTCATATCGATCCTCTGTCGAACTTTGCCATGCTTTTGTCGCCTTCACTGAAGTGTAGATATTAAACTCTCCTAACTTTGGTAGGTATAAAAATATTCCTTAGTGCGTACTTTTACGAATTCTCATGTCAGATCGCTGATAAGACAAAAAAGTTTATTACTAATAGAGAATGTCGTTATTGCTCCATGGCTGTATCACTCCTTGCAGACCACCTCCAAGCGGTAAAGGAAAAAATCTAGATGATAATACCGTATAAAGGGGTTAACGGCTGCTTTATCTACCGATAAGTAAGTAATTAACAATACAATAAGACTATGTTAAGACGAAGAAACATTATTCTCGAGATATAGACAACCTAAAGCTACATTATCGTTCATTAATCCATCGGTTATAATATCTCACTGTGAGGTAAATGATAACGAATTCTAATAAGCAGTTATAAATACAAAATTAATTATAAGTTCTATATCAAGCCTCCAAAAGTTAGGTCAGTAAACCTGTAATTAAAAGTACCGATTCGAATGAGTTAACAATTCCTTGATAATGAAGGCAAAAGTTCGAACGGGGGCGCCAAGGTAAGCTAATAAGAATAACCATGTAACCACAATAGCGCATGTACCTACCTAATAACACAATAGAACAAAACCTATTTTCTTTTAGTATGGTACAAGATACTTTTCTGGGACCTTCGCTGTTTCTACGCCAATTAACGAATTAAGACAATGCGAAACCGTACGAAGCGTTTCACATCGCGTCATACCATAAAACAATCGTCTTTTATGTCCATTCAGAACAACGTTCATCCTTTTGCATCGGACACAGTGTAAATAATAAACAATATTGTCATTGTATGTATATTTGGACTTTCAAAAACCACAACCTGGTTTGTGAAAGTGTAGTTTCGCATAGAATTTCTCACAATTGGCCTTGTTCCTCAAATGGTATTCCTAGTGCAACAGGATCCCCACCGAATCATATCATAATATGAACAAAGCAGAATAGTTTCTCATGCGCCCATGAGCATTGGCAGTTATAAAAGGTCGCTAAAGCTATTATTGTTTGTGTAATTTATTTTTATCAATGAGTTTGACACGCGTCACTAGTCGTTACGGTACAAATTATTTGCATCTGATTCAATTTGTAATTTACTGAACCTATTTGTTAAACAACCATGAAAATTTTATTACTCATTAAATTGGTTGGACATTAAAAGCACAATGCCAAAATACACTTGACTATTACTGGACGCCTTTTATCTTATAATAACAGATCTTTTAGAAGCCAGTAAAAGAAAAATATAAAATTTTCCTATTGTAATAATTCACGGCCTCCAGGTGGCAGGTAGATACATCTCTGGGCCACCGAAAAAGTAGCAGAATATAAAAAAAAGATTGATCGGAACCTTGAGCTGTTGACACAAGGTGAATGAGAAGACATCGTACTCCTCAAGGCAGTATCTTTATAACTTTAGCGCTTTACATCTACATCCTTATGCATTTTATAGTTCCACTTAACCCCTAACTTCTTCCTCTACTGATCCCGTTTTGATTCAGTGCCAAATTCAGAACATACAATTCAACCTCGTTCATTACAGATGCTATCAAAGTAGTACAGTCCATAATAGTTGTATCCGCCTTCCGACATATGTACGTTTATAGAATGATACCATTTAATTGTAGACTTTTGAAAGCCTTATTGAAGATGGTATAGCAGTATGGATGATACTGCAAATGTTACTTGAACAACCTAATACAAACAACAAAATGCGGAAACGGAGTCCAAAAAAGATTTAATGGGAAGGTAGGTACCGGTTCCTTATAAAGCGAAAACATTCCAGTCACCAATACAGGTCCAACTTGATAATTAAAATAGGACTTTGTATTGATCTTTATAGTGTCAGTATATAAAGCAACAGAGAAACTCTAATATTGTATCCGGAAATGTGCAATCACAAGGGCACTTTCATACATTCACGATGTTAGTTCGGAATCAGGGTTCTTATTCAAAAGGGGGCAATTATTCTATCACCGTCATCTTATCGTATGAGGGTGAAATCAAATTTGTCAGAATCGATTCGCATTTAGCTGGGCGGTTTTGGACTTTTAGTACACATAAACGCATTTGCGAAAGCTGAATCCACGAGGCAAGGAGACATACGCATCTTTATACAAAATTGCCATTTTCAGTAGATAAAATGCGAATGGATGGTGAAAAATTAATTTCGCCCTTTGGATACATCCTAAAGCCGCCTAAAAGATGAAGTTGAAGTCCTCGATTACTCATCATGCCAGCCAGTAAATGTGCACCGCTGAATGGTGGCCTCCCCCCATAACCACGACAATGAACGGTCACGGGCTCACGGCCATTATATTTCAGTTCACAGAATTTATTACTACGGATTACTGTCCGTCCTCTTGACATAATTTCTTAGTCGTCCCCTATGACAATCACGACCGGAAAGACCTCATTCCCGGGGACCACATGAGATTACCTAACTTTGTTAAAACTTATAAACAGTTGTAATATTCCAATTACCATGTAATGCAGAAATGTGTTTGTTCATTTCAACATCGTGACGCCTGCAAAGACTGTTATTAGGTAGGTACTCCGCTAGAATGTGGATTGATATACCTACCTTCCTACTGTTAAGTAAATATTATTGTGGAAATTGAAATACGGATCAATTACTAATTGTATACAGGGTGTAAGTGACATCGTAATGAAAACGGATACCATGGATTCAGCAAAATATTAATGGGAAGGTCTTTTCAAAAAATTTGCGTTGCAAATTATTTAGTTAGTTGTAGAAACTGCGAACAAAATCGTATACTTTTTTAAAAACCCGGCGCATATTTACCCATAACTCTTATGTGTTCAGAATCATGTACTAAATCTATGGTATCCAATATGGTATCAGTTTTCGTTACTTGTCACTTACATCCTGCACCTATGCCTAGGTAAGTAGGTACCCATTATTTGAAATTTATGAATGTTGATGTTCTTGACTTTCCTAGATCGTATATGTCTGCATGGCACTTAATAGCTTTCGGAAGTAATTATCCGTCATATTATATAAACGTTACCTACCTATATGTAAACCAAGAACCCTAGTTTACATAAACAGGTTGTTTGTGTGGATGTTTATTCAGGAAACCCATGGACCATTTGATAATAAGTATAATGACAATGTTCCGTTGTTATAGGTTTACAAAGGCTGAATCAAAACACACTCCTACTAACTCGACCGTTACATCAATCTGCCAACATTCCTGCGTATGAAATACTTATAATATTATTACAAAATAATAATGGTGATGTGACTGGTTAGGACTGTCAGTTTTTTATCCGGAAATCCAGCGCTTTTGGTTACTGCACTAAGATATGAGTTGAGCCATGAATGCTATGATGCAATAACCAAAATTAACTAAACAATTTTGACGGTTTTTACATTGAAACGGAACTCAATTTACGAATTATTTCGTGGTTCAGTTTACAAATGTTCTTTTTGCCTATGATTGTTAACGATTTGGAAATTTTACAATGCGTAGGTATTGATAAGCGTCTACGTTGCGGTATGGACGCCAAGGAAATCGACATAAATAACAATCTTCTGTAAACCCTCCAATTCAAACAAAGTCGTGAATAAAATCAAGAATAATAGATAACATACGTAATATTCATGATTAAGTTTTGTAAAATATTACCTTGTTACGTACATAGGCAACTATAGTTTAAATTGACAATCTAGTCATTTATTTTTTGGTTTATTACAGATCTCACGCATGGCGAAGAGTTTGGCTACGATGGAAATATCGGTAAGAATCAATTATTAGTTCTTAATAGAAATAGATCGAGGCTAGCACGCAAAAAGAGAGGGGAATAAGTAACCGACCGACGTTCACAAATCGCCATAGTTTATTATGAATGGAGTAAAAAGACGTAACTTAGGTAGGTACCTATCATAATTTTCATTGGGGTTGTCGCAGTCTCGTGTTGTTTATAGGTACCTCACTACACGAGCCATGAGCCGTAAGCAGAGCAGCCCTAGGTTTTTTGTTGGCTATTTATCAATCAGACCAATCCTGCGATTTCTCTCTTTCGCAGTGAAAACAAAAAATGTAGACCCTTGGCCTGTTTGCCGTGTAAGAAATTAGACATGAACACAATCATGCTATATTACGTCAGTAGGTATACACATTAACTTACAAAAAACAATGTAATTGCATACTTCCACTGTTGTATTTATAGCGTGCTTGGATTTATTTACTACACCTGTACCTATCACTGAAATATTATTGTAATTTGACAAGGTTAAATTTAATTTAACTACAATTATGGGGTAAGTAATTATATGCTAGTGTTTATAGATCAGTGGATTAGATATCTGTAGGTAGGTAAATATCACGAAGTTTACAGTTTTTATAGATTATACCGATAGCTGCTTTCCTACCTAACTGCATTGTATGGTAGCTTTAATAGGGATAGGTTCTAGGTAGGTAGGTACTAAATAAGTATTTTACCAGTGTATGTTAATTAAAGTCTTGGGTTTACTAACTGGAACTCTTTATTAATTAACACAATAGGTACATTATTTGTAACTATAAAATCAGTCGGTTACTATATGGTTACTATCTAATAGATTGGACAACGATTTTGGCGGGCTCTCTCCGCATGTATGTGTCAGTCAGTATATGACACGTTCCGAAATGTTACACCAAATTATCATTCGTTCCGAAACATCCCCTTTCCAATCAAATCGGCACCTACATACACTTATTAGCAGGCATAGTCTCTTAAATAACTCGGTACAGTCCTAGTGCGATTACTCCGGCGTATTGCGCCATTTGGATCCATTGAACTGCTCTCGGGATTTTCGTCACCAATGGAATGCTCATTATTCACTGAATTTGACTGCTCCAGATTACATGGCCTTAATTGAGTGTTGTATTCCATTTCAATTCCAGCTGGAGGTGATGAACATTGAGAGTCTGCTGTAGGTTCTCCAACATCCATACTGGAATGCTGATGTACAGTTGGTGCCACAAATGGTCTGATGTGAACTCTGTTTCTCCTGTATTCCTTATCTCCAACCTTAACTATATAAGATCTTACATCCAAGGCTTTAGTGATAGTGCCAAAACTCCACTTGTTGTTACCCTCTGGATAGAGACGAGTTGTCACCTTCTGACCCACAAACAACTGTGGCCGGTCAGTTGATCTCTTATCGAAAGTTCCCTTTATTTTCTCTTTCCTTTCTTTAATACTGGCTGCCACATTTGGAACAACTTTGGGCGCAAGATGTTTCAATAAACAGGGTAGACCGGTTCGTGTACGCCTTGAGAACAGTTTTTGCGCAGGACTTGTGCAGTCCATTTCTATTGGTATGTTGCGTTGATGAAGTACTATGTACCATAAATCTTGTTTAGTTTCCATGCTTTCAATGACTAACCTCTTGGCACACTTGACCGCTGCTTCTGCCTTTCCATTCGAAGCTGGATGGTGGGGCGATGATGTCACATGCTCAAAATTCCATTTGTTAGCAAATTGCTTAAACTGCTCATTGACAAAATTTGTACCATTGTCTGTACAAACCCTCTGTGGTATACCATGACGTGCAAAGTTTTTTTTACATATAAGAATTGTCTCACTTGATGTAAGAGTAGTTACACGATCTAATTCAAAATAGTCAGAAAAATGATCCACCGTTACCAAAAACTTTTGATCTTCCACTGAAAAAATATCCATTGAGACATACTGGAACGGGTATCTTGGAACCTCATGACAAATCAAAGGCAATCTCTGCTGAGAAGGAGCATGTACAGCACAAAATTGGCACTTTTCCACATAACTCCTTACATTTTGTGCCATACCTGGCCAGAAGATATTCTGTCTTGCTAATCTCAAAGTGCTGGCAAATCCATTGTGTGTAATATGTACTTTCTGCAACATGGTACTTCTCAAAACCTCTGGAATAAGAACCTGATTGTTTCTGAATAACAATCCATCTGATGTTGATAACTCATGCCTAAATTTGTGGTATTCTCTGAGATCCACCTGTAAATCAGACATGTACTTAGGAAATCCATTTACTATGTAACTTACTAATTTCTGTAAAGCCTTATCTTTATCTGTCTCTTCTTTGATTTTCTGAATAAGTTTATCTGAAATTTTCAAGTACTTTACTGCTGAGACTTTACTTATTAACTTATAGACTTTTTTCTCTGCTAATTTACTTTCTAAGTCATAACTGTCACAATGATCTGCTATAGGCGCTCTCGACAAAGTATCTGCTACATGATTATCTTTTCCTAGTATATATTTTAACTCTACGTTGTACTTTTGCAAATTTAAAAGCATCATTTGCAACCTTTTAGGAGCCTCTACAAGGGGTTTATTAGTTATGTTGATTAACGGTCTATGATCCGTTTTAATGATTGTCCTGCAGTTACCCGCAATGTACTGATTAAATCTTCTACAGGCAAAGACTATGGCCAACATTTCTTTCTCAATCTGGGCATATTTCTTTTCAGTGGTAGACAGACATCTAGATGCAAAGCTTATAACTTTGTTGTCTTGATACAGAGCTGCTCCTAAACCAAACTCACTAGCATCACATTCTATAGTCACTTCTTTATTCACATCAAAATAGGCTAAAGTGGGCAAATCACAGATAATATTTTTCAAATTCTGAAATTCCTTTTCTTCTCTCCGTGTCCAAACAAACTCTATATCTTTCCTAGTGAGTCTTCTAAGGTTTGCTACCTGCACACTAAGATTATTAATAAATTTGCTGAGATAACCGATCATACCCAAAACTCTAAGTACATCCTTAGCACATGTAGGAGTGGGCATATTTTTTATGGCATCCACTTTAGAATCATCTACTTTTAGACCTTCATTTGTCAACATATGACCATAGAACTTGACTGAAGTTTGTAACAAGTTAACCTTATCCTTATTTAATTTGCAGTTAACTTCACATAGCCTTTTGAGTAACTTCTCAAAATTAATGTTATGATTTGCCACAGCTTCTTCCATAGTATCACCTATTCCAAATATTAAAATATCATCAGCTATCACCTCAACACCCTTTAAGTCTTTAAGAAGACTCGTGAGTCTTTGTTGGAAGATCTCGGGTGATGAACTCAGGCCGAAGGGTAGTCGCAGCCACCTGTAACGACCAAAAGGTGTCCAAAATGTAGTAAGTTTGCTGCTGGTTTCTGTAAGACGGCATTGCCAAAAGCCTTTCTTTGCATCAACTGTACTAAATACTTTAGCTTTGCTCAACTCTGGCAACATTTCATCTAATGTGGTAAATTGAAAATGCGGTCTTTTAAGGGCTTTATTCAAAGGTATAGGGTCCAGACATATTCTAAATTTTGTATCACGGCTTACAATCAAAATATTATTTACCCAGTCCGTATGTTGAGTTTCCTTGACTATAATGCCATCTTTCTCCAACTGCTCCAATTCTATCTGAAGCTTCTCTCTAAGACAGACAGGTATGCGACGGGCAGGCTGTATGCGAGCAGGAATGGATTCATCTAGCTCAAGGTGAACTTCACCTGGTAGGCTACCATAGCCTTCAAAAGCATCACTATATTTTTCCATAATCTCATAGACCCTAGAGCGGTCAACATTATCTATGGTCACAGACTGGCAGTATTTAATAAATCCCAAAGCTACGCATGCTTTTTCTGACAAGAGAGGCTCATGCTTGATGTCTACTACATGAAAGTTTACTTTGAAGGTCTTCTTATTACACTTTGATAGGCAAAGAAAAGTTACAACTCCTTTGTTAGGAATCTCTAATCCATTAAAACATTTTAGTTTAAGCGTAGTTGGAGTCAATGTGTTACAATCGTTTTTTCCAGTGATTTTTTTATACCAGTCTATACCCATTACACACACCTGAGCCCCTGTGTCTAACGTGCAGTAGAACTCCTTATATTCATTATTAATTTTGAACAAAAGTGGTGCTTCTACATGGCCTGATAGATTTGTGCGTACCTCTGATATTACTACGCTGTCATCTGATGTATCACCTTTAACCTCAATTTCCTTTACTGATGATTGCTTCCTGCATACAATTTTAAAATGGTTTCGTCCTCCACAGGCTTCACAACGCTTGCCCCAGGCTGGGCATAATTTCTTCTGAAACACATGTAACTGCGCACAGAATTTGCATTTCTTTTGTTCTTTTGCAAGTGTGGTACTGACTTTAGTAATTTTGTTGACCTCCTCCTCCTTAAACAGATCTGCCACCTGCACTGCTGCTCCTTCTGCAGCACGGCACAAAGTGACTGCGGCATCTAGGTCTAGGTCTGCTTTTCGAAGGAGCTCCTGTATAATTTTGCTGTCCTTGATGCCAACAACAACTCTGTCACGCAACAACTCCTCCTTGACAGAGTCAGGATACAGACATGGCTTAATTAGCTTTTTAAGTGCCAACAGGTAGTCGTCAAAACATTCGTCGTTTGACTGAGATCTCTTGTTGAAGACATATCGCGCATAAATGACATTTGTTTTCTTCATTATTTGAGTCTTGACTTTGTCAAAGATTTTTTCCTCTCCACTCTTGTCTGCGTCTGTCAATCCGAAATCCATATACTTTTTCATTGCCACATGTCCTATGGCACTCAAAAGTAAACCGGCCTTTGTTGCTTCCTTCTCATGGCTCCATTTATTGATACCCGTAGCAATTTTGTAGTTCTCCCAGTTACTTCGGAACACCTCTAAATTGTCATAAGGATCTCCGGAGTCTATTTGTAGTGGTTGCGGCCATGGGACACTGACGTTGTTTCTAATTGATTCGGCGCTTGGAGATCCGGACTGAATTTGTTGCTGCATGAGACCCATCTGTTTCTGCATAGTTGATAAAATCTGGGCCTGCTGCTCAAATAAACTATTATATGGTTCTTCCATTCTGACACCATGTATGTTAATTAAAGTCTTGGGTTTACTAACTGGAACTCTTTATTAATTAACACAATAGGTACATTATTTGTAACTATAAAATCAGTCGGTTACTATATGGTTACTATCTAATAGATTGGACAACGATTTTGGCGGGCTCTCTCCGCATGTATGTGTCAGTCAGTATATGACACGTTCCGAAATGTTACACCAAATTATCATTCGTTCCGAAACAACCAGGTTTTGAAGGTTGTCGTATTACCCAAGGCTTTAAAATGTAGGTAAATAAATAATTAGGTAAGTACCTACTACGTGTGGTTTCTTTTAAGGGGGTCCTTTACAGAGGTCTCCACCTCTTTTGCTGTATTTTGGAGACCTGGACCTGTATTCTTCAAAAGAAAGGCACATAAATATAATAAAGAAATTTGTGGCGTCATCATTAAAATCCGCCCTATTATTTTCTGGCCAAACGGCAGCACGACCACTAATAATTAATATTATTGTACCTACCTACTTTGCAGGTCCTCTGTACTGGGGAGAGCGGTACCGGGAGTGCGCGGGCAAGCACCAGAGCCCCATCAACATCAACGTGCTGCGAGTGAAGCAGGTCACGCTGCCCGACCTCGTGCTCGTCGGCTTCGATGACTCCATCGATGATGTTCACGTCACTAACAATGGACACACAGGTAGGAGAGCGGCCCGAAAAGTTCGCCAAATGGAGGGATAGGTAGGATGCGATGCGTAAACCTAAACATCTACGAATGCGTAGAATAAGTACCTATTAGTTATGCGTTTTATATAGAGACCGCAAGGCATGCGAGCCGCTCGCACCATAGCCGCCTGCGCGTCACTTAAGTCTCATTAAAACCCCGTGCAGGTTTGGTACTCAGGCCAAAGAATATGATTCGTCTGAGTTTCGGGATGATATGTAGATACCTATCTACATACAGTGCCACAAACTTATTTGATCCGGAGACCATAATTGGAACCTATTAGAGCTCACATCGCCACAGAACAACAGTGACTTCAAAGTTTAAAGTGACATTTTTCTACAAAGTCGATTTTGGTAAAATCGATGGCAGCGACACGCCTTTACCAGTCAAATAAGTTTTTAGCATCTGTTCATAATATGTAGGGGCTTCCATTAAAAGGAAACTTATCTAGCTTGATATGATAGGTATACTTGCGCACGTGAATCTATTGTGTATGGTTTCTGAGCTCACGTATACCTAAATGGTTTAATGCATGACCAACGTCCAATGTTCGATGCAGTCATGTTTTATGTAGTGTAACGGTTGAAGTTGAATCAGTTAATAAATGTATTGTGACGTAAATATTTGAAAGCAAAGCAGTACTTAGGTTCATTAAATCACCATCAGCTGATTAACATGACAGTTTTCTACTCTACCGGACTAGTATAAATGGCAAAACATGTAAGCACTTCCTCAAACTTAACACCTTATGCACTTGTACTGTTTTACTCATGTTTTACAAAATAAATATATCTTTATCTTTATAGCAAAGCTTTCTTGCTTAGATGACGCTACTGCGTGCAATAAAGGCTTGCATTGACGTGACGTTCAGTTCGATGAGACTGTTAGCATTATTCAGGAAATCGGGAAATAGGTACCTACGTTGCGTGTGGCTGCTGCGGACCAGTACCTATAGAAAATATTTACAGCACAGAATAGATACTTAATATTAGGCCTTAGTCCACCACGCTGACGTGGTCCGGGTTGGCGACTTACACCCACCATCGAGGACTTTATGAGGCCCTCTCAGGTGTGCAGGTTTCCTCACGATGTTTTCCTTCACCGTTAACGGAAGTGATAATCAATTGTGATATTACGCACATAAATTCGAAAAGTCAGAGGTGCGGGCTGGGTTCGATCTCAGACCGACTTGCATGGAAGGCAAGCGTTCATTGAACCACTAGGCTATCACTGCTTGCTACTTAAATAAATCAAGTCTACCTAAATCATAGAGATAATATATAGTACCTCTAACGACGTATAACTATTTCTATGACCTAAATCGACCTAAATAAATCCTTTTCTGTAGTTCACACCTGTCATGGTCCGAGTGTAAAGAGGTTGGTTACTGGTTCACTAAATGAAATATTTTACAAATCTCTAAACACCTGCACCGGTATGACTGGAATCTTTAGTACAAGAGACTCATAATCTGTAGAATGATCAAAGGACTGAAAATATTTATAAATACCCTCCTAAGGCTTCCTAGCTCACACTGAAAGGCAACCAAGTGTTCTTTGCTTATGATGAATCGACCAAGGCAATGAAGCTGAAGGATTTACATTTTGATGGGGTTTAAATTTGCGTATACACAAAACAACTTTATCGTGAATTCCGGACATTGGAATGCTGAATTCCACTTACAATATTAGGTACCTTTTATTTCAGTGAGGTATAGGAGGGAAATAACGAAATTCCATTGTGGTGTTCGTAGACGACTAATTAACAACCAGTACATATACGTTTTGCAATCTATGACCCTGCACTTACTGCTAAGTGACCTTGAGTAACCCACCTAGAACTTACGTACCTACCAATGAAATTAGCGAAGAGTTGTTTGTATAATCTAATGTGTTGTTATTTTTTTTTTATCAATCAACGCAAATACTTGATTTAAGCCTCTTCTAGGTCTAAGTTGCGCTACGATCACTCGGCCCGAATTCCGCATATAGGCCAATCCAACCGCGTACCTATGTATTAGGTAGTTCAAGTAAGGAATCGTACCCTCATGCACAGCAGCTACTTATTTGACCAATAGACTAAATAGGCGGTAAAAATATGATAATACAAATATACTTAGGTATAGGTACCTACTTTATCTTTTCGTAGTTTTGATCGAGGTGAAGAATGAGCCACATCCGCGAGTTCGAGGCGGTCCTCTGGATGGTGACTACATCTTCAGCCAGATGCACTTCCACTGGGGGGACAACGACACCTTCGGGTCCGAAGACAAGATCAACCATAGGAGGTGAGAAATGAGATCATCATTTACGGATACGTGCACACACACCTTATCCTTTTTACCCGACTACGGCGTGTTTAATTAACATATTTATTTATTTAATAGATTTTTTTTTTTTTTTTTATTAAATATATGCTTGTTATTTTCCTCAAAATAACAAGCAAATATTTTCAGCAAACATGCATTTTCATTATCGTGATTTTGGGTTTAGCAAAAAATTACATTCATAAATACAGGAAAATTCTGAAAAAAATAAATGGAAGGGTCAATTACCTACTATACTTACTTAATAATTTGAATATCACTTGTGTTAACGATGAAGGAAACCATTGTGACGAAGCCTGCACATCTGAGAAGGCTTAAAATGTTCTCGATGGTGTGTGGTCTGGCAACTAGCACCAGGACAGTGTGCAGCGTGGAGTATAGCTTAAACTCCTTCTCATTTTTTGAATAGGCCCATGCCCAGCAATGGGACGGTAAAAGGCTAGATAGGTATTATTAATTAAATGACCTAAATAAGCTAATATATTTATTTGCCTGAAGTATCATAATCATAATATTGTGAATAAGTATAGGTAATTTGATGGCACTCTAAATCTACTGAAGAATCTAAGTAGTTAATTAAGTACTGCAGTTCCTACTATGTTTAGGGAACATGGAGATTATTTTACGTGTTGTTCAGAATTTATAATGACGTATATTTTTGTAATTTTTCAGTTTCCCGATGGAGCTGCATATGGTGTTCTTTAAAGAGGAGTACCAAACACCGACAGAAGCTGTGAAACATTCGGACGGCTTAACAGTGCTCGCGTTCTTTTATGAGGTGCATTTATAAAAACCTTTTCCAAAAAGAGAATTGAACGATGCTGCGCAGCTTTGGGCTATATATTTTAAGGGGGCCTTACTGTGTGAATTTGTGACGCCATCACTCTTAAACAATAGGTAGTACAATAGGTACCCACATTATTGTCGTTAGTTTACGAATAGAACCGACTTTATCGCAACATGCACGTGTAAATTAATAGCACTGATTGATAGCAATTCGTTGGCTGCCAAATGACTATGTTGATTACAGCTAGATAACTATAATGTATCTCTTCTCCTTAATTCATCACTTGGCGATCTGCCTTCGTTAAACTTTTGAGATTAGCAATCAAAGTAAAATCCCAAAGAATTGAATGTTTCATCATTGTTTTAAACAGCAGGTACTTCGAAATCATTTCCTAATTCTTTTTTTATTATTTAATTCCATAAATACTATTTGTAGACCTCTCTTGTTTCACGCGACGCACTCAACCGTTATTTTAAAATTGAACATAATACTTTCGAACTCTGTAGCCGTGACTTCCAAATCCGAAGTCACGGTCAATGTTTGAAAGTGAATGAGAGCTGAGCTACGGTCCAGTTTCGTTCCGGCCCTAAATAATGGGCCATCGGCTTAGTTCAATACCTACTTATTTATAGAAACTATAAGATAATGTTACTTAAGTAACTAGGTACCTATGCCTCATCGGTCTAGCGACCGCCAGCCTCGATGATCGTGCATGAGGTCCTGTTTTAACAAACAAAGCGTGGTTTTGTGGCTAATGCCAGTTACACTTCCAGGGTTGGAATGGGACAGTGCTCAATACACAGCGATAGGTCGGCCTCCTATGAAGTGGAGCGTCCATTGGAAAAATATCGATGTACTACACTATAGAACGTAATATGTCATTCCAGTTAACTAACTGAACGTGATATAATTTCAGCTAGACCGACATCAGCACCCGGCCTACGACGACATCACATCGGCACTGGTAAACGTGACAGAACCCCACACTAGCGTGGTGATGAGCCATCCCTTCTCGTTCCTCCACATCCTGCCGTACGACCTCAAGAGGTACTTCACATACAGAGGCTCACTCACTACACCGCCCTGCTCCGAAGTCGTCATCTGGTTAGACTTCGAGCAACCGATAAGGCTTACTCATGAACAGGTATGAAAAACAACTTGATTCTGATTGATTCACGTCTTTGGTCAAGCGCGATTGCAGTCGTAATTTATAATAACTTGCTGCTAGGAATGAAATAGACACAATTTTTTAAGAAAAATACAACAGAATTTACTGTAGACTGGTAGGTACTGAAATTACGGGAATTGCTCCCAATGGGCTCACCCGCCATAAATATGATTACCTACACTAGGAAGGATCTGAATGGGTTTTACAAAATATTGTTGATTGTCTACCCACCGACCAATTATGTACAGTGGATATACCCACTTTGAGGATTATTCAAACGTGATTGTGAACTTACGTAACTTATTTATACACATAATTATATGTAGGTACATGTATGTAATTACATATAAAGTAAGTTCATATAAACGTGACAAATGATAATAACAAACATTGTTCACAGATAGAGGCATTCAGAGAGATAAGATCATCGCATGGGAAGATTACGCACAACTTCAGGCCGATACAGCCAATTGGCGACAGAGTAGTTTTCTACAACATTGACAGTAACTACTATGTGTACAATGAGATTGATGATCACGAAGATACCACGACTGTTCGACCGTCGAGAAGAAAAAAGGGTCGCAACGATGCTCATAGTGTAGTTCCTTCAGCTTTATATACCCTCACTTATACTTTATTGTTGTTTGTTAGATTGTGATAATCTATAACAACCTTAGTTTACCCAGCGATTTGTGATTTTACATTTTGTTTTTGTTAGAAATTATATAAGTAGTAGAATTTTGTTACTAAACAAAGGTCACTAATTTAGAATTTGCTGTATGTATGTGGACGTTGCGCTTTAACAAGAGATTACTTGTATGAACTCGAAAACCTATATTTATGAATAAGTACATATTTCATTTTAGTACTGGGAATTTGTATGACTGGATGATTATTGTTTGTTTCTATCTTTATGCTTCCCAGTTGCCCTTATTACATTTTTAGGGTACCATATTGATGAATGTTGTGGACTAATGTTGCTAGCCATGAATTAAATCATTAACATGGAAAATACTTTCTAGAACATTTTGGGTATAAAGGTTGTGGAAAATGTTAAACCATTGGCAGCCAAGTTCATATTATTACAATATAATTTACCCCTAGTTTAAGACTATAGTTACACAATTAGTGAAATTCTTTTATAATTTTGATGACTGAGATAGTTAATTTTGTTTCTAACAAAGAATATACAAATGTACACACTATTTATTGTATTCTGTGATATTAAACTAATTGCTAGTGTGAAATTAAAACTTCTGTGCAATAAATTTCACTAATAAAACTTATGTAGATGTTTTTTCTTTTATTATTTATGCCATATAACATTTATAGGTATAAGCTGATATTTACTACCTACCACATACTTGTAATCAGACAATTGAGGAATGAAATTTTTGAAAAATGAAAATTTATTGTTCCTTTGTTTTACTTAAATATAACTTATAATATAAAACATTGATCATACTTTACGGATTTGTTTAAAAATATTTCAGTCCTCTTCAGTAGCTCTATTATCTGTCATGGTGACCATGGCTCCTAAATTATCTTCATTGCCTTGTTTTAGTCTCTCCCATATCAATTCTGCTATTGCTTTTTGGGTTCTCCTTTCCAGTTTTTCTAATTTCTTGGACACATCCCTTTTAAGATCCCAATCTGGTTTGCGTGGTGCTAAACTTGAAATATCTAGATCTTGTATAACTATCTGGAATAGCAGAATTATAAACATCATTATTGATGCAGTAATTTATCATAACAATGCATACATTTGTCTGGGACCTAACTAAACTGACAACTTGATGATCTCTCAAAGTAAACAGGGTTCACAATGTGAGAACTGTCAAGATATGAACATGACTTACTTTATAAAACAATCATTCTGTACTATTTAACTAAGAGCCCCTTTGAAAAGTGATATACAATGTGAAAAAAATTGAGAAGGCTTATTATTTAGCAATTACTTTAAAGATGTGTAATCATAATCATCTTAGGAAAATATATTAGGTGTCAATACTTTTGCTTTGTTTAATTTACCTTTTCTTTGCCTGCTTCAAGTAAATCCTTAACCTCCGCCTCCACAGCAGCAGGCTCTGCGTCTTCTAACTTCGCCTCTTTCAGTGATTCATCCTGTGGTTTGTAACTTCTGAATTTAGGCCTGTAATTATTACATAAATTACTTGTGGTGTTATTAAAACTGCACAATACTGCAAGTGCTAGTTCTGTATGTCTTCTTGAAACATAATAACCAATCTCATTGCCATATTCTAAAACATTTAGAAAGTATAGATACAAAAAAAACATAACCTCAATCTTTTCCAAACATGAACTTGAACTTACTTGGGAAGAGGGACAAAATCACTTGTCGTATCGTTTGATGTACTTTCGTTGGTGCTATTTTTACGTTTAAGGTTTTTAAGCCTTTCTTTCCTTTTATGTGCTTGTTCTTCTAAACTGCCAACACTTTCTGCGATATCCATGATAACCATAACGGTCAATCGTCTTACCAGTATAACTTTACACTTTCTTGGATGTGCTAGACAAACCAGTAAAACAAATAAAATTACTATTGAATATTGTAGTAATATAATATTTTATGTTTGATGACCTATTTCAGTTCAGTGGACAAGTGACAATCATTTGACACTTGACCGACTGACAGTGACAGTCGACAGATCATAGAATATAAAAATTACAGACTATAAAAGTAAAAATGATGCCACTATGATTAAAAAAAACATAATTACCTGTTTTGAAACTGAAGGCTAGCAAGTATGAGATCCCGTTCGTTCGCTTGGTCTGTACGCGGCATTATAAAGATAATGATCAATGATCAAGCAAGTGACCATGAATGAAAATGAGTAGGGTAGGTATGTAATAAGTATGGTTTGGATAGATGGCTGTATGGGCTCAGCTCCCTTTGCCTGTCCCAGGGACTAAAGAAACAAAAAAAAAATATCTATGGATAGATGGCTGTATGGGCTCAGCTCCCCTTGCCTGTCCCAAAGAGGGACAAAAAAACCAAAAAAAAAATCTATGAACAGTTCATATAAAATTGGCGCGGGATCTTTAAATTTTATTTTTGCTCTTGTAGGAGGTAGATCTGTTTGGATAGCTTGGATATGGATAGAGGTCAGTCAGTGGCTGTGTCATTGCCTTCGTTCGACGAAATTAAAATCATTGTTAAATGCTAGCATAACTGTATTAATAAAAAACTTTATTTATTTCTAATGCTGCTGGTATAGGTAGATACCTACGTGATCATAGTAGCAATAAGTAAATATCGTACGTGCGTAGGCATACCTACGCATGTTTAAAATTTCTACTGAATATATAGACGAGGATAGAAAATCTATCTATCTGAATGAGTAGATATATCTTTTAGGTTTTTCAAACTTCTTCAGGTGCATTAGACTGATTTGAAGCAGTTTCCATTAGGTATTTGATATCCAATATGTATAAAAGCCGCTCTTTCTTTTTTAATCTTGTACTTTAACATGACTTTAACTATAGATACCTATTCTCGGACTCTCGATTGAATAATGGCTAATCAATCAATTTATTTTACAGACTGCGGCGTTGGATCGGTAATTCGGTAACCTATGTTTACCTACACACCGCGATAACAGTGCATAGAACTAGTCACAGTCACAGGTAGGTCATAAAAAAATAATTAAGCCAATGAAATATCAGGCTGAGAATACACGTTTTTTCGGAATTATTATGGAGAACATGATCATAAACATCCATGTCACTGACAACGTGACAATAGGTAGGTGATGTCATAGGAGGTAACTACCGTGAAATTCTAGTTTCACATAAATGGAGGAAAGCTTTGTATAGGTTAGACGATAGTGCCTAATGAGTACCCACCTACCTAAATTGGTTTAATTAATTGCTCCCAAGCAAAACAGAGACCCAATTCTACCGTGTCTACGTTGGTAATAAAAATATATGTATAGTTTAATAAACATTGAATTAAAAGAGGTATCTACTTATCTAATTCATATTAGAACTTACTTTTAGACAAAAAACTAGCCCTTTCTTTTATTATTCTAAGTAGGTACATAACTTTAACTTTTTGGCTTGCATCTATCAATTATTCAAAATAACAGAATGCGGCGTTGGTTGCACTCCGCGGCCTTTCCCGAAGTATCTAATCATAACCTGAATTATTATCCCAGCAAGTAAATCAGTAATAAGTCTAAGCTTCAAAAGCAAGACCAGTGGGCCGAGCACGAATGTTTCTATATGAACGTAAACGTAATACCTACGATGAATCTATCGCATTTTTGTTCAATTTCATGCAACACACACACTTGTTTCATGAAAATGTAAAAATATTACATGTATTTCCGAAAAAATATCATAGATTAAACGTGTATTTTTGGTTATGGTTACGTTTACGTTACTATACGTCTAAAACATTCGTGCTCGGCCCACTGTAATGCCAGGCTGAGAATATTCGTAGGTACTTTTGTTAAGTACCTACTGGGCTAGGTAACAGGAGGTACCTAAACAGTGACAAAGTTATAATAATAAACTAGCTGTTGCCCGCGCCGCGCTATCAACCGCGCGTTTTATTTTTATCAATATAAAATATAGCCTGTATCATTCAGGGATAATGTAGCTTACTATTAGTGACATAATTTACAATTGGTCTAGCAGTTCCAAAGATTACCCCCAACATACCTACAAACAAACAAATAAAAAAAAATTACCTCTTTATAATATCCTATTAGATTAGTAGTTATCAATTTATCAATATCATATATTGCGAAATCGACAGTTGTGACTGTCAACTTTCATTTGCATCATAATCAGTAGTAGGTCGGTATAATGGTTTCATGATTGCTCCCAAGCAAAACAGACCCTGTGTTTGAAGGGGTTGCAGAAATAATACTCATAGTTACACGTATAAAAATATATTTACACATTAAATTATAAGAGGTTCTTATAAGAATGTATGACTCCATAAGTTTTATAATGACGGTATAAAATATTACTACCAAGGTACTTACATAATATGCAAATACCTATAAGTAGGTAAACAAAATACTACAAATAATTATCTTCTTTAAAAAGTTTCAGCTGTAAGCAAACAATTTGTATTGTAGGTATTACATTCTACAGGTACTTTTAACTTGCATTATTTTACCAACTAAGTGTTACCTAAGTACAATTATTCTCTGGTTTTAACGATGTTAAGGCGAAGAAAGCCATGTACCATTTATTTTATTCCCCACAAGTAGTAAGCTTTGTAGCTACTACTTAATAAATTAATTATAATAATATTATTTTTTAGTTAATCGATAATTTTAACGAACTGATTCGTGCAATGGCTATTTGCGCTACGTTATGGGTCGAGGGTTCAATCCTCGCACGAAACAAATTTATCTTTTTTTAAATTACATAAATACAATGCATGTTTGTAAATATTCAGCAATCGTAAATAATTATTTCCGCAGTGTTAACAGTTGGCATCATTAGTCGATGAACATTTCGGAATTTTGAAATTAATTACCGTACGAGGTCTATAGTCTATCTCAAAGAGTCTATCCTATTCTATAGAATAGAGTAGACTTAATTACCGATAATAATTATTAACCATAAAATAAATTGCATGCGTTTATTCATTGTTACACTTTTGAAATTATACAATGATCCCTTTTTATGCCTTACTACAGTCACGATACTTCCCGGTGATACATTTCGCAAACAAAATGCTTTGAAAAACTGCGGTCAGTTCAGAGTTACTCTGGAGTTTGGACGCCGCCCACGCCGGCCGGGCGCAAACCATTATAGCCTTAAAGATGGTCGCCCGGAAAATTTTCCGACTGTACATAGCCCAGAAATAATAACTCTCTTCTATTCTAGGAAGATACCTAGCTGTTATAAAGTTACAAAACCAGTGTCTTATTTAAAGCTTTACTAGCAAAATACTTACTCGTGGTAAGTTGTACACAATTTTTATTTACTTAGTTTTCTAAGCTGTATTATAATAGAGTATGAAAAAATAACTGTTTTATACGGGCATGCATACAACCAGATTACCAGTCCTCACCAACGGCAATTTTCAAGTTGCTTAGGTCAAAGAACATGTATATAAATTTGTAGCCAAGAAAAGGGTAGGTATAAGCCGGAATTTTGTAATTAACATTGGAATGTGATCGGCTGCAACAGTAAACGAATAAAGTTATAATGAGGCAGCTATTTAACATAGAGAGATACATTTACATGTTATTTTAGGCTGCACCATTACAGTCATCGTTCTCTTAATTATACTACTTATGGCAGTTCGTAAAGATTACAATAAAATAAATAATTATTTATATCTAAAATTATCTTGTAACACTTATGGAAGACAAACAGAGGGGCGGACATACAGCTGTATTTTGAAAAATTAGATGCATCATTATTTCTTTGGTTATTTTATATCCTATGAAAATTTTGTAATCGATCGTTTGTGTTTTAAAATTCATTTTCAAATTACAATATTTGATCCCCGCCATCCGTTAGGTAATACTAAAACTAATATACCTAGTCTTAACTTAAGTGTTAATAATATAATCTGTTAAAATTTGAACTCAAAATTTAGGTAATGAATTAATAAGTACTTTTCACAGACACAGAAGTGACAGAAGTACTTTTCACTAATCATTCAAATTACCAAGTTAAACATTTATATAAGTGGCCTTACATGTCTTCGGCTATCGAATGGTGATCTGTTCGAAATATTATTATGCAGTGATACCCCATGATTCAGAGATAATACTTTTGATACAATATTTAAATCTTCCTGATTCCTTCCATTTAAACCATTTTGCACTAATAATTGTTTCAATTCTGCATCAACGTTGTACTGATTTTGTGCATGAATTGGAAAGAAACGATTTGTATGAATGGGATTGAAAGTGTTAAACGTATTAAAGTTTTGATGGTTCAACCCGAAGTTACCTACTCCGCTATCTTGACGGAATACACGGTGGTTTTGTTTTTGCGGACCAAACTGATCGCTGAGAGCTCTTACTTGATTAAAGTTAATTCCTTGGTGGAAATTTTGACCAGAGCTAGGTTGAAGAAAATTACTAATTCCTTGTGGTAGGTGGTTTTCTTGTAATGGGAACTGATCGGGTTGCTGACTGTGTAAATGAATGAGAAAATCGACTGCCTCACGATTTGGTAATTGTTGTTGACTTGTTACCGAGCTGCTCGGTTCTAAAGGTACACTTTGTTGAATTGATACCTGACCATTATTAGGTCTTAGAGGCGCATTATTGTTTATGAACTGGTTCTGAGGAATATTTTTCTGAACTTGAAAATTATTCACAGAGCCCTGCGCCTGAAATTTCTGAGAATTAGAAAGCAGTTGTTGCCGCTGAGCTTCCTTCTGTTGCAAAAGATATTGCTGTTTCCTTAGCAGTTCTTCTTGTTGTCTTTGCTGATGTTGCAAAAAACGAAGTTGCTCCTCAAGAATTCTTTGCTTTTCTTCGAGCTGTTTCTGTAATGCTAATTGATGATTTATATAATCTGACTGGGATATTTGATTTAAACCTATACTTGGAATTATTTGGCCTATGGATTGAGATTGTAAAACTCCAGATGCCAAGTTTGTTGCGGGTAGTGGTCTCATATAATTTTGATTATTTGTTTGCTGATAAAGTGGTATAACTTGTTTCGGTAGTCCCTGTGAATCTTGATGAACCGTAAATGCTGCAACTAAAGGAGCTTGGTACACTTGTACATCACGCTTATCAACTTCTTCTATATTTTCCCCGTCGTCATTATGTGTTGGTTTCGGTGTAGTTGTCGTTGTAGTAGTCGTAGTAGTTGTTGTGGTTGTGGAAGGTAGAGGTTTTAATGTGGTCTTCTTACTACTGGTATCATTTTCTGTGCTTGATTTAGAGGAACTGGGTATACTTCTTGTTTGTTGAAAATTAACTCCACTCTCTCTAGTTTGAAATATTTCGGGAAATGGAGCTGAAGTCGGTAAAGAAGCTGTTACCTGGCTTTCTACATTACCTGCAGTAGTGCTCAAAATAGATATGTTGCTATCAACTATTGCATGCGAGTTGGTATTGTTATTAGTAAAAGCAGACTGTCCGTTAACTATAAATGAATGTATCTGAATCCCGTCTCCCTCAGTCTGAGCCTCGGGAATATCTTCGCCAGTTGTAAGTGCATCTGAATCCAAGCCAGTAGTTCCATCTGTGAAATCAGTACCTGTTGTTGTGTTATCGCTTTCTTCAAGTTCACTGAGAGCTTTAAGTAAGGCTTTTCTAATGTATGGATCCAACCTTACCGATGGTTTAGGCTCTATAGTATTAAACCTGTCATTGTAACCATCTGTAGTAGTATCTTCTGCCACACTTAACGACAACAGAGAGAAGAACATCAACGCCAATATCTGAAACAAAAACAAAATCACAATGAATATCATAGAAAAATAATTTTCGGGAATACTGTCTTTTTTAAATATGGTATTAATAAATTGTAGTAGGTAATTTCTTAGATTTTGAAATAAAATTTGAGTGAATTTTTAATGAAATAGTACAAAATCTATGTAGTATAAAAGTTCCAACAAATGCAGTTCACATATTGAATCGCACATAATCGCAAGTTGTTTGTCATGATCAGTGCTGTATTTATGCAGTCTTCGGTCTCGCGCGTTCAATACATGATTACGATATTATACTTCCACATTTCCAGCATCTCAATGTTTTTACACATTCGTGTTTTGTTACATTGTTTGTATAATATGGAACAATGGCTGTTTTCTTATGGATCGATTGCACAACGTCAATACTATCTTCTGATGTAGAGCGTTTCCCAAACGTTATTTAGAACTGTATCACTGGTAAAAATGTGACATATGGGTAAAGAAATTATGGGATGAACTTAAGCTCTAAGATTGTAAGAATAAATATATATTATTCTTAAAAGATAAGCTAATCAGAAAAATAATTTATTAAATATTGTTGTAAATTACTCAAATTCAACTTATATAAAACTACTTTAATCTATATCCAGTACCTACCTTTAGTATTGTCTAGTCGTTAAGAATAAACATATCAAGCCTAAATATTTCAAAACTTGAGTGCTATAGACCTATTATAAAATATGATTTTCAATCCTACGATATAATATCTACAAATCATTGCTGACTGGCTAATCTTTCAACTATGGCATGAGCGATTCCCATATGATACCTCGTGTCGACTAGGCAAAAGAATACTACGTCAAGAGGTCACATAAGTTACGGTTAATGAAGTAATTATGTTTAATGACGATTACAAGAGTTTCGTTAAATGCTTTAATCTATTGAATCCCTTGTTTGTTGTACGAGCCACGTTGAATGTCTAATCAAATGATACAGCAGAAGTCTATTGCGTGCATGACCTATGTAATATGCAAACATGCGTACCTAAATAATACAACCATCATTTATCAACACCCGATAATTAATCTTATTGTAATATTTTTTATTGTTCCGCAAGTGATGAAGTTTGATATCGTGGAAGTGGAAGGGAGCATGACATTTGCCCTTTGACCGTAGATTTTGTTACAGTCGAAAATGATATAACCGGTGTTTTTTCTTTAGGTATAAATGGATAAAAGATAACATTTTCTATCTATTATTTAACTGCGTTTTTAGAGAACTTTACATACTAACCAATCTATATACATATAAACCTTTATCTTAAATTCAAAAGGTGACAGTTATATCTTAATGTTACTAAGAAATAATGAACGACCTTTCATAGGGTATAGGCA
Organism: Allophyes oxyacanthae; assembly: GCA_932294325.1. Taxonomy (NCBI): domain Eukaryota; kingdom Metazoa; phylum Arthropoda; class Insecta; order Lepidoptera; family Noctuidae; genus Allophyes; species Allophyes oxyacanthae. The sequence continues at coordinate 6,927,364 of OW028618.1, read as the reverse complement.
CCTACACTACATATGGTTTAATAACTCAGTAAGTAAGTAAGTACCTATTTATTTTGTTTCCAATTAAATCTCTGTGAGGTAAAAAAGAGCTCTAAGTAATGAATCTGCAATCGTTGATTGCAGAAAAGAACTCAGTTCTTAACCTCTTAATAATAAAAAATAATATTTTTTGAACACTGCCTAATAATTATTCTGCGGTTTTACACCATTCGCACCTCTCAATTTTTGATTTTCGTAGTAGATAACTATTATGTAATCTGAAATGCAGTGTCGAATGTGCATTTCTTATCTTTGACGAATTTGCTACTAGCTTCCTCAGTAAGAGATCTCTATCACTTTCCAGCCAATTACAAAAAGGGTCATCAGAAGTTGCAAGTTCCAATGCATACCAGATTTAAGAGGTCAAGTTATTGTTAAAAATCGTAGCACTATAATTACATATAATTGAACACTGATAATGTACTACGTCTACGTATTACGCGTATGTGACGCGTAATAGGTAAGCTAATAATATAGCTATATAGTTTTTATTTTGCATATTAAGACGTACTTAGATAGTGCTTGAGACTTGTTATATAGGTACATCCTTGATCCTATAGTCATAGTCTACCACCAATAGAAAGTTTGAACTTTTCATCCAAAGGTTAAGATATTGATCACTGCTTTTATGGGCAGGCTTTACTCCAGACAAGTGCCTTCTTATATAAGGATATTTCTAGGGGCTTGTGCACTTATCGTTTATCGTATGAGACTTTGATGTGCATGAGAGTAAATACTTAATTGTTGTAATATTGATGGAAGCCGGCGGCCACTTGTTACAAAACTCACGAGCATCCAATTCCGAATCATCGCTTTCACCGGACATAATTCACAGAGAGAAGTTTCTCAGCGAATGTCAAAATCAATATCGTACCTTTGGCACACCCACACGTGCGCGTGCGATGGTGACATAATCCTGCGATGCGAGTATGCGACCCGATACCATACACCTCTCGCACATTCTTAAAACAAATTAAGTACTTTTATCTAATAAGTGGGAAAAGTTGCAATTAAACTATAGGTGGATGGTCGACTAAAAGTTTACTTACTTACTACTTACTATAAGTACCCCTACAGGTAGATACTTTGTAGGTTATAACTTATAATAATACCTATCAATGAACTTTTATGTCCTTATTTTCATCTTTATAAGGCTATAATGAAGAGAAAATGGCAGATGTACCTAATTACATCCTTACTTGTTTCCAAAACGCCCACTTGTAGATAAAGTTATTCCAAAATTTTGCCAGTTTTATTCTTAGGTAATTCAATGATAAAGTAATAAGATAGCCTCATAAATACAGAGTTGCATAAGACCACATCATTCTCAAAGAATCTAGTTCGTGAAACAGGTAGTTCGCTGGTTAGATACGAATATGACAGACACATCTAGAGTCAGCGATTTAATAATAATAACGTTTAGAAAGTGATTCTTATATTAGACAAGTTATTTATGAATATAAATTGTTATTTTGGTGTAACACGCATGGTGGCCATTATAAGTAGGTAGTTTATGGGTATTTCACTTTATGCTTTCATATTGCAAACGTTCCTTACCGATGCTAACTGCTGACGACTTTCTGCTAGAAGGGTCTTATCTTGTAGGAATTTGTTTGTTTGTTTTCTACGATAGGTTACCTGCATTATTTATTATCTTAGCGAGTCATGGGATTTACAGAACTTTTCATTTTCTTTCATCAACACTTGCATTGGTATTAAGTATTTATTCTGCTGCTAAGTTCTAATACATACGTATTATTTATGCTATTATTTGCTTGCATTCCCAAATAAATGGATCTCGACCATAGACCATTCTGCGGTCCATTTCGGCATAAAAAGTTTGATGTAAGCACTAAATAATGTACTACCTTAAAATACTTCCTACCTTATGTTAGACATAACATTTAGGTATACAACTATGACAATATCTTCTTAATTACCCTCGAACAATCCGGATGAGAATATCGTTGGAAGCAATTTAGAGTTGTTTCACACGGCTTTTATGTCTGCTACGACTGCTGTAATTTAGGTGAACTCATTTGGAATAGGTAAATTGAGGTTTATATTATACGATGATATAATAAATCAAATTCTTATTTGAACGCAAGATCTCACATTGTTATGACAAAAGACCTTAATTACATTTCTATCACACCAAACTAGTGTACCAGCAATAGTATCTACTATTAAGGTATTTGCGGAACACGTGAGCTAAAGCTTTTTCAAATAATTACATGTAATGCTGTCTGTAAAAACAGCCCCAAGCAAAGTTAAATGATGCGCCAGTTAGTTGGTATCAAAGGTCGAACGTGGAGTCGTGAACACTTCTGATGTCAAAACAACGTAGTCAATACCTACCTACATTTCTCTTGTCGCAGTCACGTATAAAATCTCTATAATAACGTCTCATGAAGTACTTGGACTGAGATCAATAATAGTGTTGAAAAAATTATGTAAAATCTCTTCTCGGGAAATTCTTCGCCTATTTTCTTATTATCATGTACGTAAAAAGAAAACTGTTTGATTATATTTTTACACATCTACGTGAAACATGGCGTTATATAAGATTTATTTACTCACATTATATTTAAAGAAAGTAACTGAGAAGGAGGAGTTAGGAGCAGTTTCGATGAAACCTATTCGCACTCGACTTGAAATCGTATGTTTGACCCGCCATTGCACCCTTCCACCTAATACTATGCGGTAACTAGCTATGTGTAGGTAGCTATGTGGTAGATATTTATCTTAGTTGACTAACTTAACCCGTTTGCTGTTATATTTTGAGAAATGAAAATTCCTAAAAATTGCATAACAATAACGATAAATGAAGGAATGAAAACTAGAGTCATGAAATTACAACATTAATAACTTACTTTCCCCTTTAGCGATAGTATCTGTTAATTATCTTATAAATACTCGGTCACAATATAACAAATGGTTTACAATTTAGCAACAATAGGTAATTGTTTGCTTTACCTAGTTAATGTGCTGTGGATGCGCAAAGGTCACTGACATTCCATAAAAAACATAAATAAACATGTAAATAGCTAGGTACTCAATCCGTGTGAGTGACCGGTCCCAGATTGTCGTTTGTTTTTGTCACGTTTCCTCCTACATGATGCACTTAAGTTAGTGTGGGAACTGACACACCAGAGCCGGTTCTAAGATCCAGAAATAGGTGTTCTTTTATTGCGCCTACAAGCCAAGTCAACAACGCCGTTTAAGCACAATGGCACGTAATTATATAAGATGCTATTGTCAACAAAATATGAAATTCGCTTTCTATGGTTGGCAAATATTACTTTGTTACATCAAAGGATTTGGTATTCGTCACGCACGTATCGATTATTATCTATTGACAACGTAGGTACTCATCTATCTCATCGAGTCTTTGAATGCTCGACCTCTTAAGCTGTTGAATGGGTCGGACTGGTTTTCCTCTTACAATGTATAAATTGACACTAATCATTAGTTACATGGCTTTGTAATGTCTATTCAAACGTGCCATCCGACGTGTTATGTCTTAATTTTATTCTTTCGACGAACCTCAACTTACATTCTAATGAGGTTGGTGTGATGGCTACCGTTTTTTTAAATCTATTAATTAATATTGATTGTTGTTATTTATGTGTTACACGCATGATGGCCATTATAAGTAGTTTACTTTATGCTTTCATATTGCGAATGTGAAATGTAGGTAGGACTTTACCGATGCTAACAGCTGACGATTTTCTGCTAGAAGGGTATAATTTTGCTAGAATTCTTTCTATTCTATGATCGGTTTACCCAACTTATTTTAGCGAGTAAGGTAACCCTTCTCCTCCTGAGAAGCGACCCGTGCTCAGCAGTGCAATGGGTCAGTAATGGGCTGGATTTATTATTACTATTAATATTTATGAATGACAGATGTTATGCATTCAGGCGATTAAAAAAAATGAGAGAAAATACGAGTTCAGGTTGGTCGCAAATTACAACTTCCGTTTTTTTTATTATACCTACCTGCGACATTATGGCTGCCAAGAACCCAATATTGGTTTTATTAACCAAATTCAATTAATATTTATATATTATCCTCACTTCTCTTGAGTGTCGTAAAATAAATTGCTATAACTTATGGATTAGCTAAGATAGGCTGAGCATCCTCTTTTGCGTTATTGTCTAATCACAACATACGTGATACATCTCACATCAGCCTATCCATCCGCTTGCCAAATTGGATTGTGATTGGCAATATTCCCAATTCTCGACCGTTCTGCACTTGAAAGGACGTAGGTATGTGCAGAACGGCCGAGAATCGGGTCACCGTCACAAATCACTGAAAGCCATGCAAGCGCAGAAATACCTACCAATAAAATAGTTGTTGTATGTAAATACAATCACATAATTCTTAATTAGGTACATTTCACTATATCCGAACAATAATATACAATCACAGAATCTTATATGTTAGTCGCGTATCATATTCGTATATTACACTTATCGATTACACGGAAACGACCTGCGGCTTAAACCAATTATTCTGTAGGCGTCGGCGGGTATTGTGCAAGGAAATAACATGGTTGAAGCTTCAAGTACTGTGATAATTATCAGAAGAGCAGTGACCGCCGCGAGCTCTGCGTGACACCCGCCTCTGATGCTATTATTTCCGAAACAAGAACAATTATTCTTTATTGCTATAACGGCCTACGTTGATTTATCATTGCGCAAGCACAATTCTACACGTGTATTGTTCTGAAACAATTCCTTAACTAATTTTACGAATTGCTACTTGTCATTAACACTGTTATTGTGGCATTTTATTCAATTTTGAAGATTATCTTTTGTGGAGAAAGTTGCTAAACGGATGAATATTTTGTTTGTGCAAAATTGTAGATATTGATTTGTCCGCTATTCGTTAGGGGAAAGTTCAGCAATTTTGTGATGAATTGACGATATACCCATCAAAGCTAAAATAGTTTTTCAGTTTACATCATAATTCAGTCAGAGTAAGTAGAGATCCTGCTTGGTTTTCGGTACTTTTTAGAACTATAGTAATCTTACAGATATGAGGCACATTATCATATTGTTTTATCTACACACATTATCATAAACTTCGAAATAAGAATTGAAAAATAGTACTTTAATGATAGACTTTATGCACATGCAACTATAATAAAATAAAAAGGATTATTACGATACAGTTTCCTTAACAAAACAATGCTATAAAATTACTTTTTTTCTATTATTCTGTATCACTTCGGTTCCACCAAGAAGTTTTCAATTCAATTTTTATAGCAGCCGCACATTGTCTATGGTGGCGCGGCTAGGGCGCATGCGCGGCGCACTAGAGCGCATGCGCGTTAACACTGCTGAGTTACGGCGCCATTTTTGTTTTTTCACAACATATGTGTTAACTAGGTACCTATTGCATGAGTATAGATAAAGTAGTGCATGAAACTGTACATAACTAGGTATTAAAACACTCGTGTGATACTATTAAAAATTTCGCCTGCGGTTCGATTTTTAAACACACACTCGTGTTTTAATACTTATTATAAGCTAAAGTTTCATAAACTACTATTAAAGTGTTTAAAAGTCCCAGGCCTAAAGGTATTGGCTATGATTTTTAATTCATTACGACGAAACGCAAACATTAATATTATTCTCGGCAACAGGTATCCGCTAATTTGTTAATTATATAATTTGACTGCATTCCCTTCATCGGCACATAATGCTTGCGATAAATAATAATAATATAAATTATCCTATTGCATGTATTTCTATTAAGAATAAATAACTCTTTAAAATATTATTCTTGGCGCTACTGCGAGAGAGAAAAAACAGAAGCATTATTGCTTTCCTCTGCATCACCTTACTAGTAGGTGTAGTATTGTAATTTAATTTCAGTTTATAACCAGCCTTGTTTCATCAAGTGGTAGAGGATCACAATTTGGACTCTACTATTATTAAATAATAGTGTCTACCTACTAACATACAGACAGACACGCGGCGTGATTCTATGCGTATGTATTTAATAATCATTTATTTTTGTATCGAGGTACAACTACGGACAAAGCACATAAACGAGTGGTTAGAACTTTTATCTCTAAATTCTTTTGCTTACAGCACGCGGAAACATTTTCTTATTCATGTATGCATTCAAAGCTTTATGACATGCAATAAAACAAAATGTTACTTAGAGAACGCGGTTTGGTAATAAATTATTCCTAGATGGTACAATGTGCATGCATACCTATCCAACAATAGAAGTCTTATTTCGCGTGTAAGGGCTAATGCATAAGGATAATTCTCTTATCAATAATTTATTCGCCACAATAATCACCACCTTTGCTTGCAGGACTTTTCTTTTTAATTTTAACTAGCGGCCAGCCCGACATCGTATGGGTACAAAGTTAGCAGTACCTACTGTTTTCATTTTCCTCACTTTTGACCTCTTACAAAGCGTTTCCGTTCCCGAATACATCGCACCGTACATCAATTCACAACGTTGCGGTCGTTAGGTTATGTTATTCAAATTAATGTTAACTTTCAAAGATCTTTTACTTTCTCTTAAACTGCTGATCCTTATTGTTATATTTCGATCATAAACAATGATGGTGTACCCATCATACTCTCATACGCCAATACGCCCTCTTCCTTCCCATCCTCTATTTTACCCCTTTAGGAGATGATTTTCCGAAAATGCCGAAAACCATCCTTTTCTTTAATATTTGACTAAAAGACAATAGGTACTCGTTTTTCTTACTTCAAAAATGAAGGACCTCACATAAAAAAATTCATCTCCTGTTTCATTCCCTAAGGGCTTGAATTTCCAAAAATGCAGAAACACCTTTCTTTCGATCCAAAAGCCCAAATAAAAATTCACATAACTCACTTCTAAAATGAAGGCATATAATTTTTTACCCATTTAGATGTCGAATTTCAAAAACGCGAAAACAGGTATTTCTTAATTTCTAATCAAAAGTCTCAAAAAAAGGAGGAACTATTTTCACCCCCTAATGGGTTGAATTTCCAAAAACACGTACTTCTTGACTTTGGTCCGAAAGCTTAAATACTAATTCTCATGTTTTTTACTTCAAAATAAAGGGAATCTCATACAAATTTTCACTCCCCTAATAAATCTAATTAAAAATAAGTCTTATTGCTTGCCTACGATACAAAAGGAACCTACTCTCCAAATTTCACTACCCTGGCTTTTGTAGTTTCGGCTCTGCGTTGATGATTTAGTCAAGTCAATCAGGACTTCTCTGTTTATAATATTATTTCCTTGTCTTTTGGATTATTTATTTTTCTGTAAATACCATCGAAATCCGTAACGGGGCGTGAATGCGTGATTAACAAAAAAAGACCAAAGTTTCGGATTCATAATATTCGTGATATAAGCGAGGTAGGTATAATAAACCATCGAATAGAAAATAATTCTACCTATGTATACATATGTCCTAATAAGAGCCAGTAAGGTGCCGTGTGTTGCTATTACAAAATATCTCTGTGTTTGTGGTGGACCACAAAGTAGGTATTCAATTTACCATATCGTCATTTAGACCACATGAAATAGAGTCAGCTTTCCTACTTTGGTCGAATCATTTTACATGATTATGTGGCAACTTTATGGAAAAGTGATTTTTTTATTGTTGTGATTATCATCCAATACTTTCCTCCATCCGTTTCTACGTCGTGCGTTCGACTTGACAATTTCCCAGTACAGAGATTATCTTATCCAGGACAATCACTACCGTTGATTGACATTATTTTTTATATTCCTGCATCCGCTTTCCTTATCAGTTTTCTCTAATAAGCTCTGTCTTTAAAGTTCTCATAGCCAGATTCGGTCGCATTATCATCTTTTACAGTTATGCCCAGTGAGCATAAGTCATAGACCTGATTTACGAGTCGTAGGTCGTGGTTACGAAGACAAGTGGTCGCAAAAGAGGCTGATGTATGTACGTGTGCATTCTTAATTGCCATTGGGCACTGTTCTTACCTCAGATCAGTAGGCTAATTCACGTAACTAAAGAAGTGCGGTTGCCGCGCAGTTGCAGTAAAAATTTGACATAAACAACACATTTGGCATTCGCTTGGCTTTAGCGATCGCTGTCAGATACGCTCGCGTCAAGTTCGCGTCACTCGGGCGCAATAGCGCATTCTACTGTCGCGCGTCATTAATGCGGGATTCGGAACGCAACCCTATCGGTATACTACTATTCATTTGACGTCCCAAATTGACAGCTTAGTAAGTTTTATTCAAGCTCGAGTGCAGTTTGACATAAGCTCATCATACCTAACTTTTGTTGGTATTGTTTGGTTGTTTTTGGTGAAATTAAGTGCAAATAGTGAACGCCTGTGCTGCATTACCCGCTGATATCGATGCCTCTAAAGCTAGGTGCAATCTCTGGCGAGAAAAATTCGATCCACCTGCATACTTTCTCCCGCCATCGGAAACCATTTCACCCTACCATGGCCGACTTGGAAATCTCTTAATAGACTACGATCCCAAGTCGGCCGAAGTAAAGATAATCTCCACAGGTGGAATTTCACAGATGGATGTGCGGTGTCTCTCCGCAAACCATGGCCCACCTTCCATCCTGCGCCGCGTGCCCTACCACCTGAAACAATGGTTTTAACAGTGAAGGCAAACATCGTGAGGAAACCGGTATCTATGTCCTAGATCCTAAAGTTCGAAGACTTGTGACATCCACCAATCCGCACTGGGCCCCAGTGGTGTCCTAGTTGCTGAGAAGAGACTTGAGCCCATCAGTGGGAACATTAATATTATGCTGAAGATTATGATGATTACTATCCTTTAGAAAATCTAGCTGGGTGGCTACTATGTCGCTTTCGAGAGCCAACTAGGTCAACTAGGTGTTTTCTATACACAAGGTTAGTCGGAAATGATATATATACCCGGAAGGGGGTTATTGTACCGACTCATCACTATGAACAACTTTTACTATGGGACCAACCAGCTCTAAAATCGCGAATACAAATTCAGCTGTTTCATATAAATAATTCAATATTACTCGACTGAATGTATGAAACAGCCGATTTGTTTTCGGGATTTCCGGGCTGGTCCCATTGATAAAGATTTTTATAATGATGAGTACAATAACCCCCTTTCGGGTTTATATACCCTTACCGACTATCCTTGTAGAGATCCCCTATAATTATAATTATTCAACATGTATTGTAACATTAATTGCCTATGCCAATTGAAAAATGTTTTATGTTGTTCCAGGTACTTGGCACTACTTCATTGTCAAAGGGATAGATTGATGTAACAATTCCTACGTCATGCCGACTGGTAAGTCAGCAGCTTGCTTGATGGATTTCTCTTTTTTCCGTAACTTATTGTAAATTTACATAAATATTAATTAAAAGATGTGCCTCGGGCAACGTGCGTTATGTGTGTTCACGAAATTTCTTGCGAAATGGATTATACAAGTCTTTAAGCAGAATTTGTAGTCGCGTAGAATTATGCCATTATGTTCAACTACAAAGATGCATTGTCGTTGCAATATTACCATTTTCTTGAAAGAAAGTGAACTTTGTTGGTATTGTGGCTCACGTTCAGGCAGTTGGGCGTCTTTTGTTTAGTTGACAAGGTATGAATTCAGGCTAAGTTGAGCTAACTTCGTGAAGCAACACCGCTCTCCCTCGTGACTCAACTGTCTCGCGATGCATGCACTCACTGCACTGATAGAGTCTTGAGATTTTTAAATGTTGATATTCATTCACGTAACAACACTAAACCAGTGGTTTGTATAATCTCTGGGAAAAATGAGCTGGGAACACTCCACACGTCGATTCTCCACGCAAAACAAGTGTGACGCGATCGCCGCAATTAAAGAGCATTATCTCGCTTTAAAAAAATTGGTAATCGATACCGTATTCAATCTTTTATTTGTGACTTATAAATTAAAACTCGCACATACCCACGCTGCGTCTCCATAGTGCTTTAAGTACCTATAATTATGTATTTTGTTAAACTATAGTCTCAGAAAACTGAAGTGTTTAAAATTGCGCTAATGGCTCACAGGTATACATACATTATGTCATTGAAAAACACACAACCGCAACCTAGGTTTATGATTGTAGGCGATGTAGATTTTATTAAAAATCTAATTTTTTAAGTTAAACTAGTTAAATATTAACGTTCTTTCACTTTTAAGTATATCGCTGATTACCCTTTGGCTCTTCCAAGACATGCCAGTCCTTTCAATAGTAGTCTGGAAGAGATCGCAGTATATAGCGATAAGACCGTCAATTGTATATAATATTGTGCAATAAAGGGAATTGTTATTGACCAGACGTGCCACTTTCCTTTTAACCTTATTGATAATAATAATTCGCGTTGTTTCAACAAAGCCTTGTAGTTACAAGGCTCGACCACGGGTGACCTCGGTATACTTACCTAAGCATTATATTATGAATTGCAGATAATTCTCCAATTCAATCACCTATTAGTTGTAAACTATGTACCGTAATGTATTATTGTGAACATATAGGTTGTAACAAACAGAACATAATCCGTAATGCAACACGAGGAAGTTGATCCAATAAAATGATCAAAATTGCTATACATAAAAGTATAACCGAGTGACTAATGTTGTTCAGAAACCTGTCATTATGTAGATATTAAGGTGTATTACACGCAATCTTAAGATATTACGAACGTTCCAAACTAAGCATATTCATAAGTTGCTGTAGTTCGTGAACTGTAAAGTAGGTTCATATTAATTAATTCAATGTTGTTGCTTTTAATTATTTAATAACTAGACGACACAGAAGCAGCAACTGAACCATTAGCGTGGGAACTTACATAACTAAAACTTAATCACGGGCTTTATGGTAAAAAATACTTTTAATTAATTTCGAATATTCAAATCTCGAATGTTAATCGGTAACGATCACCGTGTTTCTATTAAGACACTATTAAACAGTAGATAAGATGTTTGAATTTCTCAGAAAAATAAGTCGTGAACGTAGCAACAGTCGTACTGAGTAACGGAAGATAGTGTAGTCCGTTGTTCCGATACTGTAGATTGGGTGGATACATCACACAGTGCACAGTTGTAAATGAAAATCTTTCAATCACATTTACTATTAGCCTAAAATTAAGATGACGAAGCAAAAAAACTGTCTAAAAGTAGGTAAAGTGGCCGCTTTCTAGTCAAACAGTTTTTTTATGTAGATACACATTGGTCTACGTACCATAGGAAGTGTAGGAAGCGTACCGTCAATACATTCCTTCTATAAAACTTTCTGACTAAAATAAAATATACGTTTGCGCGTTGACAAACTAACATCATTAGATGCCAGTGAAAGTTTACGTCATCGCAACGCGCAGAATTTGCGCAAATTGCCTCTTGTGTTGTGTCTAGTGTTCATACGTTGCGGGGAAATTAGATTCTTCGCTAATGCTGTGGAAAGGGCTATTTAAATACACACGTTACTACTTAAATGGTTTGTTGTTGCAAGAAAAGCGCATACACGGAGAATTATTCATCAAGGAATCTGACCAGAAACATCTTGTTGTGTAAGATTTAGAACAGACTGTAAACTAACACTTAGCATTTTATTGGAAATCCAGGACAATGTAATAGTTGCGTAATTGTTTAATTGATTCGATTGTGTGAACTGTACACGACTGTTGCAAAAACTATTTTGAGTGAAAATCCGTGAAGAGTGGAGCTATATTTGCATACCTGATACCACTGGCACAGGCAATTTTATTTTACTATATTTCAAGTTTTGTATATAATGAATACAAGCGATCAGCCGGTTGAATACATACCCGTAATTTACAATTACCAGAAAAAAATAATTAAGCATACTCTGCCCGTCATTCTACACAACTTTTATAATGGGACCCAATTTGTAATCGAGAAAAAAATCGAAGGCTCCAAACATTTTGACCCAGTTGGGTATCTACTTTTATATGGAACAGCTGTTAATTTGTCTCAATTTCAGAGTTGATCTCATAATCCCATAATAAGTTGTTTGTAATGAAGAGCAGAGCATGCCTTTTTGCCGTTTTGCGCCCACTATTGTTGATCGTATATTATAATATAGTAGTAGGTACTTATATTTGTGATGAAAGATCATAATGCGGTTATAAAGTAGGAATTAAATATTGTGTCATATAGAGCTCACTTAATTGCACTACGTGAACTCGTACGTATCAAATCCTCACAAGTCGTCGTGGATTGATATATCTGGGAAGCCAGCTGCATAATGAGCGTATGCCGCTTTTCTTTACACAGTGCGTTTTTGTGCCAGTTTCCTTCTATGCGTAATCTCTGCTTTACAACGAATTCTAAGTACCATATTATTTGAATTGTTTCGGAGAAATATAATTATCGTAGGTAGATATAGTAAGAAATAAAACCAATCTACTTTTGCATTTTAATATTCAACCCAGTTGATTTTTAAAATACATGACCGATCAATATCTACACCGATTTCATCACTGGTTTTGTCAATTACATCATTCAATTTTCGTAATAATCATATACTGCGAACTACGAGAATTATGACTACCAGCTGAACAGTAAATCGAAAGCTCCTTACTGATTGCGGCATGCGCACGGTCAGTCAGCGCGTCTAGTGTAAAACTTGCTGTGTAATCATCTCATCAATGAACACATTCCTCACGGGTGTACAATTCGCGTAAAATATATTTGTAACGATTGTAACACCGTGAGAAAATTACAAGAACTATTTAAAAAAATAAGTAGTACAATCTTAGCTTCAATAGATATCCATACCTTGCGACACTTCATTAATTAAGGCGTACTTATGAATGAGCATTGTTTTGCGTCCTAGAATTGTTTACAACCTTCTTATTGCACCGTATCTGGTCTGATGTGAAATATTTTGTTAGTATGTACGCATTTGTTACTCATTGTCTTTATGTTTCGGTCTAATTAATGCCGATAGAACGATAAAAGTCAACGATGCATTGAGAACAATGTGAGATTTTCGTCTATATTTCAATGTGAACTATTATTGTGTGACTGTGTGTGCACCATTCTTATCATTATAATTTACTACTAACATTAAAAAACATCGTAATAAAGATTTCGAAATATTTTTCGTGCTATCAGAGGTGAAGCTTTAGAGACGGTTTATATATAGCATCAATTTGTTTAAAAAATTACGATAAAATCTTCAAAAGAACAACTTGAAAGGCATGGGTACAACGCGACGACGACGGTAAAAATAATTTATTTATCTTTGTATATCACTTATCACCGTCCACCTTTAAAAATAGATAATATCGGTAATTCCTAAATCTTGATAAGAGATAAACGGATTTCAAAAATTTTGCATAACTACCATTTCATTAAATAGGTATAAATTGAACACATTGATGATTTAATATTTAGATTTTATTTAGCGTTTATAATTTCTTTTAAAAAAGAATAATGAGTAGTGGATAGAACAGAAAAGCTTTTATTTTATAATCTAACCTTTATAAATTATGTTATCAATTTAAGTTGGTGATAAAGTAATTAAGACGCGACGGCACGCGTATCTGCGCGGCTACGCCTGTAGCTGCGCAGCTACGTGCGTAGCTTCGCGACTACGTGCGTGGCTACGAGCGTAGCAGTCTTGAGGTACGCGGTATTGCAGCGAGTTGCCGCACGATATCGCACGTAGTCGCAACGACGAGTGATATTTGAACGTACGTCAACAGCTACAAAAAAATGCCCTGTGAATTTATTAAAAGTTAGAAACATAATTACGTAGTAACTGTTATGAAGTTTTAGTAGCACACGAAAAGGTCAGAATACTTAGTGCCTAGGGGCCTTCAGAAATCATCCGCTTTGCAAACAAAAGGCAGAAACACATGTTTCTCGCTATAATGTATGAAAAAACGGGCACGCAGCATTCCGAAAAGTCAAAAAATAGGTTTATCTTTTGGATAACTGCAGTCGATCCGTGTAAAATACTAGTATTCATACGCATCTAAACAGATATAGGAAATCGATCCCAAAAGATGATGATTTAATTTATTACAATATAATTATTATAGCGCAAAGCCTCGAAAGCTTTTGTATTTTGCGTTAACCAAAGCATTAATTACATCATTTTCAATTTAAGAGATCACTAACTAAACTTTCTATCAAGCAATGAATTTATTTAATTACTCGTCATTCAGTTTCTCGGTAGTATTGTCTATTTGTTCGACACTTCGCGGTACATTTGGCTAATTCATTGAAAGTTTTTGTAATCAACCAACATCCGCTTTATCTTTTCTTAATCTTTTAGCATAACATTCGTATTCCCACAATCATCATCAACAATATTTTCATTTGTCTACTAAAAATTAAGTGTGTCAAAGTCCTTAGTCGAAAAAACAATTAAAAGCCACGTAATTGTTACTTCGAGACATTTTCATTATATTCTCACCCTTCAACGTTATTCTTAATCATAATAAAATATGAAAATTATCATATAAATATTATCTAAAACCTTGCTAGTTTTGTATTGTTTACTGATTATTTGACGATATGCAGTAAATTGTTTTTATGATATTGGTAATAATGGTGATAAATCTTTTAATCTTATATTGTCTAAAATTGACATGGTATTTATTAGATGCTACTAGGAGAATATCAGGAATGATCCAAATCTCACCATCCCTTGTTTAACCATAACTAATAAATAATCATATATGCAAATTGTCTATTGGAACACGATCTAGCACTGGATTGTTGATTAGTTTCACAGTAATTTATTCTTTTCCTTATAATTATTAAATATTAATTTATTAAAGTCTCTTCGTTTTAATTCCCCTGTTTTTAACTATTATAATTAAAAAAAATATCTCAGTAAAAAACTTAATAAAGAAAGCATTATTTAATTTCATTTAATTTTATTCATAATTCAATAATTATATAGTTTACAATATATATAAAAAATATTTTCTTACACTTCCTTTACTGAATTTGAAATGCGTGAAAAAGTAAACAGCATACACGTTATTTTTAGCTATGAAACAATTTTTATAAACCAAAACAAAACGAGTGTTGCTAAAGCTTGTTGGCCACGCTGAATGGTTTGCGTGTTTGAAATCACAAGTGGTGTGATGTCATGAAATTTATCACCGTCTTAGTATTATCTAAGCCAAAGAGATCACACAATCTTTCACTTCCTCATGGCTATCGAGCAGTGATGTCATGTAGCATTTAAATGTAAGATAGATCGTCGTAACAAGTACAATTAGTAGGCGTTGAAATAATAGACATTATGCACTTATTTAAAACCACCCACGATAAAGCATTACAATTTCAATAAGCACTAGCCCCGCCCTTGTGTGTGTACTCCAAATATTGGCACATGGATAATGTTACATCATACTAAATTATACTATAACTAAAGAATTCAAGCTGAGTTTTGCTGTGAGCTATATAGCCTAGAGCAGATGTATAACGAAATTATGTTGCCACTAAAGGTCAAGCGCCGTAATCAAGGGAATAACAATGCGAGGAGGTGGTCTAGTGTAGGGTACACATCATTTATCAACTTCAAAGGTATAATATGATTTGTATTGTTGTTATTCCGATGCAATAACATTCATAGTATGGCGACTTTATTGCTCTCTTATTCAAAAAAGTGTCAATGTCAGTCATACTAGATTTCTGTAGTTTTTACCCGACTACGGTGAGGGTTATGTTTTTACCCGACTACGGAGAGGGTTATATGTTTGACCGGTATGTATGTATGCATGTATGTGTGTATGTATGTTCATCTGTTTCCTCATAACTTCTAAACCACTTATCATAATTCGACAAATGAGGCCGCGGTGAGCGTCTTGATTGTCCGCTGGTTATAGGCTATGTGACGTCACATGAAATTTAATGTGGCGCCCTATAAAGGAAATAAAAAATGAACAAAAAAAATGTTTGTTTAATAATGCCGTTTTGGGTATCAAATGAAAGGGCTTAATTACCACATTACAAAAATATATATATTGATAGCAGATGCTCGCGGCATTGCAAGAAAAGTAAGTTCAAAAACTAAAACCCGACTACAGAAAAAGTAAGAAACAAGAAAATATTAATACATATCTATAGTGATGTTCAGAGGATAGCCGTGGTCGAATGCCACTTACCCTAACAAAAAATTACATTCTAACAGTAGTAAGTGTCATATAAGCTTTAGGACAAAGTGGCATTTGACCACGGCTACCGTCTGAACATCACTATGAAATATATTAATATTTTCTTGTTTCATACTTTTTCAGTACCCGGGATTTAACTTTGAACATTTTTTTTAAGTCAAGAAATACAAATATTATTCGTTTTATTTTGCACCACATTTACGAGTATCACAGATCACAAACTATGAGTAGTTAATAATGGTTTAATATGATGATTGCAATAAAAAAATTAGAAAAATCATCCCATCTGAAAACATAATTAAAAAATACTACCTTCTTACATAATATTTAGCTGTCACCATAATTCAGCCCGGAATTTGAGAAAATATAAATAGCCTATGTCCTTCCTCCTGATGCACATTTCATTAAGGTAACAAAAAGGCAGAGGTACTTTCGAATTTATACTCGTAATATTAATTTAATTTTGTGCCAATAAGACAATGCATTACAAAAAAACAGGTTTCTAAAACGATGATAAATTAGCGTTAAAAGAATGTTGATTTATCAGGCAATGGAGTAAGTACGTCAAGTATTTACATGATCTACAAAGATCGTATAATCTAAGCAACGAGAAATTATTCAACAATGAAATCCATAAGATTACAATGACTAATTAGAAGAATGGTGTAAAATTACAGTTAGAAATTATGAACAAAGTAAGATTATGTGAAATATTGTTTAAAGTGGTTTATCTATTAGCTTTCACTGTCCCACGGTCAAAAGTAGACAGTGAACAACGAAACGGCATTTATTGTGATGATTCAGCTTATCTAACCAATCTCAGTTGACTCCGAATACGAATTCTTTACGAAACGAGTCTTCTACGATAGAAATCAAAGTACCTACTTAAGCTACTATGTGACAAGACAACTCAGAAACTAGAAATATTTTTATGAAATGTATACATATGTAAACTAACTTGTCGTGGCTACATTTTAAATGGAAAGTAAGGAAATTGAACGAAAGAATATAGTTGAGCATTGTCTGAAAAAATATTAATAACGTTTTGATGAGCTTTTATCAAAATTAATATAACAAAAGTCTTTTGTTTTTAAGTTTATAAAAATAATCAATAATCTCCCCCGAACGGTTTAAGGCAACTAAATAGCGCGTTGCCATTCGGTCTTAATTATTATCTACCAATAAAAAAATATATAATTATAAAACTTAGTTTTATATACCTAGTATTTTCCCACAATTTCTGTCCTGACTGTAGTGTCACCGTACGTTTTGTAATCTGAATTAAATAAATATCCCATAACGTTGAATAATAAATTCACGCGATAGTTTTAAATAAAATTAGACTAAAGGGTTTGTGACAAATTAATTTATGTCGTGTTTCACGAGATGATACCACTTATTTAAGACGCCGGCGGAGGATGATGTGCCCTTACAAAATCATTTATAATTCGAGCATATTTTCAGCATACTATATGATATTATTTAGATTCGGATAGTATTTATCTAGGTTCCTAGGCCTTTCAAATTACTTACCTATGAAACGAAATATAAGTGAATTGCATTTTTGTACGTCGTAAATTACATGTTTTCTTCTTATTTGTTTTGTATTAGAAACATCAATATTTATAAAATGGTTTATACAGAAACATAGCTTATATTGTCAAATTACGGATTATCAAAACCAAAAAAAATGAAAAACATTCAATTTTCATTCATCATACTTGGTATTACGGATTATAACAAATTCTGAAAGGCTCTAGTGGTACGTCAACACTTCCGCGCGCGCCTAAAGTCAAACAGAGATAGCGATATTCAGGCAAATTTTTGCCCGTAGCCTCCGCCGCACTCTTAAGTGGTTAAGTTGAACTGATTATGTGATCTTCGGCTAATTAGCTGTATAAGCTAATGATGATCGACTATCACTTAATATCACTAATTATATTTACTGTAGAACCGGACAAGCTTGATATCGTAAATATACCTACTACGTTACGAATTATGTTATTTCTACATGATGATGAACGTTGGTTTTCTATTTGAATTGTTAATGTCATTAAGATTTCCCTAAAGTGGTAGACTGTAATGGGCTCTGTTGTATCTTTCACAACACAACCTTTCAATTTGCCTTCCGATAAAGATGTTCACGTCAAAAATATTGGCAACCTCTTCGTATCGAAAGTTAGGACCATAGGTATATGAAATTTATGGTAATCTAATCTTTTCTTACAAAATATTATAGGTTTTAGCATGCATAAAATGTCAATTCTATGACTGTCTAATGCACGAGTGGAAAGTTTAAACAAGAGCCAAACGTCTCCACTAGTAATCTGCCTGTCGTTCGGTTGCAGTCTAGACGAAGAATCTGGAAATGATGTGAAATGATTCAAAATTTCTCCGATAGCGGCGGCTGCAGTCGTAACACGTGTGGCTCGGCAACGAATGATGAATCCTTAATAGCCATCATTCTCTTCCGACGATTCATGTAAACGAGCGCACCACATCATCACGCACCAGTTGCGTCACTTGGGGAAAGTGCATTGATGAATTTATTGTTTAAATATTATATATAAATAAATTCACACGCTGCGGGATGTGGAATATTTTAGTCGGTTATGCCTCATTAATACATGATTAAAAGTAATTTGCTTTATTATTCACCGTCATACTCGAGAGAGTAAACATGATTTTAACAGCTTTTAATTTGCATACTCAGAAACTATTGAAAAGCTCGTACCTACTTAGCTAGTAAAATTCACGAGAATGCTCTAAAACAATAAAATAAACTCAAATTGATCAAGTCGGTCTAAAACCAAAGGAAAATTTGATCATGTACACATCATTCAATTGTTCATTGTAGTATCAGATACTGATCAAGTCATAAATGTCGATTGAGAGAAAGGTATACTATTTTACTAGTAAATGGAAAAGCAATCTGTGGCTGTAGCACCATTTGAACAATTTAAAAAGCTGTTCTTGCACATAAATGCTAGGTATACAAAGGTTTCAAGTTGTTCCTAGAGAAATTAAGTAAGTTTGCTTAACCCGATAGGGGTAATAAACGTAAACAATATAAGTCACATTTTTTGGACTTAAAATCAGTTTCTTAAGACACGTAAATATTCAAAAGGTGCGAGCGACGCATGCAAATTTACGCATTAGTGTTGAGTCTATTCGGTGGTAAATTAAAAAGTGTTTGGTTGGGACGCAGTCATTTACATGACAGATGACCGTCTAGTGAGATGAACAACGTAGACGTAACTACATCTTTATTGATATGAAGAATAATACAACAGCGTGCGGTGAAAGGTTATAAATGTTCGCTTTATAGAGATCATCAATGCGATTTTCACATTTTAGAGAAAACAATTTATGAATCTTGCATGTGGTTACATAATTTATTTTAAATACTATTATGAAGTCTTTCAATTCGAGAATGATTATTTTAGTATGCATGTAATTTAAATAGCAAATATTAGTGTAAGTAAAATTATATATCCTGCGTTAGATAAAAGGTGGGTTAACAAATAAGAGACGCTTTCCCGAAATTTTGGCCACCTCACTTCGGAATTAATACAAAAAATTCTCACTATAGAGCCTAAACGAAATTATTGGTCAATTATTTCTTGCACCTGTCACTCAAGTTGAAAATCAGGAGGTAGAGATAACTCTAGCAAAAAGTCTTTGGCTGGTTTTAGACGATAAACCCTTTTCTAAATAAATTTCTTCGTATAAAAAATATAAAAGAAAGTCGGGAGCAGCATACCAACTATTAAAAGTTAACTAAAAATACATTATGCATAAAAATTTACGCATTCAGCTTGTTAAGCAAATCACACACAATTACGGCTCAATTTTAGACGCAACACTGTTAACATGTAATAAATTAACACTGGTACTCACTGGGCGCATCGTGCCGGCTCTCGAGGATCACTTGTAGCACTATGTTATAGCAACGTGCGTTGTATCGACGACGATGCCGATGCCAGGTGGTAGACGCGCACGTGTGGATGCGGCCCGGTATCTGCGTGCACTGTGCCTGCGTGAGCACACCGCGCTCCGTCGTCCGCTGCTGCTGTTGCGTCCGCGCAGTGCCCAAACAACCACTGATTGTATAAAATATGACATCCGATATGCCACAAGGATGTTGCCAGTATAACAATTATGTATACGTGACCCAACTACATGAATTGACTTAATGAAACAACGACAAAGAATAATGATGTTTGTAAATTTCAATGTGCCAATTTAACTTATTTGTATTATATTGATTACTGTCTCCTCCAGTCAGGGTACACCTACCTACCTAGGTAACGAATGGTATGTGAATCGCTTGAAGCTATGTGAGGAAATCTTATGGAACTAAATATTAATGCAGTACCTACACTGTTGTATCTGATTAGCCCACCGCCTACGATCAACATAGTGACCTATTAACCTTACTTATTTTTGCAACTTCCATGGGAAAACAAACATTATTTATTAAGAAACATTATACTATTTACAACCATTACACTAATTATTGTTAAATAAATAAAACATAAAACAAATACAAACATAAAACTGAGCACCTAGGCGTCAAAGTACTCCTCCTCTTCGCTGTTAATTGGTAGCGTGCCCAATGGGAAAATGAGTATCTAAAGATAAAAGAGGTAAGCAGCACATTTTTTAGTACATAGTTCAGACTGTTCAGAGGCGACGCAGTGGTAATAAATTAATCACAATCGGCTGCATACAAAAACGCGCGCGAGTTATAATGTTGTCTAAACAATATAATTATGTAGTTTAAAATAAAGACTATCACTCAGTTTACAAAATCCAATTACTATATTGATGACTAATATACACTAATATATACACTAATATACATCTCGTTTCCATGTGGAATGAAAATCTCTATTTTTAAAGAGCAGTTTTTGATGTATTTTTCTTTTTTGTAAAACACCAAATATCATGAACTCAATTACCAAAATGATGTATACCTAATTTCCGAATGTTTTGTAATTGCTGAGGAAAATTGAGATCCCTGCTGCCAAAATTTTCAATTCGTCGCCTGTACATGAAAACAAATTCACTTCTTAGTTTAGTCAATCAGATAGGTCGTCGTCGTAGGTAAAATAAATGATCCTATCTTATTTAACCATAGATATTACGTTACGTCAATGTAATTAACATATTGATTGAAATTTTGTACACAGTGTATTTCTGGTTGTTTCTTCTTCATTCGTGTCAGTATGAGAATTGCTTACTTCCTTTACTCTGGTTGCTGAAGATTCTTTAATTTCCATTGCTTTGAGCGGCTTTCTCATGTTTAGGGTTCCGTACCTCAAAAGCAAAAAAGTAACCCTTATAGGATCACTTCGTTATCCGTCTGTCTGTACTGTGTCTGTTGAAATTAATATCTATCAAATACTCAAGTCTGCAATCCCGTGGAGCTGTAAAAATCGGTATGGCTTACCGTACTTCCCGTTGACCTAGAATCATGAAATTTGGTAAGGAGAAATGTCTAGAAAAGGGAAAAATCCGAAAACCGGTAGTTATATCTCATTTTTTTTTTCTTGGGGTTTTTTTTCTTTTTTGCAATTGTTAAACTGACCACGATCTATATGTCGTTATATGGGGACAACAGTTTTCCAACGGCAAAGTTAAGTTTCTTCCTCAATCCAGTTTATCTTCTCATTAGAGCAATGTTCGGTGGTTTCATAGTTGATGGACGAACTATTTACATACCTACAAGTTTGTATGGAACCCTTAGTGCGCGAGTCCGACTCGCGCTTGGCCGTTGTTTTGTTTATAATTTGATATTCATATTGGCTTAATTATTTATATTGACATGATGTAGTGTTTATAACGTTTTCGATCTGAATTGACCAAAGTCCTTATTTTGTAAGTAAAAATCGCGAGGAACATAAACGAATTAGAAAATCAAAAGTGCCTTGTCACGGCATGTACCTAATAAGGGCGTAGTAAAGCACATCAACCAGGCTTATGGAGTATCGCAGTACAGTGCGGTCAAGCATCTCCCAGAGATCCAAGGGTAGTGGATAGCTGACCTGTGACGCACTTGGTCCGAAATAGAGAACCTACTTAACTTACCATTCTTATAAACATTTTTATTTTCTTTCCTTCGCCTTCTTTTCAGCAACTCTATAAAAAGTTAGAAATTCGCTCCCGTAAGGAAAATAAAACGCGCTGTGTCATCATGTACGCAGTGGCTAGTAACGAAATAGGCTGTAAGTACGCGCTAAAACATTTACACCAACGCGCAACAACGCTTTATCTCGATTTATATTAGTATTTACACAATATTTAGATCTTTATAAACGTTGAGCAAACGCTGCAACAGAAACCCACAGTTCCGCGTCAAAAGTGAATTTTTCTTACCTATATTATATATAAAATAAGGATCTATGTACAATGTATGTACATATTAGTTATCAACCGCAACATGTCTTTGTAAAATGGTATTTTCACCGGTCGTGTTAATTCAGTGTGCAAAGGTATTGACGTGTACTTGATTATTATGGCTAACCGCTTGTAAATCTTGAGTGCAAACAAGAGCGTAAGCATACGCAATGCTCGTCAACTGAATTCGGCACACCTATGTAACATTGTTAATGCATTTTCTCGTGTAACCCCACTGAACACTACAAAGACAGTCTTAAAGATGTATGACTAATACGAATAAAATGAGTGTGAAGCTTAACGCGAAATAGTTTGTTTAGTTTTGTTTGAGTTATTATAATAATAAGAATGGAGATGTTATTTTATTCCCGTTGGTCTTATTTTTTTATTGGAACGGGAAATAAGTTTATATTTCTAGTAGTTCACTACACTCAAATCCCTGGCAAATGTAAGCTGGAAAGCGGTTTCGAGCTGCCCTTTAACCTTGTTACTTCTACTTCATAGCTTCATACCCTATTAGGTAGCTCTACCATTGCTACTTTGCTCGCACTTTATATGTCAAATCTGAGGTTTAAAATACTTACAAGTTGTTTGATTGATATTGAAAACCAAAACAAGTTTATCTTATATTTTCTAACACATAGCGTAGTTCATTATTCAACATTTATATTTGCTGTATAAGACTCCGTAGCAAAACGCTACACGAACTTATAATATGAACGATGATATAATTAATAAAGCAGCTTTAAATAAATATGACGATTATTCTTCTTTCTTTCTGTCATATCGTTAATATTTAAATTTTGTGCAAAAAGTGGTGGAATAAAAACGCGTTTTAGTTAGTATATTATATTCGGGGTCAAAGCGCAGCGACCGAGGGGCGCGGCGCAGCTCGTCCGCCGCGGGCTGGCGCGCGATGTATGGACTTTCTTTTCCGTAACCTTAAACCGGGTCCACACAGCACAAGCGCGGCGAGAGCGGATCTTTAGTCTTTACACGACAATCGAGATTAGTTTGAAAGTTCTAGCTGGTGAAAAGGATTATATTTTGATAGCTAGAGTCGGAAGTGATTCCGGTTAAACCCCTATTTACATGTCTCTGACACAACCATTTCTAAGAACGATGACATAATATTTTATAGGAATGTTGAAATCGCTCTGTATGATTTTCAACCAAAACACTGATAGGTATAATATTGAAAATACGCATTGTATAACATTTGGGCGCTATATATTAATAAACATTTCTGAAACAAGTGATTGTGGCTGTTACAATGTATAATAAAACTGTTATAATCAATTCGGTAAAACAATCATCGACATATTCTATTATTTTATAAATATTAGGCGATATGCGCTGATTCAAATGCTTTTCACACTACTAGATCCCTATCCTCGTACTAGAAACGTGTTTTTGCTTTTATAGGTAAAAGCTTAAGCGGCTAGTAGTCAGATTGTACAAGTCTGCTGATCTATCTATTCTTGGCACCTAAACATAATTATTTGAAAAATAAAAATGGATATTTATTTATGCTGCTATAAATTATCTTTTCTTCATTCAAGTAACCTTGCTGATTGGCTACATAGTCTTTCCACCGCCGATGCAGAAGATTGCACAAAGCACGAATTAATTTCTGTTTAGGTAATAGTTCTGTCGTATGAAATTTTAGAAGTCGGAATCTTTAAATGACTCTTGTCCTCAAAAAAGCTACATTATCTTCAAAGTTGTCTGAAAATTGTGTAGCTTTTCCTCCTCCTAGTTCTAGGACTTTTAGTTCTTTGGTCCAAGCAATTCATTTAGAGGTATACCTACTATAAATGGAGTATCGAATTATAATAACATAATATTAAGGTGTCACAGTAATAATTATAATATACACTTAAGGATGATATATTAAGATTAATGTTTTGAAAATAATTCTTCCATTTACTTTATTCTGTCGTCTGTATTATGAGATAGACAATCATTAAGGGATTGCAATCTTGTTTGCAAAGCTAATAAAGCACATTGTTTTCTCGTGTAGAATAGAAACTAAGAGAGAGTCATTTTGACGCAAATGTTTCGTCAGTTTTTATTAATAAAAAATAGGTACCTATACCTACCAATCACTAATGACAAATTGAAGTGTAAAATTCTTTGATAACTCACGTTGTTGTCAATAGAGATATCACATAACAATTAATCATTTATTTGATAGGTACGCCCGCACCGCAAGCTAGCGCGAAACATAATTGGCCACTTCTGTGATACCTATTACAGCATTTATTCCACATAATTCTTATTTACTTGACTAATCGATAGATAAAAATAAGATGTAAAATTATATCTTTATGTTTATTGGTGAGTAGATTAATATTCCTAAAGTATTTAAGTATAGCTTGTCTCCAAAAAAAATATTCTAGCATTTAAACCTCAAACCAATAGAATAAGATTATTATTTTTTCTTAGCCTTTTCCACTTTTGAATGTCATTTTAGTTTTAGGCCAATTTACCCTGAACATTTTTAATTGGATAATTATAATGAATTAAAGTTCTGTATTGAGCCATTTATATTATTGGGTATAATTTATGTGTAAGATCGAATTGCTATAACTTCCTATAAGTAGTATGATAAACAATGGAATGTTTGTGGCCCTGTCACAGAAACATGTAGTTATGATCTATAATAAAACAATATTTTATGAATGAAATTCTTTGGCCACTCAGTCTGTCCGGTCTGCTGCAGGCACACCTAGCGGAGTTATCAGGTTTTTTACAGTTTTATTGTAATTTCGTAATAGAACGAGGCTTTCTCCTGGTGTGTCATTTACATTACATACACACATTCTGTTTACTTTACAGATTTCACCATCACCATACATGCCCACGTGAGACGCTCAGTCTCGAGGGTATCGATAAGAATAATTAGAGACTCATCAATGAACTGTTTACTCACTTATTACCACGTAGTAGGTACTCGAAACAATGGGAGGCTTGTGAAATGTTAGTGTCCGATACCCGAGAGTCGATGGCATTCAAAATTTTATGTCAAGTCATTACTCTAAGATGTCAAGTGACACATCAAGTTAGAATAAGCAAATGACGGCACGGTTGGTACTGTGGCTAAACCCTTCGCCTTCCCCAGGGTGGTATGCATGATGGACTACTCGTCCGCTAGTGGAAAAACTGCTGAGCGGTTTGGGACTCACTTGATAATGATAATGAGACTCCGTGCCGCGAAGAAAATTTAACACAACGTCATCACAGTCGTCTATAGAAATGTGTCGTGTCAATGTGATTAATAAGTATGATATTGTTCTTTGCTTGTACATAAAAAAATTACTTTCGCTTTTGCTGATTTAGATGTTGTTTTCATTAAGAAGAACCCTCACAACTGAGAAGCAGTTACAGCAAGAATAAATAATGTGCGGGTAGTTCTTCTTCTGTCGGGTTAGCATGAGCTCTCACATCATGCACATAGTGGAAAGATTACATAATTATAATTAACATTAGAGGTTTTTATTTCTAATTGTAGTATTATGTTTAGTTATTGATTTAAGTTTGTGTAGTTTTAATATATATTAGTATAAAATTAAATATAACTTTATTAAATTAAATAAATGAGCTACCACTAAAATTCTTATTAACATTACGAAATTACTATTTGTCCAATAATATAAATGATTTATTCGAAGAGAAGAAGAAAATACATTTACTCAGACTAGAAAACACAATGCACAAAAAGGAAAAAAAAAACAAGATTAGCATAATAATTATGTATTGTTAACATGCCAGTACCGAATGCCCACTTGTTACCTTTTTCACTATTTAAAAATGACATATTTACGATTGCTTAAGGCCTTGACTTAGAGTACATTTTGTCATAATAATTCAATACAAAGTTAATATGTAGTTTGCCTACTTTTGAAATTACGCGTGAATTCCTAATATTACAATAAAGTATGTAATAACAATTTACCTACATACCCAAGAGATAAAATACGAAATGCTTGAGAATTAGATGACTACTCAGTAACTTTTACCGCATGCACTCAGATGTTACCAGCTGCTAATAAGCTGAACATTATAGCCACAAAATAGCTTACATTTGTCTACGGCTATAAAGAAATACTTATCTCTAGAAATGTTACTTAAGTAGGTATAATAGTTATTTATAGATTGTTATGATCTTACATCATAAAAGTAGATATTGTCGTGTTTTTATTTAAGTATTGTTGTGTCTTTTTTTAGAGCCTTCCAGGTTCAGTCACGGTGTGGTACGACTAGGCTTTCTCCAGCCTTCTCGGTCTGAAGCGAGTAATGTTGGTACATTACATACTATGTTACGATTTTATCTGATTTAATTACATATTAGATCAAATAAAATGGTGATATCAATGGGTTAGGTTAGTTTAGGCTTTGTTTGTTTGTTGTAACACTTGCAGCTATTCACGCGACTCCGTTCGCGTGGACTTCCTTGAAAACTGAGTTATTTTTCGGTATAAAAAGTATTCTTAGGGACCTTTCCTAGGTTATATGCCTTTTGTTGAAATCCGTTCAGCCGTTAAGGCGTGATTGATTAACAAACATCCAAATTCACAAATTCACAAATTCACAAACATCCAAGCTTTCACATTTATAATATTAATAGATGTTTAGTTAATGTAAGTTAGGTTATGTATAGTTAATAAGTATTAAAAAGAGCGCGTCTCGCCCTCAAACTTAAAAGTTTGGCGAGTATATATAGATATAAACAAATATATTGTAACATGGAATAAATAAATTAAAAAAAAAAGAATAGGATTTTGCAAACGATTATGAGAAAAGTGTCATGACTTTCCATAAACAAATTATTGTTATCGAAATAAACGTCCATTTATTACTATAAATAGTTAAGTAACTAGATACTAACTTCATAAATATGTAATATATATTTCTCAAAACATCAACACAGGTGGCAACGAATTGTGAACCTGTTAACTGAGGAAAGTTCATCGTGTGACAATCCATGCACCTCTATGCAATTATTGTATGTAATATGAACCATGCGTGGGATGACTAAATTCATTATGTAATATTTATATTGCATTTAGCTGCATAGTTACCTCAATCCGTAGTAAATAGCATAGTTCAAGGATATCTTCTAGATATTTCTACACTAGTTGTATATCCTATTATATAGAGCCATTTTTTGAATTCACTATTCAGGCCACCGGGGCTAGCTGAAATACAACCTAAGGTCAAATATAAATAGGTACGTACGTTCCGTCACTTCTGTGTGACCTCATTCAGAAGATACCCGTACGTGTCATACTTTGAACCTCATCGTGGTAGGACTACTTCATAGCAGTTTTATCGATTTTGGTGAATAACAATCTTGTCCTCACCTCTCTCGTCAACACTGTAATTCAATGGGTACGGAAGCAGGTGTATATCGTAATTTCACACTTTTACATCAATTTGCGGCATTTCGTAAAGCTCAGGTGATCTTTTTTAAAATTACAGACTAATTAGAGATGTGGTTGTTGAGATATTTAATTATTTAATTTTATTATGGGACCTCCACTATTAAAGTAATGGTTACATTAAATCAACGGTGGGAATAGCTTACATTTAGTTTTCAACCAGTGATAGTTGCATTAAAATGTCTCGTTTCCACTAAGTAGGGCTATTAATCGGTTTAATAGAAATTCAGATACTACAGGTTTATAATGTAATATTTTGTTTGTAAGTGATAAATCACAAGAAAACACTTAATAGCGGTCGTTTTAAAACACTTTAATTGTTTAATCACTCATTCATCCTTTTACAGTGCATTAAGATTCGTTTATAAAATAAAAAGAGACAAACATTTGTGAAATAGTAATTTATTTAGGTGTACTTAGTTATTATAGTTTGCGGTTTTTAAATTAAATTTGCCAACTTGGTACCTTTGCTTCATAATTATTTGTAGCATGATAGGCTTTTCCTTTACATTTTAATTTTTAAAGCCATCCGGAATATACTTTATTAATAAAAAGGCTAGAAAGATGTGGATTTTGTTATTTAAAAAAATGGCTTTTTATAGTTTTTTTATTTTTTTAGGCAAATATAATAAAAAACATTAATTGCTTATGTTTCTATAATTATTATCTGTACCTATTATAAAAATGGTTTTGATGACAGGTTTCCAGTTTAATTTTACTTTTCGGTATAAATTAATGCAATAGTTTACTTATTCATCGTTTTGATCTTGATAGTAGTTAGGTAGGTACATCTACATAACATAGCTTTATCTTTATAGGTATGGATATAATAATATGTACTTCTACTTAGCCAAAAGTAAAAATAATAGTTTACTTACATTCATTCTACGGCCAAATACCAATAAACGAATTACCTATTTTGATTTACTGCTTATATTTAAATACTAAGTTGGCTACAGGTATTTAATATTTTGTATTTATGGTTGGCACTAATTAATTACGTTGTCTTCATAAATTCATAATGATTGAGTAGGTATCGGGATATTTTTTTTTGTTGAAAATTGATAGGTTATTGATGCTTCTTATTTATTTCAAGTCAGCATTCACTGTTATCATAGGTATAAGTGCATATTGATCTACTTCCTTTACACTGTAAGAAAATAAATTTTCTTGATACTTCTTACCCTCTTCAAAAACTTCTGTAATTTACAGTTTCTTTAAATTAGCAGTGGTGTGTACACTACATGTGTCCTAATATATCTATTGAGCATTGGTCAGGGGTGCCACGTACAGTAGCTGCGCCAGGTTGTTCCTCGCGTACTTGCCACGCAGAGGAGCCCCATGCCCCTGTCTGCCCCACAAAGACTCCCAGGTCTCATGGTGCTTACGAACGCTCTCCGCTGAGTCACGGCGATGCTCCTACAAATTGATTCGGGGATATCAAATAATGACAATGAAATTCTAATACAATTAATTTGCTTGCAAGCTCTCCAAGAACAAAAACTAATGGTTCGTGACAGGAACATTAGTCTTTTAGATAGGATCTTACCTCCTTTTGTATGCATTTAATCCGCATTTGCTGCTTCAATTCTCTCAAGTAGTCATCGTTTAGCATATCCCGCCATCTGAAAACATATAATGCACGCGGGTTTAGGCATAGGTTTAAAAACCTGTTCTGAGTTAAAAGAAAATAGTTGAGTTATTATCATAAAGGTATAAACTAATATATTATGCCTTCACTTTTTTGAGACAATGAGCCAATCAGCTTTGGGCAAAAGGGCAACAGTAGTAAACAGGCCTCTATCTCGATTATCAATACAAAAGATCAGCATAACTAAAGGTCTATTGTAAGGAGGTCACGGTTCAAAGGTAGTACGAAATAAATTACCATTTATCCTCCTCATCGATATACATCTCTGTGTCAACGATTATTATCGACAACTGTCAGTCTTGCGGCGCATATCATCGGCCTAATGAAAACTGTTAATCTTGGCGTGTCGCATGGACCCCGGCCGGTAGAAAGCCGTGATGCAACCTTACTGCTTTACCGGATTGGTGACCAAACATTGCCTACCGTTAGCTATGTTACTCAAATCATAGCAACGGAAACGTATTCGTAAATATTTATTAGATAAACTTAGAATATTCAAAATCAAGACAACAATATGTTACAGTGAACGACACGTTAATGAAACAGCAATAGCAACAGCGCAATAAGATCCAACTAGATTATTACTCTTTGTTTTAAAAATTATCAACGAGCCCTGTATGTGTCTCTAATTATTTTAATTTACCCTTTAAGTATACTGCAAGTGCTGATATTAGGTACGCCTTAACTAGTCATGCATTACGTGTGTAGATAGGTACCTATGAAATGGTAGTCATCTATTACTCGCCAATTTGTTTCGATCACTTCGTACGGTCTATTGATATCTACGGACATAATACTATTGTGATGATGAGTCTTATAATTTTATAAAAAGCGCTTTTCAAATTTATTTGTAACGATGCTTTGATTACATATTTCAATTTAAAGAAAATTTGTGGTCTATCAGTTCCACTTATCAACTCAGATATAATATGGAACCAACGGAGCCATTATTATGAGCAGTCAATGAAATTATCAAGATGCGGTTCATAATTCAATATTACAATATGATTTTACGAAAAAAGTGTTACGACATACGCTGACATTTTATATGCGAATTTTACGATTCGGTAAAACATGTCACGCAACGTTGTGAGCCTCCGGCAAATTGGTTGCGTTTTAAAGAAAATCTATAAGCGTGATACTTTAGGCTTTATGATCCCTTCGAATCGAATCGATTTGTTAGAAGCAAATGCGTCGATCTAATGCGATTAAATGATATTATTTCATATGACCTTCGTTTCCTCTTCTATTATACAGGATGGTGACGACGTCACAACAATAAATGAAACCACGTATTTGGTATCACGTTCTGTGACCGTACACAAAATATCTATCAAATCCAATGAATAGTTTAGCCACAGGAACTAATTAAAATTTTATTAATTTTACACATATTACGATCTCTAAGTGAAATTTGGGAAGTCTCTGACTTGTTCTTACCAAAATAATCTTTATTTACTTGAAAAGAATAGATAAAGATGACATAAGTTTCTACTTTGATGTCCCTTCATCTAGACGAATGAGAGTAGAGTGAAATATTATGCAAAAATTATATGCGTGAAAATCGTTGATTTTTTGTGCACGGCTTCAGAACGTGATACCAAATACGTGGTTTCATTTATTGTCGTAATGTCGTCACCACCCTGTATGCCAAGTGCCTAATTGTTATATTCAAAAGCAAAATGCATTGCGAAATCTATTGATAAAAAGAATGTGATACGCATATTTGAAGTGACAAAGAATCACTTGTATATGTAGTATGTATAATATTTATAAAAGGTTTAATACGCACTGACACGATTGATCCGCGGGTCTTGTGACATCGCTGGACGGTAGTGTGCGTGCACCGACGCGTCGTCTTCTAGCAAGAAGTGGTACAAGTTCCACACCGCCTGTTACGCGCAAAATAGCAGTCTCGGGCGTCGGTTTTTTCTCGGCTACGCCTGTCGTATCTCCGCTATCAAGACTGTCATCAAGTATAACTTTTGTCACTTTATCTCCATTAGACAATCTTTTGACAAATCTAGTTTTCTTCGGACTGCGTCTTTCTTCTCCATTACCACCATAATTAACTTCGTGTTTAACTTTCAGGTCTATACTATATCTCCTTCGTTCTGCGGATTTTCTTTGCGGACTGCTAGCGTATTTTATTTTTGGTAGCTTCTCAACACTCGAAGGCTTTACATTTTCTTTACTCGGCGAATCGTCTCTGAAATCATCGTCTCCCTTTACTTTAGGTAAAGTAAGCGAAGATTTTTCGTTGCGCTTTTGGGCCCCATTTAATTTAGTAAAAATTTCATTATCTGTCCAACCCTGAAATAATTTAATTATAATGCACATTAAATATATTTTAGGCTTATCTTCAATACCTAATTACTTTATTACTGACCATAGACTTAGAGAAATTAAGCCCAATATTTCGGGGGTTCCTCCATATAGCTCCACCTGGTCCAGGTTTACCCCACGGTCCTTCCATGGCGTGCTAAAAATATTTAAGTAGTCTGTATTCTCTATTACATGTTCATCATATATTAAAAGAAGAAAGGTCTGCTGGAAGAGATTTCTTTAGAAATAAGCAGTACCTTTGTGTCATCTTTCCTATTTAATTGTAATTATTATTCTTTCTGTGTGTACATAAATTGTTAAATAAATAAAAATATATTGCTTTTACCATTTTGCGTTCGTATTCTATGTTTTGTTTCTTTTCTTCCCTCATTGCTTTCTTTTTTTTGGTTACCATCTCATCTGGAATATACATTTAATAAATTATAAAACCTTTGGAAAACTACAATTGTTCTTTAAGTAAATTATATTAACCTAACTCTACTGTCCATCCCTTAGCGAAATTATTGCTCCGTATCGAAAACGCTTTGAAGTAGAAACATCTCATTAAAATTAATAGATATATTATTTTACATCTAAAGGTTTTATATAATATACAAATCTAATCTTTATTAATTAATTCATAGGCTGGCTAGGCATATAAACATATTAAAATAATAAATTACATTTAAATTTATTGAAGGAGTTATGATCAGTGCGAAATCAAAACAATCTAATTCCACTATTATATTGAGAAAGTTGTTCAAAAATAGTCACACTTTCATAAATATATACATAAGACAGCGTAACAATAACTAACCAAAATATGTCCCTGGACGTACGTAACTTTAATCATTTATAACTATTATTAATTTATAGTAGGTATATAAAATATCTCCGTTTTTACCACGACATTAATAAAACAACATTGCTATAGATATTCTAGTGAAGAATAAGAAAAAACGAAAGTGTACCTAATATTTGTTTATAGTGTTGTTGTTCCTGCGGCGGTTTTTTGTATCGTATGTCATTGTCCACGCTCTGGCGCAGCGGCTCAGAGTAGCATATCTGGGGGTCCTCTCGCAGCTTCACCGGGGTTTGCCTCTGCCGACGGAGCGGTGAAATCGCCCACCGACGACAAGCTTCGTATATCGACACACCCTGGATAACAGTACCTACATATACCAATAACCTATATACCCGGTGACCTTGCAACTAAATCTTAGTTTTGATACCTGTTTCAAAACAAATACTCGTCTGGGAATTTAATAATATCGTGGACGTTAATTTATAAGCAAAAACAAAAGGCCTATTCTTAAAATCAACCGATCCAATCAACCGTGCTTTGAATAGTGTTGACATTTTGTCAATTAGAGTTCATCAATGCTATAACAAAGGCCATCAAAACAATTTTCTTACAGAAAATTTATATAAGCCATGCGTGAACTAAATTTACATTTTTGATACCATGATTTTACCTGTCAGCGATGAATTTTGTAATAAAATCGTGTCGTATTTAATTATGGCGATTACATTAAAGGAACACGGACAAGTTTTAAAAGAGAGGAAATTACTGATGACGAAAATACAAAATACCTTAAATGTATGTCAACAAATTTCATATCCTCGATACGGCAGAAGTAGTCATTCGCACATTTTTTATTCATCTTCGTTTCGAAACGCTGTGGTGTGGTCCCGCCTTAATGGCATTCAAGTAACGAATGACCCTTTACCTTATATAGATTTATTGCCATCGGTCAATCGCCATAAGCAACAATTTTTATGTACCAATTAATTAAATAAGTAACCAGATAACAGGTACTATTACTGAGATTAAGTAATGATGTTAAAGTAGGGACATCATGTGAGTAATGCGTATAATTTTCAACTAGTCGTGGGATTTAGAACATGCTTTGAATGTAGGTAAATGGCTTGGGGTCACGAAACAAAATAGTTCAGTCGTATTATTCTTCAGCCGGAGCTTACGCAGTTTACAGACAATAAAATAAAATTAAATCACACATTTTATTTGATACGTCTTTCTAGAAACGCAACCATTTGTTAGCTCATGGCTGACTAGAATCTGGCACCTGTCTATATAATTAATTAAGAAACATTTGGTGATAGCATAATCATTCGTGACAAGATTAATGAGGCACTTTCAACAAATTGCATGTTAGTTTAAAATGATGAGCTACACGTATCAAAGCAATTAGTATTTAGTAAGATTTAAATACAGATCTCATAATCATTGATTGAGAAATAATTATTTCAATTAAATGCTTATTTTAATCAGTCATGCGTGTAATTATTATTACAAAGAGTTAGATCAGCGAAGCTCAACCTTTTGTTATCCTAGCGATGCATGATAATGCATGAATTTGCTATGCTTTACTGTAAATACCGTTAATAGAGTAGATAAAGGACCTACGTACATAGTACAACGTATCAGCTGGACCTCATTCAATAACGAAAGAATGATGGCCAAATAAGACCTGACCAAAAATGGAAGGGACCATTGATGGATGCTACGCAGAAATGTATATTGATAAAGGAGAATTTAATTACAACAATTTAAAACTTTTATTAGAGCGGGAGTAAATAATTAATTAATTATTTGTGACATGCCATATTTAATCGTGTTAATGGTTTTGAACGCATCTTATTATTACGCAAAACATTCCGTTTTGTTACAAGCTGTAGCGAAGATGTTAATAATTAATTTATTTTTCCTTTTCCAATGTTTACTACATTTATTGCTCTATGTGGATATTTTTTTACGGCCGATGTGGGTGTTTTCTGGCAGTCGTGCAATTTTGTGAAATATACTATATAATTTAGGAGTTAAACTAGCCGCAAAGCACATAAAGTTATATACCACTGGGTTAGATAGATGATATTTATCGCTGTAGGCTTTGCTTATTCAATGTTGTATTAGACACTTTCTCTATATATATTTCTATGTAATTAAGACGACGTGTTTGTCATAACCTTGTTTGTTTGACGACACGGTTGGCGCAATGGCTAACCGTTTAGAATTCTGCGCTACGTGCCGCGGGTTCGATCCTCGCACGGAACAAATATTTGTATGATCTACAGATAGTTGTTTCGGGTCTGGTTGTGAGTGGATGTGACATATTGTAGATATGTTTTGTAAACTGTACCCTCGATACAGGAGAAAACCTAGTGAGGGGGGTTGAAATATAAAAAAAAAACTAATGGTCGGCAGTTAACAGATTGGTAATCAAAGAAATATGTAGATAATTAGCACGCAGATTAAAGCTGCGTTTTATATTCTACGTATCTACTTTATAATATCTGGGAAGACAAAACTGCAGCACGTTACACGCTACGATCATTAGGTATCTACCTGTGCATAATTCTTAAACATTCATAAAGTTCTGAGATAGCAAAAATTAATATTAAATCAAAGTCTAATACTGTTGTAATTAAAAAAAGTATAAACCGATTTCAAAAAACTTAAAAGTATAAAATAATTTTCTTAAAAAACTTAACAGCTTCTGAAGCTTTTGAAGCTTGGCAGTGGCACCGACTTCAGAAGCAGTTAAGTTTTTTAAGAAAATTATTTTATACTTTTAAGTTTTTTGAAGTCGTTTTTTTTTATTAAGGTTTATTTTATTTTTCTATTTTGCATGGCATAATCAATACAGAAACATGCGATTATATCAATCGCGTGTGATATGCTGTTATTCATTCAAGAGTTCCATTGTATATCTCCGAAGGTCTTCATCAGATCTTCACCAAATTGAAATGGAACCACTTCGAGAGTATACTCTTTCAAAAAAAAAGAAAGTCGCGTAACAAAAAAAAAACATACAATCGAATTGAGAACCTCCTCCTTTTTTGAAGTCGGTTAAAAATTATGGCCGATACAGAGGTTTTTTTGATGGCAACACTTATATAGGGTTATACAAAATGTAAAGAATGTCCTTGGCCTCTTTGTGCTATTTATTACAGTCGATTTGGACCGCTTTTGAATGCGCCCTTGTGTGAAAAATATTTTCTACAACTTTTCTAGTTTGGTTGAGGTCGATTCTGGTTAAAATCTCTATTGTTACCGTCGCCAACTCTCCAAAACAATCGAGAAGGGCATAGTGCGAGACTGTTGAACTGTTGTACCTATCAACACCCTCATTTTTCCAAGAGGGCCTATTGCCATGCACAATCCAAACCGGGGTTATTACTGCAATTTTTTTTTCGATACCGTATATCCCAATGACAATCCGAGATTAGAACTTTCTTTTGCCCGTTTTGGAAATCTAACCTACAGCCGCGAGCTCGGGAGCCCCAACCGCGCTTGCAGCCATTAACCAAGCGGGCAGTTTATTTGAGGGATATCGAAGCAAATCAAATACACGTTACACATACCCTAAGTTCGTCCTCGGGGAAGATTCCTTTATCCCGAAGGTTAGTGAATCGTACGCCGCGTGCGTTTGGAGCGCCACCGCCCGCGCGCCCCCACGGCTGATACGTCGCCAGCTCTTCTCGAGCCTGTAACAAAAATAAATAAGTAATTTATTACATAAGAATTTGTTATATATCATGTCCTTATCCTTCGCTGTCATAGAAGATTTGCTTCCATGTAAAGCTATATAAGCTGGCGAAGAACGTCTCTAAGATATCGATCGACGAATTTGCTTTTTCATATTGACGGGTCCACTCCACTATTAGTTTTTTATTTTATTTGGCTCAAATGAAGTTTCTCATAAATTCTAAATTACATTCAAAACATTTAAAATGTGTTAAACATCCCCGCACCTGATAGGATCTGAACTGAAGCGCCTTTTGATCAATCACTGCTATTGTCACTTTCAAACATGAATACTTAGATGTAGGTAGTATAGGTACCTACGAAACATAATCAATAATATTATATTATGAAGTAGCTTGTGCCGCGCCTTCTATTTCATCAGTCAAGTGGAAGGCACAGCTATAAATCTTATGGGTGTCATCATTGTTAGGTACCATGTTATCATGTTACTTTGAAAAATAATATTTGGAAATATGGCGAAAATATGTTTGTCATTGTCAAATATAATAACAGTGTGTAACAGTGTATGGTTTCTATATTGTACTAGATAAAACGAACACATAACGTTACGTCTTATCAAATTAAAAAACATTTTGTACCTACTTAGCTGAAGCTAATTAAAAAGTTAAAGAAAGTTTTTTTTGTAATAGGTACTTGCTTTAATTACGTAAACCTACTACACTAATTTATTTATTTATTTAAAATGCTTCATGTACAAAGGCGGCTAATTATTTATTATTAAGTTTATTTAAGAATAAAAGAGAAACAAATCACTTGGAACCTATTTCAAAATTTGTTTGAGTCGCCGTATAAAATGAGATACCACCGTAGACGTACTTTACTCGTTCCAAAGATCACAATATGAATATGTATACATATAAACGTAAACAGTCATAAACATCTAGTTTGATTCAACATTCAAACATCTCTATTAATTGACGCAAAATTCTTAGGTAAGTTATTGGTTGGCCAACAGAGCATTTGTCAGAAAACTTAAAAATAACTCCCCGTTTTCAGCATGATGCATCATTTTACTTTTTTCAAAGTACACTAGTTTTTCATTTATCGCTTGAGGTGTATAATGTATAGAATAGAATAGAAAGCATTTATTCGATACAGGACATACGTACTGTAGGTACATTAAAGTTTCTTTAGAAAATTTACGTTATCAGGCTGTAACTCTAAAAGCTTCAGTAATGAGGATAGAATAATCATGATTACCTTCCGCTGTTGTTGGAGCTTGTCCCGCGCCCTTTGCTCTCGCTTCTCGCGGGCGATCCGCTCGCCTTCTGCCCTCGTTTGCTCGGCCCGCCTTCGCTCCCGGGCCCGACGACGAAGTGACCCTGACGTCGGAGCACAGAGCCGCCTACAGGGATATTCAATTGTTTTCATTTGCATAATAAATTATGTTTGTAGTTTCTTTCAGTAACTGGGTTGCAGAGGTTAGATGGAGTCGCTCCGTGTACAATACCTGCTGGTATCAATCGAATCTGTTTAAGCTAGAAGCCGACCCCAACTTACTCGTAGTTAGAAAAAGCTATTAAATGACGACGCAGTAGGTTTCATAGTGATCCTTAATATTAAAACATCAACGTTTTATTCATTCTTCCTAAAAAACAAGGAAGGCAAGGAGTTCTGAAATACCTAGTTCTGTAATATTTTCGGCTCTTTAATTACATAGATATTGTATATTTTATATAATAAGTCGATAGGTACTTACACTTCTGATACTCGTCTAATTTGTCTCATGATTGCGTTTGATCCACGAATAAACTCTATTTGGTTGTTGCACGTTCCGAGTGAATAATATGGGTCGCAAATAACATCAGTATCCAATCTTATCAAATTAACATACGCTGGATAAACCAATGATCTTAACTATCTAGGTCTTCCTTCATAGCTTGTGTTGAGCTTAGGGCTTAGCATTTGGCCGCAAGTTTGTCAATACCTAATTCTTATTAATATAAATATTATATTGGCAGATTGATTCCACTATATATTGCTTAATGTAGAAATTATCTATCTAAATAGATTATGAAATAGTTTATTATTAATTTTCTAATCACTTTTAAAATATTTATTTTCTAGTCGGTCTATCGCTAATTCGCTAAATATTTATTATTATATTATCTATATATATAGGTAGTTTGTAACAAATATTATAAACTGTTCATTGAAAATTAACTATAATAATATTTTATCTTCAAATACTTAATTCCTCACTTATTTCGAAAGCCCACACAAGTTTTGTCTACAGACCATAAAACGATATCTTACCTACGCAATCTTCGTGAGTGCAAAGCAAACATTTAAACTTAGTTTCACTAAAACAAAACAAATAATTTCATATCACATAACTGAGTACGCAACAAATTCTGATGAGTATGAACGCAGGGAGGATTGTGCACACACTAAAGGTGATCATTTCAGTGGCTGACAGTGACTGAACGGCTTTCCGCCTACTACTGAAACGGTCTCGCTAAGTCGCCGCCGCCGCCGCTTCCACTGAAACTGAACTTTCGTGAACGTTTCCGTCGAGTTATTGTAGTACAAGCGTATGCCATTTAAATGATGATTTAATGAGTAATAAATATAATACTCAATACCAAACGGTAGCGAATGATGAGTTTCCAAGTGTTTACTTCACCTGTTAGTTATGCCTAGATCTTACAACAAAATTTTTAACCAGCCAACATATTGAGCTGAAATTATGCACACCTTTGGTTCTGGTGACAATTCAATATAATATACTTAACTAGGTACCTATATTGTAATATTTTGTCCAAACTGGCCGCCGCTCTAAGATGGGGGATTACCTTCCTTTTTAAAACGCTTTGATTAGCTTCACCTGTAACTAACTAACTAACTAACTACCTATGTAAAAAAATCTTCGAAGTTTTGACCCACTTCCCGGTTTCCGATTGAGCTGAAATTTTGCATATCTACACGTTTAGTTTGGATAACAAAAGCGGTTTATTTTTATTTTATTTTTAAACTATAGGTAATATTTATTCTTTACAACTCCCTTGACACACCTATGGACCTTACTAGTCCCGATCCCTTCATGGAGTTATTGTGTTCATCATTATGAACAACTTTTACTATGGGAAATAACGAAAAATAATCAATTGTCCCATACAAATAATTTAATATTGAACTTTAATAATTTAACTTGACTAAATGTATGGGACAGCTGATTGTTTACAATCATCCCTTTTAAGGGATGACTTTTGTGTTGACCTTTTTAGTCGATCCCTCTAGGCTAGGGATCGGGACTAAAAAGGTTGAACCTTGTGTAGTATGGTAATTAGGGTTTTTTTTGTGAGTTATTCTTATATTAGTTTACGACGGAACTGACATAAATTGTGTGTGTGTGTAATGTTTAATGCAAATAAATGATTTGATTTGTGTTCAAAAGTTCTTAAAAAAACGTAATTCAAAACAAAAAGCCCTTGATATGGATAAAAAAGGTATGACGAGCAGAATTGTATATAAGCTAAATAATGTTAGTCTGGATCATTCTAATATGGCAGACGAGACGTCCCAAGATGGCGGACTAAATTTCCTTACCACCTCCATGACATGGGTATCAAATGAAATGGTTTGCCAAGCAGAATACGTGGCGTCATTCTAAACCCATTAAGGCGGATGCCCCAAGATGACGGACGCCCTAAGTTGGCGGACAAAATTTATTTTATCCAAAGTTAAGTTAATTAAGTTTATGATTTTACATTTTACCACCCTCTTGACATACCTAGGTATCAACCATCAACTAACTAAAAAGCATAAAATAATATACATAAATATAGGTAATAAGCATAAACAATAAAAAACCTTTTTAAAAACAAGCTTTTATTTATCCATGTATTAAAACGAATAAAATAGATAGGTTTGTGTATTATTTGTTTTAAAAAAGCTTGTCGCGCGTATTGTAAAGAAAATTCATACTTCGGCAAATACTTACTTACATAATTGACACCTACTTTTATGAACAATTTGCGCTACAAGATTTCTGAAACCAAAAAAGTATTAGGTAGGTATATTCGTTTTACTAGTTACATGGATAGTTTTGTAGTGCATTGTTTTGTTTTATAATAATGATTCTAATTAAACGCTATCAAATCATTAAGTACCTACCTAGACCAATGAATCGAACAGTAATCTACCTACTACTTAATGTTATAAAAAACGAGATTCATTTTATATAACAGAAATCTATTGAAAATATGTGTTTCATTTATATCTACTAAGTATTTAATATATTCTATAGTATCAGTACCTAAGTAAGAGCCTAATTGAAGGAGTTAGTAAATACCTCTACCTATGGATTATTAACGTGAATAACGGAAACTTCGATTATGCGGTCATGTAAAATTTAATTTCTATTCTCTTCGGGTATACTCGTGCAGGTAAACCACTTACAGTTTTAATTATTTACCCATTAGGTACGTGGGCTTCTTAAATGTCAGCGACCCGAAGGCCCTTACCCATCTACCTTTAATTTTAAATTAGATAAAATTATTACCACACTGACGTATCCAGAATCGATTTTTGCAGGGAGTTGGGACTTCCAGTCTCATAAAGATTTTACCTAATAACTCCATAAAACAGCGAGAAAATCCAAGCTTGTAGTTACTACAAGTTTGGATTCTCTCTCTCTCTCTATTTTTCATTAAAAAATACCTATCCATGGAGCTTAGGCTCCATGTACCTATCCCATAATGGTACCTAGAAAATAGGTACCATATCTGTGGTACGATACTGCGCATGTCGTAAGGTAAAGAAGAAGAAGTCGATACAAAAACTAAGGTTTTACTAGACGAAGCAACATGACACTAGATAAAAACCAGTCTACTCTTTATACCTACTCTGCAGTAGCTTTACCTATATTTCATGCGTTGTTTGCTGAATCAATCTTAGTAATATACTAAGCAATTATATATATTACTTAACTGCTCATCCTCTACAGTAGTCCACATTTAGTATTTCGTAGTCAGCAGGCGGGACCGATTAATCGCATTACGGATGTCAGTTGCAACTGTGGCAAGTCACTTCGTGTAAAACACGGAGATTCCGTCGTACCTATGTGGTTACATTGAAAACACAGACCACGTTGCTTACCACAAGCGAGATGATTTAAAGGTTATTAAAAATAAACTTATAAGTTATCTTACCTTGGATTATTATTTATCTAGCTTTCCAAAATGAAGCACAACACCTCTTCACATAGGAGTCTCAAATATTTCTGATTCTTGATACTAGCTTTAGTATTTTTGTGCAAATCATTAGGTGTTATTAAGCGCTTTGTTGTACCTTAAACAATATATATAGGCTCAAAGTAGGTCGTTCGTATAAACTTTTTATCGATGAACGATTTTTAGACATGAAAAGCTTTTAAGCGATTTGTAGGTACTCGGTACTATTCACACGCATACTAAGCCTGGACTGCTGAGTTCGTACAAGGTAGACGTAGAAATGATTAAAACATGAGCTAGCAAATTTATGATCTTCGCAAAAAATTAAGTCAAACAAAAGACGGATACTTATTGTTAATCAATACGATAACCTACGCAAATTTTGCAAATTTCCATAACGCGATATCACGTTTGGCTCCTATGTCAAGTGTACGAGCAGTCAATACTTCTACGGAGGATTCAAATAATACTAAATTCAGGCGCATAAACTTAAGAACTTGCAATAAGTAACGGACGTACCTACCTAATATATATACTTATACATAATTTTAAAGCTACTTTAATTACGTGTCTGTTAACTAGAGTGTGCTTCGGCCCATCAACACTTTAATATTATCACGTATTCATTACCTATCAAGATACTCACAAATCTCTTCTTTAATACGTTAGCATAAGGTTGATAACCGGTTTGTCAGGCCAGTACATTTCGCCATGTATTGTTGTGGTACTTTGTATTGTATAGTGCAGTAGGTCGTAGGATACATTTTTCATGTCATTTTTCAGGTGGCATTCGGCTCGTCCTGGCGGTGCCGGGCGCGGACCGATCGATTGCCGCAAACACGCAGCGCCGAGGAATTCTATTGCATTAATTTACATAGGTACATAGTTTACAAGCTAAAGAGTTCCATTGGTACCGAGGAAATGGGTCACCAATAAAATCGTTTGTTATTATGATGATATTTTTACGACTTTCTCAAGGACGCCAATGCGAGTAACATTTGCGTGTGTCCTTGCTTATCAATCAATGTTGTGTTGTGTAAGTTGTATACTTCGTCAAAATGTCTTCTAAAATTGTTCAAAATTATGTAATTAAAATAGATTTTCAAATGAAACAATATTTTGTAACTAATGTTTATATTAAAAATTATTCATGATTTACCATTTTACAGAATAATAATATTTACAAACATATGACCTAAGAAAGTATGTCTACATACATATAAATAAACTTCATTGACTCCCATTTTTTAACATTTTTAATGTACAAAAAAAAACATACACCTCCATCTCCATTTATTGGATTGGCTGACA
The DNA here is from genome assembly GCA_932294325.1 of Allophyes oxyacanthae. NCBI lineage: Eukaryota > Metazoa > Arthropoda > Insecta > Lepidoptera > Noctuidae > Allophyes > Allophyes oxyacanthae. The sequence goes on along the minus strand of OW028618.1, from coordinate 6,884,319 downwards.
CAACGACCAAGATATGAAATAATTTCGTCCGTACAGGGGGGTTTCCAATGCCCAATTAATTAAAACGCACGCATCTCCAGTTAATGTCCCGGTTGAAGAGCATTTCAACGTCAATTAAAAGTGATCATGTTGCGTGTTAACCAATACTTAATACACACAATTTACTTGAAGCGGTTACTTATCGTACAGGCATAAACGCACGAAGGAAACGCATTCTTCATTTTACTGAGAATCACATTGAATCACCATTCAACTGTGTTCTGGATGTACTAGAATCCTAACACAGCTATAGGGTGATTTCGATCACCTGTCGGAGCTTCTTTCATTTAGTTTCAGTCCTTATGTCGGCCTTACACTATATTACCTTATTAATGACTAATATTTTGTTAAATATGAATAATTTCAAGAAAAAGTTTTTAAGAATACTGCGCTTATGGTGCATTGTTTTCGCTACTCTGATATTTAATTTGTCCGTTACATTGAATATATATAATTGTTAGTATTATTTACAATATTGTAACATGTACAAATTGGCTAACAGATTTTTCAATAATTCACTAACGGCGTTATTATGCCTCAATGTGTAGTGGGCCTCGTAAAATACTTACAATTTAATACTAGGTCAGAATATAAAATACACCTCTAGTATGTAACGTGTACACTAAAGAAATTGAGGTAATTGGTTTTGAAGATAAAACACGGGTAACTTATCCAATGACTCTCAGTATTTACACATCATAAAATACATACAATAAGAAACAAACGAACACCAACTTATGAAATCCAAAGTGTAAGCAATTTTGTGATGATCGTTGATAGCATATTTGTGCATAAACACAGGTACTTTCTATATCTATACCTACATAAAGATTGCACGATACAAACAACAGTTGAGCATATTATAATACAGTACATGTATGTACAGCGTACAGTATTTGGTAACAAGTACGATACACGATACATGCTCCCTTGCAGCGATAGCTTCGCGCTAGTCGTGGATAGTTTGGTGTCACAAAACTCAGAAAATTATCTTAAAATAAATCAGGTCACACAAGTGAAGGACACAAAGTACAAATATTTATATAAATACTAATAAAATATATATACTTTAACATTATGTAACATATAATTATTTGAAAATCAGTTCGACTGATTACAATAATATAACAACATTCTACATAGTGTTTTATATAGTATGTAGTAGAAATTATTATGTCTAATTTATCAGGGCACATGGTATAGCTTGACGTAAAATATCTACGATACATGTCGCCGCATTGGCTCACATCACTCCCATATACACATAACGTTCACTCGCGACGAGCCGAGTCCCGGAGGCGGAGACCGAGCTCGACTAAACACCGAACACACATACATTATTAAAAATAAAATGTCCACCGCCTCTAATTCCTTTACAAAAAGGTATCCAGAATTCTGCGGTCCACGCATGAACCTTTAAGTAACATTAAAGGTGGCGCGCGACGTGGAATATGAACTCTATCAAAGTACTCTTAGGATCACATATATAGACGCTTCAGTATTACGTGAACGGAAAACTACTTTGATAATAATCGACTTCGGAAGCCTCGACACGGATACGTGTGGCGGCCGGTCGCTCCCCGGGGGCGACGGAAGAACTGTGGATGCCTTTCATGGAATATACAGTTTGTGAGGTGTAGTACTATTTGATCCTGTTGAGCACGAGGTCTGTGGTGACGACGAGTCCCTTCTGGTAGGGCGAGTCGGCCAGCTCGGCGGCCAGGCGCGCCGCCTCCGCGCCGTGCTTGCGCGCCAGGAAGCGCGTCTGCTCCAGCCCGCGCGACTTGTGCACCAGCTCGTACGCCTTCTCCACGTCGCCCGGCTCCTGGAACCGCCTCATGATCATCGGGTTCAGTTCTGGATACTGTAACAGATGAATAACAAAACATTATTATTAAATATACGCGTGTTGTGGAGATATTTGGGTTTACTGGACTGCATATTCGAAGTTTATTTATTATTTTTGGCATACATGATCTAGCTAGAATATGAATATTCATCATGCTGAGAATTTGAGTATAATCTCCGAAACACTTTCATAACTTTCATTTTTACTAGTCATGTATTTCATTTTCTATTATTTTGCCCGTTACAACCGGTCCAGAAGTCTAAAATGTGAATCATTTTTACAGTATGGTGCACAAGGCCCGGGTGTGGTCCACGTATGTATTACGCAAAATGATTTTTGTTCAAGTGTGTGTTTACATACCCGTTTAGCGCGAGTATGTTGAGGTAGGGCAACCGGTTCGACACTATTTAGTCGAATTTAAATCGCGCTCACATAACCACATCATGCACGAAGGCATTCAAATTATCAAAATTTTGTCGGTCTCTTATTATGGATGTAGGACAAGTAAGGCAATTAAACATATGATTAAAAGACACAAACCCGACTGCAATAAAATGAACTGAAAAGATGAAAACAAGATGAAAAAAAAAACACGAATATCCTAGCCCAAAAATCTTAACATGCAGTCGGATAAACGCCGTAAAATATGCCTCCGACTACATGTTGTAATCTTTGGTCCTATTTATCTTTTCAATTCGTTTTTTTGCAGTCGGGTTTTTTGGTATTTAAAAGTTATTCTAGTGAATAAGATATATAATATATTTTTGATATCGTATCTTCGAGCCCTTCATTTCGAGAACCCAAATGAGCATGTCAGGAAAATATCATTTTTTACGGATTCACTTATTGGCAGCTAAAATACGTTATGTTCAAAATCCATATAGCCCATAAAGTTATTATTACTATGATATAGCCAGTGTCACTCGCGTCTTTAAGACGAATCTAAAGACACCTCATTTGTTTAGCCTTTAGGATGGAATCAAGAACCTTATAGATAGGATGGAATATAGACACAGACATACATACCAACCAAAAACATTAACCTCCTTTTGGGCTTCGCCGCAGTCGGGTAAAAATAAAATTCTTCCAATAGTTAAATTCGGTATGTAAAGTTTTTTGAGTACTTTTATTTTACAGATTAGACTATTTTAGGCAACGTATTTTAATATTTTAGTTATCCAAGTAGTAGTTATTTATTTATTTATAATGCTTCATGTACAATGTACAAAGGCGGTCTTAATGCCGTAGGCATTCTCTACCAGACAACCTTAATTTAATTTAGTTAATTTTTAATAAATTACCAAACTTTTGCTTGTGATGTCTGAAAAAGTAATATGATAATTTTGATGCTATAAAATTAAAATAAAACTTGACATAGCGAACTGTGTTTTAACTTGTTCTCGTCGATTCGAAATTTCACATGCCGAAACAAGAAAAGCTCATTTTTAACTATTAATAGGTTTGTAGAACTTTTTAACTCTCTCATCATCTGACGTGCGTTCACCTGTGGCCGAGAAAAATACAGATGTCTGCGTTTCGTCACTTAATGAATGAATGAGGGATATAATTTTCATTCTAACACACATAACCGCATTTTTTGCGAAAGATACGAAAAATAAATAACTAAATACGGATAATGAAATACAAATAGGTACCTTTTCACAGGCGAACAGCACGGGTGCGGTCGCCAGTCCGAGCTTGAGGTCTGCTGCGGTGGGCTTGCCCATGGCCTGCGCCGACGACACGAAGTCCAGCAAGTCGTCCACCAGCTGGAACGACAGGCCCAGGTTGCGGCCGTACTGGAACGCGAGCTCGCACGTGCTCTCGTCCGCGCCGCTTAGGAGAGCCACCTGCAAGTGACACGTTTATAGTACTAGGTTCAACATAACCATAACGCAGGTTTTATTTTTTATCAGTGCACATATTTTTTAGAGAAATAAAAGTCATTTGAAAAATGAAACTAATTTAAATGTTGATCTGCACCATAAACGCCACTAAATATATTTTACTTAGTCTTCCTATTCGTGACGCATTTAGAATACCTACGCACGGGTAAATGTAATGGATAAAATTACATAGTGTTGGTGCACCCTTCTCACATGAGAATGGATCATAACAAGGAGTAAATGAGAAAGTGCATGTATTATTAGTACGGAAACCATTTAGATCGATTTCCATAAATATATTATAAGGACATTTTTTCATTCCTTATACAAAAATGAAGGTAACAGGAATGACGCATACACTCAATTATTATTATTTGAAGAGGTAGGGTACTAAGCCCCTTTGTCACTGCGACCTGCGAATATCTATTGTGACGTCAACCAATCACACAGCATACACTCAAACACCCCCATTAGAATATTCAGTTGTAATCATAATAAGTACATACACTGAAATTTTACTTTTATGTGCTTTTAAATATTGTTTATAAGTAATTATATTCATTGTGGTCCAATAGTATGGACTGGACTCATTACAAATTTACGCAGGCACACAGTCGCACACGACAAAAAGCCTATACGTGTTAACTTACTGTTCATTTTCGACTGTTCAACGAAGGGGTGACTGTAATTTCGTTTTAATTAGCTGTCAGGGTGTACGTTTATATTATTACAAGTTATGTATCTACTAAAAAATTGTGCACTGTAATATTTTTTTCCTAAAAGTACTTTTATTTTTACAATTTCTAATTCCACTAAAATTTGCCATGCATAATCTACAATTTATTTTTTTATTAATTATCTTATAATGTAAACAATCTTATTGTGACTTTTATATACAAAGGAGTCGATATAATAAACAGAAGGTATGTAAAAAGATATAGCGTATTTAAAATAAATCATAACCAATTGCTTTTGAGGTATCTTCCGTGGATTTTATTTACTCCTTTTTATGTAAAAGGACACAGTAAGTTTGTTTACATTATAAGACAAGTAAGAAAAATGGACTGCAATCTATCACAGGCGGCTGATGCGCAGTCGAAATGTTGGGCACGCGGATTGGTGACCGCATAGCGAGTCGTCACAGCCTTGTCGGTTAGTAACAGATTTCTTGGTGAGCAGATGAGGATGACTTTCGGGGAAGTTGGATGTTGTTGTTCCCAAGTATGTTGGAGTCGGCTTGCTGTCTTAGCAGATGTGGCTGCGGTATTTAATAATATTAAGCATTTGCGTCGACAATATTTAAGAAAACCTCGAAGATTCTTCTCTTTTTGTTCAATTACGTATTTCTGTATGTTATTATTCAGTTCCAAATTATGAATTATACTAAAATACCTTCAAAATAATTAGTAATCATACCCGACTCTTTAATTATTTTAATTTTACGAAGTACTTACTGTTATGTTAATTAATGCTAATACATAACAAAAGGCAATGAGCGAAATTATTTCTAAAGTCTCCATAAGTAATGTTCTTTTCATTTGTAAACGAGGTTTACTTCCTTATAAGTTTTAATTAGCATAATGACGTAATAACCGTGACATAGCAACGTGAGTAATGAAAATATTACCGCTTTGACGGAGTTGGCGATGAGCGAGGCCGTCTTCCTGTAAGTCTTGGTGAGATAATGCGCGAACCGTTCGTTCTCCGTCTCCTTGCTGCCGAGCTGCATGAACTCGCCCTGCACGAGGTCCGTCACCACCTGCAATTACCAATACACCATATGAGAATAACTTTCAACGATTTGAGATAAAGCGATGTGGGAAAGGCCTGAGAATAGCGGATAACTAAGCCTAATAGGCCCACGGTGATATTTTGCGACAACTACTAGAATATCTACGAACTGCATCAGGTGTCGACAGCTGCAAAGGTCCGGTAAAGTACGGGTGCATGCCTAGACAGAGCCCTATAATGAGTGGAGTTACGTTTAGCCTACATCTAAAGCTGGTAATGCTAAGAAGAAAATAACTAATGATATACTCGTACACAAGTAGATTAAAATTCTTCAACATTTATTCTTAGTAGAGGCTTCTCTTTACGTGATTGAAAAACTAAGTTTAATTTAGTCGTAAAAACGATTATCATCATCATACTTAGATATTCCCTTGGCCGCGTACGTAGATAAAAATCTCGATCTCGGCCTAAGCCTAGTTGTCGTTGTTCTAAACATTGACCGAGATATCATAAGTAGTTATTTTTTTAAGTTATGCAAATGAGAGATCGATCTTATCAGTTTTATGAAAATCAAAATTATCATCCATTGACTTTTCGATGATGACCAGAGAAGTCAACCCTGAAATCCGGTTGGTACCTATTATGGTGCTTGGCCATTCAGAAGGCTGTCGAAGGATAACATGAGTATTGCACCTAAATCGAGGTGATGAATTGATAACGCAATAAGTAATATTTCAGATTTCTTTTACGCGCCTGACCTCAGGCGTCAGGCCTGTATATTATACGTTATTCATTTATAAAAAATATAGGTACCTAAGTACCTATTCTTTTCTCTTTTTATACAATCAACATTATTATTATTTTATGCTGTCACGACATTAAAAATATATTTTATTCTAACGTAAATGGCACCTATTTGTGTGTACTTGAGTAGTGTCATTATTTAAATGCTATCATTATTCAAGAATTCAAAATCAAAGGCCACTACTAACATTTTGCAATGCAGATTTTGCAAAATGTTGCAAAATATTGTATACCAGCGTATGTCAATACGTGTAGGCGTTTTTTTTTTTTCGAGGTGGAAACCTATAAATGCCTGGTCTACTCCAGAGGGCTGGGGCCTGGGTATGTGAGATTTTTACCCACAAAAAGCACCTCGGTGACCGACTTCAGCAAATGTGGAGGGACACTGGGAACTGCAGTGGATCGCGGCGGTGCAACACAGTAGCACGTCCCGGGAGAAATTGGATATCGTGTTCCCCAACACCCTTGCGGTGTTCACAACAGCACGTGACCTACTACATACTGCCGTTATCCCTGGGATCGCTTGTTAGACACCCAGAGACCCCATTCTGAGCGACCCCTAACACCCCTTGCTAGTCTAACAGTGACAGGCACGGGCAATAATAAAAATACTCTTAGCCTAGTACCTATAATATGTACTTATGTGTAACCCATTAGCCTATTGTTTCAAATTTTTCGATGAAAGAAACTTAAAATTAATAGCAACATTAATAATAATAGACAACAAAAATAATTAATAGAGTGATTTTGTATAATGTCTTGGTTTTGCAAGATTTGCAAAATTTGCACCATATCGTGATGAAGATGCATGAATGGAATTAAAATATTAATGCACTCGCAAGACACGAAAAGCAATTATAATTTAAAACCATATTACTACTTTCACGTAAGATATTAATATTTGTTACTTTTGGATGACTTTCGTAGTCTTTGTTTATATATAAATGAATTGGCGAGTTATTGATTTTGAATTCATTATTTATTTTTAAAAGATTAACGATCTAAGCGGTTGGTTGGTACAGAGCTGCGTAAGTAGGTATCCCAACAACGATTCATTTTGACAGAAAAATGAACAAGTTGCGTGCTATAAAAATTATGATTGGAGCACACATATATTGTTATATTGTATGTAGATCTGTAAACTCCAACACCTAATGTAAGTATTGTCTTTTATACAGGGTTATTTGTAATTCACCAGTATTGCTTTAAATGGTGGAAGTACTCATCAATATGAACAACTTATTCTATGGGAAATAATACTATGGGTGCAATTGCAAAAAGAAATTAACTTTACTTACAAAAGATCAACTTTGCTTGATTTAAATGTATGAAAAGATTGAAGTTTTTTTTAGCGTTTTAAGAGTTTGTCCGTTAGTAAAAGTTATTCATATTAATGAGTACTTACCCTTATAGCACTGCTGGTGAATTACAAAAGGTCAATTACAAAAGAATATGAACATACAAATAATCTGTATAATAGATATGTATGTTGCAAAACACTGGTAAGCATCTAGCATTGATGTTACTTATTAAAACAATAAAAATCATTCAAACGTATGCCACAGCGTTATTACCACCGTATTTAAGAAGGCCGACAGGATGAATCGTTTTAATGAATATTCTAACCGAACATTCGACCCCAATTGAACATGCGTGAGCGCACGAACACTCAAAAGGTTGTATTAAAGTAATGGTCGTGCTACTACTTGACTGACTCTGAATGGGAATACCTCAATATAATGATGAAATGCAATAGTAATGTGAGGTGTAGATATAAACATTTTATCATATCAAGAATATTATATGCGTTTAAGAATATAATAAATGAATTACAAAATCCTTTTTTATATTGTGTTCGTCAGTTTGCACCACAAACCTTCAGCTAAACGTTTCGCGGTGGAATTTTCATTACATTTATTTATTAAGCATGAATTCTGTAATCAAAATATTACTAAGCAACAGGCACAACATAATCACTACACAAAAATAAAATAATGGGTATCATCTCAGATTCCTCGGACACTAATGCATCGCCCCTTGAATATTTATTAGATCGTTAGGTTGCATAAGCGTTATATTATATCCAGTAACATAATGCTTAAGTATAAATATTACATACTATACTGATACTACGTTCTTTCGTCGAGGGCAGCACGCATACATTGCATTGCAGGTTTACACTAAATTGAGCAGATAGAAAGGAGACTCAATCGCGACGTCCACTTAGAACTCTAATAATCTAGAGTTCGAATCGTATAAACTAGAGTTGCATATCGTCGGGGATAGTACAATACCGCGTAACTAGCATTAGTAAAAACCGCGTAAGTGACGAAATTAACCAAATGAGATTTCACGCCAGTGCACTGCTGACGCTTATTAGAACGCGTTGAACCTCTCTCCTGAAAAAAATTGCATAATATGACACTTACGCGGTATTTACCAATGCTAGTTACGCGATATTAAACTATCCCCGACGATATAATGCATGCGTGTGCCTGCCACGAATGTGTGAAATTAAGAAGGTATTTGAATAGTATGTTGGAGGCATACTAGCCTTTTATCAATTTAATTATAGGAAGGCTTCTAATTTAAAGGCGAATAAAAGAATTTTTTTATACCCAATTATGGGATCTCTACGTTAGATCACTCCTCAGAGCAACAGATAATGGCTCAACGTGTTCTACGGCACAGAGGGATCTTGTATAGTTAAGATCTGTCTCCATTCCAAAACTTGACCTGCCCAACATTGCTCAACCTCGTTCAGCGACGAGTCCGTAGAATCTGTATAGTGTGTAATGCGTGATAATGAAGTAGTTACCTGGCTGAGCACGAGTGTGACGTCATCGCTGCGCAAGCGAGCTATCATCATCGACGCCACGGCGAGGATGAAGTCGCCGGCCATCGCCACCTGGAAACAATTTAATGGAACTGTTAATATTCATCATCATCCTCATCCGTGAATCGTTTTATTCTAGACATTGATCTATCCCATATACTCCTATTACAAACGATTCTGAGGCCGTTTATGAAGGTAGTAAACGCAAAAACTGCAATGGCGATGTTCTTATTTAACGAAGAGATTCAATTCTTACAATCGATTAATCGGTAAATTTAATTTCTAACAGTACATATTCAAACATTCACTCATCCAACGGAAGTCCACCGATGGACAAGCCTCGTCTAATTTGCGCAAAAAGATTATTATAATATACCTACGTTTAATTAATTTAAACTGATTAAACACGTAGCGTGAGCATCGCTTGGAACGTAAAGGGGAAAGTGAGTGACAGTATGGCATGATTAATATAAGGCACGCATACAAAACATCGAGTACCTAAGTATACTTTCAATTAGTACCAACGCTTGAGAATATACTTGGCGATAATTTTATGTTAATGTTGTCAACTTTAATTGAAGATAGGTAGTCCTAGTTCAAATTTCAATTTTGAATCTGATATTCGATTTGGAAATACCATAATATTTTGGATCTGATCGCACCCAGTATTTCAAAAATAATACCTACATAACAATTAACAACTATGAACTCGTAAGAGGACAATTTAAAATCAAATACTATTTGTTTTGGTTTTCCTCTATTGTCTAATATCCTCGAGTGATCATAAGAATATAAATAAAATCTATCAGAGTGTGATTAATATATAAAATATTCCCATGTAACATAAAAAGACACTGTGAGGCCATGATCACTGCAGGAGTCAGTTAAGTGCCGAAGCACTAATCGAAACCAAGTTTGTCACTGATATGGCATGGTAAATTTTATTAACACTGCTCTTTGTCTAATCATCGATGCAATAAACAACATAGATTGTAATAAATGTATCGATGGCGCTCATTTCTCCAGTTGTTGGCAAGAATGTCGAGAAAGTTGTGATGCGGTGTTCAGTCGCATACTAATGGCGGCGCGGACGTTTCGCCGGCAGCGTGCGCGCCGTTTCCGAGTGTGGGCGCGCGGGACCTCGGCTCGGCCGACTGGGACCAACCACAAACCGCCTCTCATTAAACCACTGGACACTTGTTAGCCTACATCCAGTGGCCGGGTTTAACGCGCTAACATACCCGCTACATGGGACGATTCGACGATATATATCAAAATAAATCGATGGATGGCCTAGAAAAGAATATTTCAAAAAATTTGAAGTAAATAAATCTAGTAAGTCTTTTTAGTTATGTAAAGGATAAAAAAGAGTAACTATTAATCCTTTGAGTACAAAGTAATAAAAAGAAGAAAGTGTACGAAAATACTACTGAAAATAAAAATATTACATTGGAATTCTATTGTCTATGTATATTACTTTTCACTTTAATCCACCTGTAAAATTATTCACAATTATTACAGTAAAGTGGCTCATTACTACTGAATGCTATAATTACATTGATCAATAGCATTCAATCTTCGATTTGGCCTCATGCGAATTTCTTTTCTAACGATTAGCAATTAAAACCGTAATTTATAATATACGCTCATTTAAAAGCTTGTGAAACCGAGGACGGTCGTCAATTCTTTTGTTATTATTAACTAGACAATTGGTTAGATTTCAATTTTTGTTTAAAGTATGTAATCAATGCTAGGTAATAACAGAACAATTTTAATGGAATTACATAGTTTTAAAATTTCTAAAATGGAGTTAAAAATATTGAATGATTATGTAATCAATAGCCAAAGCCATAAACCTAAATTGTTATTTTTCAATCAGTTTTTACTACGGCATCATTTCTAATCCGACAAATCATAATTATAAGTTCCGAAAAAAATAATTGTTGACAACACTCTACTTTTGTAAGGTCAAATAATACATTAACATATAATTTGCGAATGTCCTTGACCACCCATGGAAATTTGGCGCAAAAGAGCTCACTATCATCTAAGTGGAGGAAATCAAAAAATGTGAAAGTGGTTGGACGATGACGCGATGCGTATTTCCATAAGATGGTATGAATGAAGAAGGCATCCGGCGGCGGGTCCGGTTTGAAGTCGATGACACACAAATATTACAATCAAATGTTTGTTGATTAAATATCGATGTAATTAGGACCATTATTTGCCCTGCGATACTAGTTACCTACGTGACTTTGAAGTGGTAGGTATTAATTCATCTTATATTATGTACAAAATGTGCTCTTTGAACCAAGTTTTTCAAGATACATTTATTCAGCCACATACGTTACTTTTTGTGCTGGTCTAAGAGTATAAAACAATCCGTCAACCTTTAGTCCACTTTTGCGTCTAGTAAGACTTAAAAGTAGACTGAGAGAGTTATGGTGTCACTAGTTTCCTCGAAGATGATGATGGTTTGGCATCCTGTATCTACAGAGAACCCTATCATCAACATTTGATCCGTTTAATAATTGGCAAACTTAGTTTTAAATTCGACCATTGACGCGAGTGGCGCGTTGACATTGGTAGATTAAGTAGTCTCATTAGACTTATTAACCAATCCACCCACCATCTCTGGTTGCATACATAACCTTACGATACGAAGATAGCAATACTCTACTACCACTAGTTTAGAGCGTTTACAAAACGCTAGTAATGAGACATACTCGTACGGTAATCTAACGCCCATACTAAACTACTAACTCTACCAATGAAAATGGGATTTAACTCGACCACGTATTAGGGTGATACACACGTATATGATTTAAGTAAGTATATTTTTCGTTAGTCAACGCTCTATTATAGAAAGAAAAAATGTAGTATTAGGTAGTAGTTACTAATCAAATATTAGCTGAAATTTTCACCTATTACGTGCACACCCATGCACCATAGAATGTCGGAGGTAATTTACGTAACACCAAGGTGTGACATGGATATAGTTGGTTGGAGGCAGGGACGGGTTTTTCAGCTATGATATTCTGTAAGAACTCACTTTTGGATCCGCAGTGAAGTCGTTAACAACGATATTCCAATATTCTTCAAATCAATACATTCATTCGCATTTGTTTGAAGATAAAGTGAGTTACGAAGGAATTTATTGATCAACAAGGTTTTTTTTCAAAGTAGAGGATAAAATGCGGTGCGAGTGTTTTACAAAACAGCACTAAGTATTGACATAGACAAAGAATAATACAGTTATTATAATTTTTATTGTTGTGCTATTATAATAATTACTGGAACATGGTGGTTTACAACATTATGTTAATAATAATAGTGTCTTATTTTTGTTTTCTATATTACTTCAGAATTTTCTTTTACTGAACGAAGTGAATAAACGGTAGAATATACTAGCCTACTGGCTTCTAGACTTCTGATAATTTTCTAAGCGAACATGTAATGTTATATTTCTACGAAACAAGGGCTGTCTATTCAGGTTTCTAGTCAGCAGCAGATGACGTGTACTAGTTTACCGTGCAAGAGGATTTATTATGAAATTAGGCTAGTTCATACTCTTATTTTATTTAATATTATTTGAATTATAGATACCTATGTAACATGAGCAACGGGACTACATACGGGAGTGCCGGCGCGTATCGTACGCGCTTGGTTGCGCAAATCGGTGCACGCGTTAGCACACTTTCTGTACGCTAACCGGGCTAAAAACGCATCCGTTACATGCGCGAGCCGGACCGGTACAACTGCACTGACGATACGCTGCCGATCGCGATGTGTCATGACAATCACATCCGTGAACTAGTTTCATGTTTTATCAATTACAGGAAAACATTTACTGTAATTCTTAATAACGTGACTGGACTTTTTTGGAGTTTAGAATGGTTATGAGCAAATAAAAAGGAGCCTAGTTACTTTAAAAATTTAAATATGTATATGGACATGATGTCATTGACAAAGAAAGGCGTGATTTTAGAGAGAAAATGAATGACATACAACATTGTATTCAAATTTACGATATATATTATGTTCAAAAATATATACAACTCCCATGATAAGAGTGAAAGGCTTTCACAAGAACGCGTTGAAAGTCTGCCCAACGTGAGCCACATGAATAATTTACCAGAAAAATCTCTACGATTTCACGCCAACTTAATTCCGAATGCGTTGTAGTTTCTATTCTGTAATTCATTTACACCCGTACATTGTAATGCAAGTTCGCACCTCTCTTGAATCACTAAACTCGAACCAAACACTTAATAGTGTATTCATGCTCCTGAAAGTATACGAGATGCATGTGCTAAAAATATTGGCAGTAGTAACTGTTCAAAATCCGAATGTTCCAGGAGTCCCTTTTCAAGGCTATTTTGTGTCAGTAACCCCGGTAACGATAGTATAAGATTTACGTGACGAGATGCAGCACAAAAGTAATTCACATGATAAACTTCCGCATGGTCGTAATTTAAATGAGTCTCCATGTTGAGAAACGTACCATCGGCGGGGAATAACGACGGGTAAGGTAAAAGCCAGTATAGCAATATTTTATTAAACACGGAACTAGGTAATATCGATAATTTACTTTTTACTTGTAGGGTAGTAATTGTCCTGAGCGACAACCGAAGGCCGTCATCAAAGCCTGTCGGATAATTGCGACATGATTTCTTCAAGCGGATCTCGTATAACCAGATGTATGCAGTCGGTTGCATTTCGCAAGGCAGCCTTGACAGTGGGCAGGTGGTGGTGGCGACGGCGGCGGCCGGCGGACGGAAGGTGAATGTGGCGGGATCTATGTCACGCGGCCGGCCTTGACTCCCCCCTCATCCTTCTCACAACACCAGCCATTTGGAGATCGGCCACCGAAACAGCCGCGCTCTAAAACGTTCTGTACCGTTTGGCTAAGCTTAATAAATACGTTAATACCTCTCAAAAGCTTTAGAGAACTATACATATTTTTATATAACCATTAAAATCATAAATGAAAATTAACATGACAACAAAGTAACACATAATCGTCACGCCTGTAATGGCGGGATCTATGTCACGCGGCCGGCCTTGACTCCTCCTCACAGTGGCGGATTTACCAGCAGACTGAGTAGACTTGAGCCTAGGGCGACAGATTTTAGGAGCGACGAATTTGGGGACCGAATCTTTTTTTTATTTCTTATTATTACTATTGTAGAAACTCAGACCTGTGTTATAATCGTACATTATTGAGGTTTAATTAGATCAGAAATATACCTAAAAATCTGTTTTTCTTACAAAACTGGGAATTGATAATTGTAGAGGTAAGGGCGGCAAAAATTTAACAGTGTACCTAACAGCCTATGCTTGGAAAATGTGTAAATCCGCCAATACCCCATCATCTCTCACACAACACCAGCGATTTGGAGATAGGCCACCTCGAAACAGCCGCGCCGCGCAATGTTCGGTGAAACATGACTCTAAAACGTTATACTATATCAAAACGTTGATACCTCTCAAAAGCTTTAAACATAATATTTTCTATATAACAATTAAAATCATAAGAAATTAACACATAACTGACACGCCTGTAATTATCGAAGTATTACAGAGGCAGAGTGTTACACTGCACACAATACTTGAAGAATATAATGTAAAATATTTCATGAAACTGAGAACCACAAGCAACGTAACTAAGTAAACGTAAATTGTAATATTATAAGCCCACGTTATAATAACATACTACGAGTTATCATTAAGCTAAGCTAGTACGCTAGCAATCAATATGATCGATACACGTTCGTGTTACATTGATCGAGGTATTTCGTATCGAGTGAGTGGAAGGTCCGGCGGTTGCAACACCAGCGGCATCTAGTGCTCGTGGCGATTAGTGGTCGTTGAGTGGGCCATCGTTTCAACACACCTGCTCGGACAGTGAGCACGAGTATCCGACAAAATCCTATTTGAGAATCAACGGCAACTGACCCTCACGACTCATTATTACCAAAACGTTATCATGCGACATTCGTTTAACATTTTATTCAAACAATGAAGTGCCGAGTCATGAATGAATTAGGAAAATATTTCTTTCCGTACCCTGGAGAGCTTATCGAATCAAATACGTTTATTTATCGTTATAGACTGTTTACAATGTTAGATTGCGGTTCCCACACTAGGTCTTGCCTATATTGTGGAAAACCAGAACTACGATTATCAGTATTGGGTATATTAATTTTTATTTTTTATCAAGTTCAATCTGGCATTCCGTTGTACCCAACACTAGAGGGAATTTACTATTATAGGCCGATGTGTACTATATTATTCTTTCTACGCGTCACACAATCAATAAACCTAAGTAAACTCTACGCTCAGATATGGGGACAAATGTTGTGACCTTGACCAGTACCATCAAGGCTGTTGCTCTTGTTGGCTCTGGCGTGCTATACTTGTTTAAGAAATAAATGCGTTAGCATAAAAATTACGTAACTCTTTTCTTCCGCTCTAATATAATCATTTTTAATCATGGTTACTATATGGTTTCGACATGGTTTTGTAAATTCTAAGCTTTTGTAAAAGGATCGAAGGCCTAAAATTAATGAAATCAGTTAAAACATCGACATTAAGGTCTAATCACGAGTCTCGTAGCGGGCTCGCGTCGTGGTCGCGCGTCCGACCTACATCCCCCCGCGCCTACTTACCAACTCCCCGCAAACTACAGTTACAAAGACCAGTTTTTACTACACTCTTTAATACACAACGCGGTAGGTCACTGGAGGAAAGTGTTGGACGAATTTTGCTTTCATCAGATCATTCGGTCATACGATAAACTTATAGAAAGTAATAGTTCACCGTTTTTGCAATCTTGATAATTAATTTAATATTATTAATATAAGAACAAGTTTCAACTTAACGTCTAGACTGCATCTGACCGCGATGTAAATAGTGAGTTGTAACGATCGAGTCAGCGATGTCACTGAAGGCGCACTGCGCTGCCACAGTACGAAAGACATCAACGCAAGGATTACTATTAGGAGATTTTATAAAAGAAATAAGTTTTATTTTTTCTACGATCGATGGCGACATTTTTATACACGTTGCCTTACCTTGCCATGTGCCTGTTTTGTTTTTGATCCTTTTATATTACTTGACGATAAAACAGACATGTCACATAAATTAATCAACGAATTGAACAGTCGCATGTCTGACCGTCTCCATATTGAGAAATATTATATGAAATCAATGTATTACAACACCTTAGGGACCATCCATAAAGTACGTCACACGTTAAGGGGGGGGGGGGGGGTCGACGAATTGATATTATGTGACAAGGGGTGGGACGCGTCCTAAGTTTCGTAAGGTCACATTTTAAAATCGAATACATCTAAGTGTTAAAATGCCAACTTTGAACTATTAACGAAAAACTTAAAAATATTTCCAACTCTATCTGTATGGCGATTGATTTATTACTATATTAAAAAATAATTTAAATGGATGTAAAACTAATTTCGGATCTACTGTTTTAATTTAACAATTTCTAGATGTAAAATTGCAAAATATGTGACGTCACACTAGGGAGGGGTCAAAAATCACGAAATTAGTGTGACGTACTTTATGGATGACCCCTTATATGGAGAAGTTTCTTCACAAAAATGTAATGATAAAACAAAAAAAATTACATAATTGACCTGACCCTATAAAGGCAATAAGATATTGGGGATACAAAAACGCGCATGAAAACATTACTTTATATGTCATTCAGTTATGGAAAGAACTTGTCACATAAACAAACTTTTGAGAATCATGGAATTTAGTGACGTTTAGTATCCATCATAATAATATGGGACGCTATAATAAGAAAAAATCATAAATAGTAGAGCTCGATACCTTAATAATTCCCTGCCTTGTCATTTTTGTAAAACTTAGGAACAGCTAACGTGGTGTTCTTTTTACATTTGTGACTATAATACGACTTCATGTCACATTTTACATAACAATTGAGCCGACAGCTGTACAAATTCTTTGAACTCTGAATACAATATCTCAGAACTTTAAATTTTCGTTCCAATGGCTGATAATAATCTTGCACAATGTACGTAAATTGAATTGCTAATCAATCAATTGACCCCGAAACATCAGGTTTTGTACAATTAACATTTCTACAGAATCTGAGTATTGATTTTGGCATTAAGAATAAAAACGGAAAGTAATCGTCGTAGCAATCGCAACTAAACCATTCTGATTTTGTTCACACACCACATCACATTTTATACCACATCCTGCGGTAAGACACGCAACGTATAGGAAATATGTTGCTGCAAGATGCTACAGCGCTCTTTATTGTCAAGTTTGCCATTAGCCTATTTTCTACCTTTCAAAAGTAACAATTCGCTAGGTAAATACACAAAAGCTTTTAACTGCTAAGGAAAGCATTAATCACCTCGCGCATTATAGGCAATTATGGGATAGTAGGTACTATGCTGTAATGTCACATGAACGTGACGGATGGAGGACAATTTTGTCAGCATGCGAGGAGTACTGTCAGAGGACTGCATGCTAGTTGCGTTTTTGATAAGTTTAAGTGCATTTAATTAATTAGTGGAAGAGGTCTACGGCCATTGTATTTAAATTTTTAATAAATAAATGTAACCGCACAAATGTTCTGAAAAATTAACTTGTTAATTATTTTTTATAGTTATCGTAAATAACTACATAGATAAAAAAAATGTAACGAGGTGCGATGATTTACAAGTTTAACTTCATTTAAATGTAGTAGATATCAATGGCTATCATCACTTAATACTTACTTACTTTACTTACTTTGTTTGTTATTTGTTAGCTTTTAAGTCATATTCATTTTTTTTTTCTGTAGCACTGTCCTGTTTCTTTTTATAATCATGCTGTGTACACATGTTTAGGAATACTGTTTTGTTCGGAACTAGCTACCTTTTTTTATATATGTATTATTGACTGTATTCTGTTTTGTGTGCCAATAAATAAATAAATAAATATAATATAGATTAATTTATTCATAAATGGCTTAAGAAGCTGAGTTTACTCCTGGGACGTGTGGTACCTGGAGTTTACTATTCATAGGCGGGTGAAAAGAGTTGATTTAGATGCGAAGCAGCGCCATCGAAAACATTCTGAACACTCAAAAACTCATATCATTATAGAATAAAACCTCACTATGTTAGTGCTACCTATAACACAATGTTAAGAAGATGCAATCATACCGATCATACTGAACATGCTTTTGTAGTGTAAAAACTTTTTCCGATGCACAGAGAATTATGAGACATAAAATAGTCTGTTAAAAAACCATATATGTATTTATTTATACGCAACTAAAATCATCAATGACACTTTACCGTATACTGATGGGGAATTGACGTAAAAATTTAACAATTCGTACAAATTGTATAAAATGTTTCGCGATGAAGAATTCAAAGAAATTTGGTGTTGTTACATTAAGTGAAAGGTTTTTATGTTCAATACATAATTATCAAGGTGTCCGGCTTTTTATAGGGGAATTTCTTTGATCTTGGCCGTAATGTCCGCAAACATTTTTAAGAAACAAACCTCGTTTAAGGAAATGAAAGTCTCTTTCTTAAAGTTAAGGTTTTTCCGTTTTCTATATTAAGAGGGTTCGCCGTACGCAGAGGAACTTGCATAGTGTACTCATTAGCAATGCAAATAAAACACACGACCGTTCCTTTATCCATTATATGACGCTTTTCTAGTTTCGCATGGACGGAATGCAGCCTAACCTTTGCAACGCCTGAACCTAGACTGACTTATAGTTACAGTTACCAAACTATACAAGAAATTAATAAATATCCATAATTATTTTTTTGTTAATTTATTCCATCTGGTCATTTTTAAACTCTTACCACAAGCTAACTGGGGAGGGAGGGGATGGACAGTGGACATATTATAAACTTTCAATATTTTACTTATTATTTTGTATTTATATTACCGTTTGCATATCAACAACAGTGAGCTGGTATTTGAACCTATTCTGTATTAAGTTCCATAAAGCTTTAACGTTCAATTTTTTAAAGTTGTACGTGACTTATTAACCCTTCACTTAATTTACCTCGCAAATTGGAAGAAAATTGGTTGTCAATGCATCCAACATTCATAACAACATCGAGTAAATGTTACGCGAGCAGTCGAGCACACACCTGACATCCGCCGGGTGTTCATAGATGATGGAGCCCACCCCCGCACCTCGCCTGCCCCAAAGGTGAAAGCTATCAGAGCCCACAGCGCCCCAAAGCCCGCGTCCACACGTGTCCTTCCGACACAACAACATTTCGATTTACTATTCGATTTATATTAGAAAGCATTCTGATTCCAATATTTACGAGTATTAATAATGATAATACTCAACAATTTTAACTTTGACCTCATTGATTCACTCCTATATATCGTAATAATTTCTTAATCTCCAAAATGATGAATATTTATGAACAAAATTCTTAACTTCGACCTCGTTGATCTTTTCGAATATCATTAATTATTTAGTGACAAAATATGTAGCAGATGCTTCGAATTGATATGCATTAGGTATAACAATCATTAAGATGTAAAATAAATCGAACTTTTTCATTAATACTTTTGTTACAACTGTATCCTTAGAAATTTACTCGCGTTTCATATTTATGTCACATGTACAAATAAGTATGTTTCATTTTTTATATCAAAAATGGTAATGTCACGTTCTCAATACAAAGAAAGTTGGGTGAGGTTACAGAAAGACAGGTGGCATGCGGCCGCCGCTCAACAAATCGGTCGAATTATACCATGAGTGCCTCCACCTACATATATATTTTTTATATCATATTTTATATCACTTGAGCACATTGGGATAACTTATAACCCAGACGTTTTGGTATGTGCACTATTAAACATATTTTGCATAAATTCCAAGCGCGTATGCTCCGCATTTAAACTCGTCATTCCATAGCACAACTCAGACAAGGTGAACAATAAGGTCCGCGACATATTCTGAACAATGGTCGCAGATACGATAGGAATCGGAAATTCGCCACTGACGTTGTTGAAGACTCCATGCCTATTGTCGTACAAAACTATACAACACCATTCTTTTATAGAGCAAGAATACATACATATTTGAAAAGCACAGCAGTTCCACCGGTCGTTGACCGAATAAGGACCAATGTCCTACAGGTATTCGATTGAATAATACGTTTAGATCCTTAATCGTAATGCCCCATTGACTTACAGAAGTTTTGAACAAGATCAAACAAGTTATCAAAGATTTCGTCCACGTAACAGCAATGTACATATTCCACATCCGTGCACAGCAACATGTTCGTAAATGAGTGAAATACAAACAGACGCGCCCTGTTACCATGATACCATATTTACACAAAATGTATATATACACACGTATATGGTAGGTACAACCAGTACTAACAAAAGCCAACATTGGGATGTTTGAATTATATAACTCAAATACGGGTTATTAGATCTCAAACTAGTATCAGCGAACTGTGACAACATCCGCTAGTCAACCCAGACAAGTCATCGGATTCAATGAACTAACTCAAGTTCCTCGCAAATTAATTACATCATAAGTTATATTATAACTTATATGCACTGTTTCAAGAAATAATTCCAAAGATTACTAAATATGGATCACATCGTCGTATTTATTTCTATGTTTTGAATAAATACCTTAGTATTAATTAAATTTTAACACTTAATGCGCTATTACGACCAATAACTACTATATTATTTTTACAAATGTTATATTAATAATAATAATATTGAAATTATACACATTACGATTTTAATTCCATCATTCAGTTATTAACATAATAAAAAACCACAATAATGAACTTGATCAATAAATACGTGAATAAAAGGCAAAGGTCGAGACGACCCAAATTGCACAACATTCAACGTGTTTAATGGGACATTCTCGCCTTCGAGCCATTAGATGAAGAACACAACGTACGATCAAATGCATTGTAGATTCATAAAACGTTTCACGCTGAAGATTACACCGCCGGAAGATGTAATCACAGGATAGGCATTCTGTTCGTGAAGGACGAAGGCAAACGCAAACTGCTTACAAGTAGATATAATAAGATAACGAGCAATGTACAATGCAATAAAAGCATTCAGCACCCGTAGTTAAACGAGATTCGTAGCATTAACGAAATAGAATAAAATGCTTTGTTCAACCCTAATCTCTATTCAAACCACATCGCTTCTTTGTTAAGACATATCGTTCACATGGGACTGTGCAAGAATAATTTATTTTTATATTAAGTACAATGATTTCAAATCACAGGATGAAATCGAGAACCTATCCTAATATTGGTTGTACTGTTGTGACAATACTTACGAAAATTGCCTTGACCAATCTAATAGCCATAATAGCTTTAACAAATATATATTCATTTAAAGGGAAATATTACACAATGATCGTGTCACAAACGTCATTCAACGCGACGAGCTTCTGTTTACGGTCTTTCAATACACGTACCTAACAATGCTTTTGAGGAAATTGTCTGATAATGTGTAGAACAAAGTTATTGTAATGGAAACGTTGACATGAGAAATATGGTGATTTATGAAGTCTACGAATTTTTAGTTACGTTAATGATACTGAATTTGTTATTGACAATCATAAATATTTCTAAACGTCAACAAATATTTGATACTATATTTTACCGTCCATTTTTTTATATAAATGTAAAATACTACAAGCCATCAAGAATAAAGCCGATAAAACATTTTATTGGTGTGATGAAGCCGCGAGGTACTTTCACCGTGAGGGTCGCTCGCCTCTTGTCCCAGTGCGAGTAGGTGAGGCACTGACCCACCGACGACAATACGACTAATAGGTAGGTACGTAAGTCTACGTGTACACCGATGCCGACTTGGAACTACGTCTCATCCATTCATAAAGTGAAAGAATAGCCGTAATTTTGGTAGCAACATTTCATTTTAATAGTCTCGTCGACGTAGATGTCTCGGACTACTTCCCACAGTATTTATTTTCAAGTTAAGGGCAACAACCTGGACTTAGTGAGGCTTATTATCTTTGGAGAAACACAAAGTAGGTCAAACCAAGAACAGGTTTGTATGTGTAAATTCATTGAATGAATTATAACATCAATGTTTGTCTATAAATAGAAACGCGGCGCTCTAATCAATTTTAATAAAATGCCGTGGTTCTGTACGTTTATGACAGTCGTTATGGAAGTCAGAAGTCCAAAAAGTCTGACAACCGGTCTAACCTTAGAGTATCAGTGTCTCCCAGCAATTAAGATGGTGAAGGTCACATGGAAATCGCTCTGTGTAAAATACTGATATTCAGCCGCATCTGGTTAAATGGAAGCTGACCCCAACTTTGCTGGAAAAAGGGTAGGCAGATGATGGTTCTGTACGTTTATCATCGTATAACTTTTTGTATTATTTCATGTCCTAAGAATTCTTCGCTCAAACGCTTAAAACTGCTGCACGGAAAGAATAATAAGAGTAACGATACAAAAGTACTTCTGTACACCTTAAGTAGTGAGCGACGTTACGAGCCTAGCTAGCTGACTGGCTAATCTTTCTACCACAGCCTGAGGGTTCATGACATACGACAAAAGGAAACTGTTAACTGAAAAGTTTAACCCCACTATGTAAGCAGTCAGAATTAATCTCAGGATGCAAGGAAAGAGCATCCATGAGTGACGAAACATGAGATTGTCTGACGCACCCTGGGAAGCAAGCCTCGACACCACCATTGCTGACTTGCTTATCTTTCACTACGTGTGAGCGATGCCTATGCGATAGATAGCTATCTATCGCATAGTCGTGACGAATCGACGAAGGAACTAAACGTCCTACCAAAAATAAAACATTACGCTGAAAACGTCCTAAACGTGAGAAGATTCCTAAACTCGGTTGATAAATTTTAAAACATGATTTATTGAATAATTATTATTACAAGCGGGTCATCTCAAAACCAGCTTTCTACAGACACGTTGAAAACGAAATTGAATATGACGAACGTGTATCTACGAAGTTCAATATTTGCACAACAAATGGGTAAATAAAGTGTGCCGACTTAAAGCTTAAACCAATATTGCTAAAGACAATACACGCTTAAATTTTTTTGGCTGTTTTATTAGTCCTAAACTATGGTTTTAATGGTTCAGTGAAAACACGCGACACCGTGGAATATTAAACGATTAACAAAATTCTATGGAATTCAGATATTCATTGAAAGTTAGGTCATGGCCTTGGAGATACTTATGTTTTATAATATGCGTGAGTAGGTTTAGAATAACTTTAATAAAACGCGTAATTGACGTCGTGAAGCGTGATCTTAACCCAGATATTGCCAACGTTCACCAACCCAAAACAAAATACGCCTGTATCGAGGCATTCAATTATTTTGTGTTACAGCTAGACTAAAATGTCCGTTGGCATATTTATGTAGCCATTTTGGCGAAGAACTACTTAACTATTAATATATTAGTGACGCACGTAATTGATTAGAATTCGGCACCACCTTAGCAACAGACATAATGACAGATAAGACACAGCCGCTCCTTATTTATATAGCCCATTTGCACTTTCCATTCCGCTCGTGATCGAGAAGGCATGGCACACATATTAATAGGTATTCGGTTTATCCCAATACAATAGGCATTAGGCTACCTACTAACATACAGGCAAGACTAATACTGTTCTTTCTATTAACAGTAGCGCATATAATGACAAGATTGTATGATACTTGATATTGGTATGCAACGAGACGCTCAAGCATTCAAATACTCATCTTAATATTAACTGATAATATGAATCTATATTCGCATCACGTCTGGAATTTTTCTGATGAATCAGATAATAATTATAGTATCTCGA
Organism: Allophyes oxyacanthae; assembly: GCA_932294325.1. NCBI lineage: Eukaryota > Metazoa > Arthropoda > Insecta > Lepidoptera > Noctuidae > Allophyes > Allophyes oxyacanthae. The sequence goes on along the minus strand of OW028618.1, from coordinate 6,860,303 downwards.
TAACATATAAATGTGTCTCCTTGAAGTCTTTATATAGGTAGTAACGATTTCTGTCATTTTTCGGAACTGGAAAATGCATCAAAACATTTACCTTTAAGGTTTATTCCAGGTCTTATTAAAGGCACATGCCTGTAATTGCGGGTGCATTAATCATTTCTATGTATAAAGCAATCAAGCTTTTTAAATTTAGCTTTTTTAATCTTAGCGCATCAAACAAACGTGTATTGTGTAATGAGTTTGCTTAATAACTATTGTAACCACTACAAGAGAACGGTTAAGTAATATAATAATATACCTAATTACAAAAATCTAATATAATTATAAGATACCTATAACAACAGAATCAATAATTTTATTTCATATATCGATCAATAAATATAGTAAACTATAGATTTAAATTTAAAATAAAAAAAAATTATAAGCATAACATACATCTAATAAAATATCGTTTGATATGTATGTTATATAATATGTAAAACCCACCCCAAGAGAACGGATAAAGTGATTCACTGCAAATATAATAAAACTGATAAGCAAATCATGGAGAGTCAGTGCTGACCACAAACTTGATTTATGTGGTAATCCCATTTGTATACTGATTAAGTTAATTCAAATGTACACACACGTAGTTACCGGGAGAATTTGCGTCAATCTACATGAAACAAACTGGCGTCGGTGTCATAAGACGATCACTTCCATAAATATAGATTCATTCGTATTCCAATGGAACTATCGGAACATATGCCAAAGTGTTATTTTATAAGCTTACGCATTTTAATATATGACATAAAACGTTAAGTATTCATAAAAATAGATCGTTCGACTCGATAAGAAACGCATTGCGTGCAGTTATAAAAATGTGACTTCCGTGGAATATGTTTAATACGTTGATACGGTGTTTACTTATAAGAAGTTTGATGTCAGGATGAAGTTAGGATTCACAGGGAAATTCACGAACACTACATCCATATTTTAAAGCTGTATTGTGTATTAATTAATCTGACAGGGAGAATCATTATTTAATAGCGTACTTTTATTAGACTTGGATACGCTACCAAAGATGTGAATCGTTAAAACTGATATTCTAATTTAAAATAGTGCTGTGTTGCTGAAACCTGCGAAACACCTGAGATTTTTTGTTCTGGCACGACATTAGAGTTAAGAAATAGAGAAAAAGGTGTTTAGTCTCTTTACACACAGCTAGCGTAACTAGCACAATCTAATTGCGATGTGGGCAATAATGACAATTAAATTTGTTTAAAAAAATCTTTACCTTCTTGTGATTCCAGAGCACGTTGACAGAGGGTTTCCCGCGACGAAAATCACTCTGGTCGATGACGTCATCGTGAATGAGGGACGCCGAGTGGATCATTTCGCTGATCATCGCCACTTGCCGCTGCGACGCCAGCAATGCACTGCACCACAATATTTCACATCAATAAATTGAACATCATAATAAAAAAAAACTGAATCTAAAAACTAAAACTGACTTCAGAAGCTGAACTTAAGTTTTTTGTGAAAATTATTTTATATGTTTTAGTTTATTAAAGTCAGTTTTTACTTTTTTAGAGTTTATTATTAATTTTAATATTTTGAGTGGCATTAACAATATATGAACATGCAATTTACAACAATCGCGAGTGATTTGCTGTTATCCATTGAAGAGTTCCGTTGTCATCTCCAAATGACTTTATCAAATTTAAATGGAACCAAAACATACAAAAATACAACCATCGAATTGAGAACCACCTCCTTTTTTGAAGTCGGTTAAAAATAATAATAAGTAGAGCAATGCCCGAAGGAGTGAAACAGCATATCATAGAGGAAGCTTATATCTAGCAGCAGACACCTTATCACTAATATGATGTTGAAGGTAGGGGTACAGCAGAAACACAACAGGAGGAACGTAACTTCTAATCAAAAATAGAAGATTATTTATGACGGTCATTCATATCTAACATAATAATTATCATTGATTCCTCTCTCGGTGTACCTCTCTACTTTTACTGAATCCTTTATAACTTTACAATAGACCTCAACTGGCATGGTTAAACGCAGTACAATTAAACAAAGCCTTTAGTTTCGGTACAATGGTGGACCTACGTGTAACAGTTGATTAAACTATGACAGATGTTATACCAAACACGTTTTGCTAATAAAAAGCTGATCGTCCATCGATTTTTTAATCTAGTTTGACGTGAATGTAATACTTCAGCCAATACGTAATGTTTGAAACACCTCGCAACAGCATAGTCGTGGGAATATTGAACTTTAGGGATGTTATTTACCACAGAGATGGACGAGAGTAAAATAAATATCTTAATTAACAAAATGGGACTCCATTTTGTTACACGAATGAACTGCATCGATTTTAGGGAATCGTGTTAAATGTTATTTGCAGATATTGATCACTTTTCTGTAGTAAGTGCAACCAACAAAATATTTACGGGAATATTAGTTTTCGAATTGCATAAAATATAAATTTTCATTGTTTTTTTTATGATTAGCGTAATTTTGTGTGTAAAGAGAATCCAATAAAAACATAAATAAATTATTCAAGTGGTATTCTACCGCGGTTGCGTTTCAAACAGGAGCGTTGCACTGCTATCCATGAATGCACGCCAAACCAGACAATTATGTATGTTCAAAACTACTCATGCGAACTTAGTTACAACACGATGCCTACTTATACATAAACTGACATCGAACAACTGAGTATCAATTTTGATGTCAAGAAAAATATTGATATTTATCTTCAGAACTATCGTAAAAATTTGTCCATGAGATAGTTAACAATTTTACAAATAAATTAAAGTTTACAAAAGAAAGTTTACAAATAAATTAAAAGGCTCTTCTCTAAGTTACAATGATATTGCACTGCAGCTAATCTTTGGGATATACACCCATAGTCGATTGTTACGATATCCAAGAGACTGACAGGTTGATCAATTCGTACCGACCCCGCACACAATGTTTTATATAGCATGTAAAACTATGTTCTATTGTTAATTTTAACTTGCAAACACATTATATTAATAAAAATTTATTACTTGTGATATTAAAAGTTATAAAGAAAAATAAAAGACAGCTATTGCATCAACAGTTAGAAAAGCCTTGGTTACCGGTTGGGTTGCGCATACCACACGATGCGAGAGATAGTTCGTCTGAAGGTTTCGGAGACGATTCTAAGATAATACCTTCACGACTCGAGATAGCAAACGTACATACCACGAAGTTATTTAATTAGAAACAATTAATTAATTAATTGTTTTGTCTATTAGTTTGTATTTTTTTTATCTAATTAGTGTATTTAGGATCTGTGTTAGCTAGCTCACGGCCAGCTTCTCTAATTATTGATAGGCAAATGAATTCACCAGTAGTATCTACGCTGCGTGTTCAAATATTTAAAATATTCTCATCATGTAAGGGCGGGTCGCGGCGACCACAGGGTACACGTGAACCTAATGCATGAATAGGCCATTTGCTATTCATTTATTTAAATTATTTTTTGCACCGAATGCAGAAATAAGACTGTTTTAAGAAAACCAGATTTTCCTTATGATATGAATTTATTCGCTTCACATATTATACCGATTTGTCTTAAAGCCACGTCTCGCCACAAGACAATGATAACAAGCGTATTTTTGTTACACTATAAAGTAACTACTTGGATATTAATTTAATACTTTTAATATTTTACAACATATCGTATCGTTCGTATCCGCATGCTATTTGCCAAAAAACATCATAAGCATAAGTGTAATTATTGTTCTCAAGTAAGTGACTTTATGTTTGTATTGAGAATAAATTTCTTTGGCAATATCCCCTATTTGCCATACGACAGTGCCACTTTTGATAAATGGATTTGCGATCGCAGTATTTTTTTATGAACTTTAGAAAACGCCTCACGCCAATCGCTTTGGTTTGGAGATTTTTGTCCAATAGAACTGATATTACATAATCGAATCTTTTATAAGATCTAAATATTTATTTCTATCATTCATATTTAATTTGTTGATATAATTATTGTAGTTGTTTAAAAGCATCTAATACCTATGTATTAATTTTATTAGCACTAGTGTCTGTTTCAGAATAAATAGGTGCATGCTTATTATTATTTTATTGTCTATTAACACGCAGAAGCTAATTATTCTTAAAAGGTATGCAAATCAAAATCTACTACGTTTTAATCATCTTCAAATGTCCCTTGAGCCGGACCGTACAACCTTCGATTTGATGCAATAAATGGTCTCGCGATATGTGACGACATAAAGACCTTTGAAAAAAATCGTTTGTTCAAGGTCCTCGGCGAGACATTGAACTATAGAGCGTACGGTCTGATGACCGAACGCAATCTAAAGGTGTTGGCAAACAGATGCTGTTAGGCAACAAGTTCAATGAATTAAGCGAAAGGCCAGGAAACAATTTGTTACGAATTCAGACACAGTCGGACTTCCACTTTTCAAACAACCGTACACTTATCAATGTTATTAATTAACAATGTTTTTTTTAAACGTTGATAGTACTTGGTGTAAGTGACATTTAAAAGAAAACTGATAGGTACCATAGATTCAGTACATGATTACGCAGATCACATGTAAAAAAAAAAAGATTTTTTCTTAGTTTTTATAATTAAAAAATCTGCGAAAAATATCGTAGTTTTTCTATTAGGATAATCTTTTACAAGATATATAATATCATCATTAGGCATAACACATAACAGCCCAAAGATGTCCACTGCTGATCATAAACCTACAACGATTGCTAATTATACATATTCCCATATTTACTCTTTGCAGTGAATTAGTAATTACAATATGGTGATATCAGCATATACTTTGATGTTACTGCCTATTCACTTAGTACATAGCTGTTTCTTACGACACCCACAAAAAGAGTGGAGTGGCTTACTATTTATAATGCCAATCAATTCATTAAGTGACGAAACGCAGACCTTAGTATTGTTCTTGGCCACAGATGTCCGCTCATTAATTAATGAGTTAAATCGTAGGAGTTCTATTAGTGTTTTACATGACAATGCTCATCGTTCCTGGCGAGACTGGGACAAAGTGGGTAGGTAAACGGTTCTCTATGGAATCATAAATTTGAAGCACAACGTGATAAAACATTGTTTACGCTCATAACGCTTGTGGTTATTGTACAAAGTAACATTGCGGGTTGACCCCAGTCTTTTCTAACTTTCTTTACTTTCTTACTACTAGGCGTGTTTGTGATACAGCACATTGTTTCATAAAAGAATTTATTTTTGTTTAACAAAAAATATTCAGCTAAATTTGTATGTACCGATTAATACGGTAAAATTAATTTTATGAGGAAACTTCATAAAAAAATAGTCAAATATTTACTTTGAAGAATTAAAGACTGACGAAGGTGTTTGGTATAACTATATCCGTCATAATATACTCGTATATCACTAGCTGTGTCCACGACTCCATCTCTGTGGACTTCCTGGAAAACTGAGTTATTTTCCGGGATAAGAGTATCATATGTGCTTCCCCAGGTTGTGTTTAAATTGTGTGTCAAATTTTCGTTAAAATCTGTTCAGCCGTTAAGGCGTGATTGATAAACAAACATCAGTAGGATATGTTTGTTATAAGCATAGGTATATTACCTATACATACAAACTCTCTGTCTACTCCTAAAACCTATATTTCAGAAGTCAGTATCAGAATTTTAGTCATAAGTTGAAAGAAAGTGTCATAGGTACCTGTTTTCTCCATAGACGTGGTAGTTGACGGCTCTCGCCATGAGTATCGCGACCATCGGCCTGAGCGCCTTGCCCTGCCCGTCGAAGTAGTATGTGGCTATGGTGTTCAGTTCTGGTTGGTTCGTGTTACGCTCCAGCTCCTGTCGGGTAGAGGGGCTACAGTCGAGTTTGGATCACATCTAACTTCAATATAACACATGGCTTTAGAAACTGTACATAAAGTTTACATGTAAAGTGTCTAAAAAAATATTCATCGTTTTGAAATATAAAAATTAATACGCGAAGATTTCTCAAGGGAAGAATCCTGAAATCCAAGGAAATGGTATCAGGTATATTTAGTTTATATTGAAATATTCTTAGACTTTTAACGTATAAACTAAGTTACCGAACAGTCTGCAAAAATTACAACTACAAAATTATCAAAGCATGTACAATCTTAGGACTGATAATATCTCTCCGAGGTTAAAATGTGACGATCGATTGATCCTTGGTATTAATCATTTTAAATAACTGATTAGAATTGACAAACATGATAACTCTGTTGGACCAGATAAAGATAGACTCTTACACAAACTATATACTTTCTAGTTACTAGGCATATTGTATTTCAAGAAACCGAATAGCTTGTACTTGTATTTGCAATAATTTCTCTATACTGATAAACGAGTCATCTGATTAAGTGTGACATTTCTCTTTTCTTTAACTTTCCAAGGTCTGAAACAATACTATAAAAACCCTACTAATAATAATACATTCCCACACTGACCTGAAGAAATAATTCATAATTTTACACGTGCTACGCCGTCGTAGACATTGCTACGAAATGCTCAACAACATTCCACTGCGTCTATTAATATTAATAAGTGCTTAACTGTTTAGTATTTTGTACTATGGGTTAACTGCTCTATTTTATTATCAATCATCTCACGACTTAGTAGTACTTGAATCTTGAATCATAAATAGTAATTTATATTTAATATCGATATTAGCTGTAGTTTCCAAGTACTTAATGATTTTAGAATGAATCCTTGTAGTATAACATGCAGTATTGAATGAATTTATCGAACGGAATTAATTAAAACTTTAAACTACAACATAAATATCAAATACACGTGTATTTGATAGTTATGTTGTAGGTTGCAGTAGCAACGAAAAGATAAGAAGAATCACCACGCATGTTCGCATTATATATATATATTGAGGGTAAGGCAGGATTGTCGTACCCCCTTAGGCTGCGTTCACAGCAAACGTATTGTTAGCCGCCGACTGTGACCAGGCTCACTGTGAGCCCCCGTGTGAACGTGAAATCAGACTGCATTTGTAGTCTGTTGCGGGGTTTAGTTTCTGACTTTAATAGGTTCTTATGTTAAAGGATGCATACAATTGAACAATTGAAAAAAAAATCGTCGAATCATTAGCCAGAAACATTATAAAACTAAACAGCCACTAATACTAATGCTAATTTACTTGGAAAGCCAAACTAAAATCCTAGCCTTTAATTTCACAGCAATCTAATACCTACTAAGAATTATAACGAATTCACGCTTTTGATTTTATCGGTCTGAATGTAGCCAGATTCTTTAACGGTCTGAATGTTATGATATATCTTATTACAGCTAATTAGATTTACTACAAACTATGTACTTCACGAAGACCGTGTTTCTCCGAATGTATAATTATAATGAATCGCGACTACGCGTATACATAGGTACTTAAGTGATAATTATGATACGCATTTGTTGAGATCGTAAAAGGCAGTCGAAACGATGTTACAACAGATATAATTTGCAACAATCTGAAGGACTAAGTGGTTGTTTTCAGCTAGGCAGTGTGGTAACCAGGTAACCACCATCGGGACATTGACGCAAGCCGGTGAGCTTGACGCAAGTCGTCTCACTATAGCAGACAATGCGACTTTTGGCATTGCCAATTCAATTATGATTGTTGAACATCAATTTTATTGTTTCGTCGACAAACCCATTTATGCTTACTTGAGAGGTCATATGCATATCAATTTAGATTCAGATAACCTATATTTTCTGTACCTGAACTATATTTAAAAAATCCTAGTAATTTTTGCATTGGTAATAGGTACCCATTAGGTAACTCATTGCTTAACACGTAACATATTTATGTATGAGGTGGCCACTGATTACTGAGATTATGTTAATTATCTGTGATACAATTCGGCTATTAGCGTTTTATTCATTTATATCTACTGCCAAAACTACCAGATGAGTAAGTTTTATCTGATATACTTGTAGGTACGCCTGTCTTGCTATCGTCTGCTGTATGTTAAATTACTAAAGGTTGCACTTATACAATACTAGAAGCAGTTAATATGAGAAAAACACATCATATTTAAACAATTTACTTCCATAATTTCGAAGATTTTTTACTTCATTGATAGGTATATTAAATGGGTAAAATCTGACGCTAGCTTTTCACTGTAAATCGTATCTGCCCCTACGGCGAACAAAACTGGAATTCCACAGGTGTGATACTTTATATTCAAATATTCACTTACAAAATTTTTAACACATGCAATAAATACCTACCTATTTTGACATTGAGGTTCGTAGGCGAATTTGATATCGAAATTGAATGAAATAATTAAAATAAGATTATATAAAAATGCGCGAAGTAAAACATGATGGAAAGTATATTACTATTACAGTAGCACGTTAAGACGGTAGTATCTTAATTAGCATAACATAAAAATAAATATTGAATAAAACCTTCAGTTACCATCAACATTGTTGACCGTACACATTGAAAACGTCACGCAGGTATAACTCATTATGAAATCCAACGACGGCACACGGATTCGCCGACTATATTACATGCTATTCTGTATACGTGTAGGAGCATCCACACACCTATTTAATGATTAAACAAAATTATACGAACCCTGGCACGGTCAAATATTGTATATTTAATTCTTGTTAGGACTCTGTCAAGGCCAAAGTTAGAAGATTTCTAACTTCTTAGCTGATTAATCTTATTGTTTCCGCAATCTGGGACATACTAAACTTGACCTGCTTACCTAGAATTGTTAATAATTAAGCATGTGTAATCTAAGTTATCAGTCGGATTTAATTGACATTGAATTTCACACAACCGATACCATTTTAGTAAATTAATTTTGAGAGTCATTAAAATGTAGACTTACATATTTATCATACGTAAATTAAAGAGAAATACCTAACGGTATCGAGTGGTAACTCGATATCGCAGTACTAGTGTACTAGAAGTAGTTTCAACAGATATCGACTACGATAAATTAATTTCGATATACACGTGTTGATTTGATTCAATATACACATTAAAATCTTCTACTTTCTACGATTAGACTCTTCCACACGAATTCATGATATTTAGAATAGGTACTCACCAAAAATATCAAAAATAATTTAGTTATCTACTAACCTCAGATATAAACGCCATTATCATACAATGTGTTAATAGGTAACGGAAATTTCAATTCAGTGTCGTATTTCCACTACCTTAGTTTATTGTCGTTGTAGTGTGTTTAGGAATTAGATAATTCCATATAAAAGAGTATTGTTACGCAAGGTAAAACTGACAATCACATGCAAATTTCAGAGAAACGTAAACTCCAGATGTCGTAGGACATAACAAGGACGATCTAATAGTACTAATTCTTCATATAGGGGAATTCACGCTTTGATGTTTTACGTATTGTGTCACAGTTACGTCCGCAAATTGGTTTACATAATTTAGACAGTATTATTAAATAAATAATTTCATAAAATCCTGTACTTAACCTCTTTTGAATGTGATCTATCGAACCATATCCAAAAGTTAAACAGTAACAAATAATTTCGAATATTTACAGCTGTTTTGATACTGATTTTCCTTATACATAGGATCCACATTATGTAAAATACATAATAGTATTCAAAGGTATGATAGTACCTACTCATAGGATATTGAATTGATAATAATATCCATTAATTAATTATAAATAATGCCTATGTCGTGTATCATTCAAAACCTTGAATGAAAAAGCCATATAACGCTCCTCTCCTAATAGTTATGTTAACGTTATTTTCCTATTGCCATATTTTAAAAGAGGTAAACTAAAGCCAGTAACGGAAACGAAGTAATGAGAATACTTGTTGGTTGTTTTCGCGTACCGAGGTCTGGAAACAAGGTCAATGCTCAAGTTTAGCGCTGTTCCACGCCACACTTTCCATTTCCCACTCATTGCTTAGCACTGTGACACCCATTAATTATGAAAATTACTATACTTGGGACCAAGTAATTTTGAAAATAATTTAAACAAGAGAAAACGCTATTTAGGTTAAGATAAACCACAGTTAGTAGGTACACTTCGTAATTCTCGTTGAGTGAATGAAATTCTGCGTCTAAGAAGTCCAAACATAGAGAGCCACGTATATTCTTCCCATCATGTATTTTTTTATATCGAGCCTTCCCTTCGAACTGGTTATGGAGATATTGAAGGTTAAAATCTCAAAGTTTTTTTTTACGTTTCTGCCGAAAACAGTTTTGATATGTTATTAATAAACTTTCTTCCTAGCCTATACTCCCACACCCACCCGTCCAATTCTACACACACGTCATACAATTAATTGCGAGCGTTAAATTTCGAGCTACAGAAAATAGCTTATTTTTAACACCCAAAAATAAAAATAATTTCCCAGCAATTATTTTTGCACAATGTTATTTGGTTGGATGTGTACGAGTATATTGTAAGCGTAGACTTTAGCTTCGTTAAGGGTATTTTTACACAATGTATATGTGGAATATTAACTACATTGTATTCTACATTTTAAAATTGGCGCTTTTTCCGCGAAGTTAAAAGATTTAAACCAAGATGGATGGAAAACTAGAAATCAACTGATATGGCAACAGACGTGTAAGAAACGATCATGTAGAAATACACAGCTTGCCAGTACAGCATTCACACAGGGGCCTAGTTTTAGACGAGTTTTCCAAACAGAAAGTAGGCAAACGAGCACTAACATCACACGACATGATATGGTAGAGATGTCACTAAACCTTACCCATCAACATTAACTCCGTGCAAAAAAATATTTTATTCCTTTCTTCAATTAATAATAGCACATCGCCGTAATTAATCCGACGTCTACGTCGGATTTGCGAGCGAGAGGTCGAGTTTGAAGCCTACACGTTGCAGTATTGACTTGGACCTACTCCTACCTACAGTAAACTTAATTAGAGGTGTCAACAACACGGAAGAAATTTAGTAGTGCGCGACCTAAATTGCTAGTCTGTCTAAAAAGAATAAATTAAAAAAAATTACGAGAAATAAAAGCAATTTCCTCTCTACACTCGTGATGAAATGAAATGTCGAATCGCTCCATAGTCCGTAAATACAGTTTATTGACGTCTACGAGCTGTATAGCGATCTTTAGTGAATTGCAAGTTGGAACATTTTGCAACATCGTTGTCAAAAGTTCAGTTGAGCGACATGCGCATGCGCAACCAAACAACACTGAACACAGCCGAGGTTGCCTGCATCGGGCACAATGAAGAGGATGTCATTAATACTTGTGTTTATTAAGTGCTTTAAGGTCAACATTTCATGTTAACACTTTTTGGTTCAAGTGCACAAGTCAACTAATAAATAATTAGAATAACCTCTATTACATTTTAACAAAAGGGAAGATGTCAATGCATGTATTCGTACATGGTAAAAAAATATGATGATGACATAATTGAGTTCTGAGCAACATAAATGTAGACCAAATGGGGAACGTATGTTACATATTCCTATACGATTCGCAGTGGGGATCTCCGGTTTGGATTGCAATTCTGTAATTACTAGTAGGTTAAGCGCAGTGGAATCTAGCAAACTGTGTAATTCACGTTACGGTTTACAGCACTGTGTACTACAGATCTCAATTACCGGCGATGCGCGAATTGCACAAGCCGAACTGACCAACGTGCTAACACGTCGTGACTTTGACACAATTGTCGATCAATGGACACAGAGCCGACCAATGGGCTCGTAAAGTTCCCTTTTTATATCACGGCCTATGATACAATGAATGACACATTGATCAGTCTACTTTTATCGGTTACTCGTCATTTATAATAATTACAATTTCAATCAGATACGATTCTATTGAATACAGTCATCACTTGTGTCATCAGAGACCTATTGCAAATATAGATATGAGCTTTTCAAGTACATTATAAATCGTAATTATGATAATGATGCGCAATTTTTAAAATATTTACTGATGGCTGTAATAATTATAAGACTAGCATTTCTTGGTACTGCTTTTTGACGTCACGCAGCATACAAGCCGATAAGAAGTATGTTTTAACTCATATAGTATCACATATGGTTTTAAATTATATAGAAGGTACTTACAGATCTGATGTCTTCATATATTCCATTGAGGTCGTCCTCCAGTAAGCGGTAGGGGTCGACGATCTGTGTGCCATAATCTGGTAGGGAGCCGGTACTTGTGCTCTGAAGACTGGACGCAAGGCGGCGGACCAGCCCGCTGGTGGCGGCAGCGTTGATACCGCCCGACCCGCATGCTGGACCACATGTTGTGACCCTCTGCAACCAACAAATATATTGTCAATATACGTGAACAATGCCGATGATTCAATCAAGTTAGTGAATACAAATTTATATGGGAAGTGCGAACACACGATCAGTCTCTTTAAGAAAAGCAGACTGTGGATAGGCTGAGAGAATATTAGGTCTAAGAAGAAAAATTATACGCATATCCACAACAAAATGAGAGAAATTACGGGAATTTCTACATGACTGCAACACGGACAATCTATTCAAAACCTGTTGTAGTTATAAGTTGGAGTGTGACATACTTAATTTAAATCTGAACAAAATGAAGTTCTTTGTACGTATTCCACCATCTTAGTCATCGGTTGTCGTGCTTTAAAGCAACAAGCAGTGGGTGATTGGGTGAGTGTCCGACAAGGCACGAAGGGTGCGGCGCGTGCCCTTAACTAAGTGGTAGCGTCGACGGCGGCAGTGACCGCGATACGCGAGTTTCGCAATTCCGTTTATGCAACTGCAAGCGAGTGCAGCGCGCGCCCGCTGGGCTGCGACCGGCCCGCGTTGCAAAACCACACGTTCAGCCGACGCACGTATGTGCCCGCAAGTACCAGCCCATAGATGGACGCGTTTGCGGTTATAAATTAAGAGAAAACAATTAGCTAAACATTACTGTCTTATTATGTTCATTACGTAATCGCTTGTTTACCGTTGTTTACAATAGATTCGATCTAAACTTAGATCTACATAATAATATTATCTACTACATCGACCGTGAACCCTCGCAGTTACTTTCATTTATTGCTTCGTTACATAAAAACGAAACTATATTAAACCGTGCGTGGCTAACTAAACGTGTGCATATTTATGTTATTCAAGGTATGCTCTGAATCATTTATAACCAGAAATATGTCTATTAATCTGCAATTACAGAGTAAACAAAGTTATATTGAAGCAATATCGAATCACTGAGCGTAAATTGAACGTTAATCTCCAGAGCCATTCTCCAGTCGCATGGGTCGAGTCGTGATGGCGGGAGGTGGAATCAATGTTGCAATTTTAAAACCTAATGCATTATTAGCAAACGTAGTTCGAGTTGGGTAAATATCCCAAGGTTTGCGTGTGCAAATATTCATCTTGCCATGATATTAAAAAAGGAGCAGCGTTTTATGTCACTGTTGTCGTTTTTGGAACTGCCTCATCAATCGATTGGCCGACAGCCCTGCTGCAGGACTTGAGGCTCCGAGTCTAATATTAGATTCGGCCAATTATGTAGCAGCCAAAGGATAATTTGTGCCCGATAAAGCTAGGAGGTACTATTATAGTTACTCCGCCTATTCCACAAAATGAGAACTTCTGTTGTCCCTTTCTAGCATAACAGTAATGATCAAATGACATTTTTGAGCAAATAGCTCTTAAACGTAACGGTATTATATTCAAAGAATCAAGTTCAAAATATGGAAACTGTTACCAAACAATATAATCCTAAGCTATTTCCTATTATCGTTAACATCATTTACCTGTCACTTATATAATGGAGTATGTAACTGAAAATTATACGGGTAGCCGTTTCGACAACATCCTTAATCCACTGCGACGTCTGATGCGCAGCATAATAATTACTTCCATATGATTTCACACACAACACGTTAAAGGAAGGCTCCATTGAAGACTTGCAAACTAAACATAGGTAATATTATGAGGAAAAATATCTTAAAATAACATGTAGTGATATACTAGGTATCGAATTATCTACGTAGCTAATGCTTAATCAAACGTGGGTTATGTTTTGCGAATTAAAAGGAAAGATTAGCTATCCTATCCAATCAATACAAAATAATAGCCCTGTCTCATCCAAAAGGACAAATAAATATTTCGACTAAGCTTGCCAAAAAATCTCAAATCTCAATGTTGTATCCAGCCAGAGATTTTTCATTACACATTATAAATACACATAATTCATTGGAACTGAAAGTATGGAAGAATTTTGTACAATAATTCAAAGTTATTCTAATTACACAATAGCCATACGCCATAACATAAATGATGTAACGATCGGCATGACTCTTGAATCGATGGGGATTCCCAGTCACTCCAAAATAGCACTCCGTACACTTCGAATTTTATTAGCAGTTTTTTAATATGATGGGATAACCCATGAGTGGATGGTTTGATTTTCTAAAGGTATCATAGTTTATACACTACTACGGGGCTTTTAGTTATATCATATAAGTAGATGTTGTGTGTACAGAACTACAGACTGCTATAATTCTGATCCTTACTTGTCAGTTTCATCTTCAAGAATAAACTTTAATTATTAAAAAATAAATTGTTATATTTATTTCATCAAGAAATAGTCAAAAATACTAGATGTTTACATACAGAAATTCCAGTTGTTAAAATAGAGTACGAAATTAATAATAATTTAAATTATAATTAATTTATAAGATAAAGAACAATGTAATTTATTATTGATGAAATAATAATATACCTACAGAAGATAATAAAAAATAGGGAGAAGAATAGAGAAGAAGAAAAGAAACAAGAAAAGAAGGAAAATAGGAGAAAAAGGAGGAAAAAGAGGAGAAGAGAAAGGGGAAGGTGGGGGAGAAGAATATTCTATTCTATAGTCAAATTAATACAAGTCCTAAAACTACACTAAACTATACTAAATAATTCAAGGTGGATTTTTTTCGCTAGAAGTACAAAAATTTCCGCGAATAATTACCAAATAAATTACATTGCAGGCAATTTATTTTAGCTATTCTGCTAAATGTTCCTATTAAACACTGACGTTTTACATAAATTATAGCTCCAAAATTCTTCAATATAATAGCCAATAGGTTACTGGTTAGTACATTTCAGTTGTTATTTAAATGTAAAAACATTATATACCTTTGGTGACATGGAATAAATTATCATAAGACATATTTTACCTCAAAAATTACAATTTCCTGAATGAACAATTAATTCTTGACCTTAGAGTAATAAGCTTTTAATTATTTTCAGGAAGGCGATATATATGCGTCACGACATAAAAACAAATAAAAATTATAGTGAAACGGTAAGTACATTATATTCCGAAACCTTGGAAAAGTTGTGCGTTCTGTTGCCCTTCTCCAATCCCATATTACTTAAGGATCCGGAAAAGACCAAAGACTATTCATTAATGTCAAGTCAAAACCACAGACACAGATCTGCAGATGTATGATTAAGAAACAAAGTTCAATTTGAACAGAATTAATATTCAGACCTACGCACTTAATTACTTACGTCAATATGGGTTGAAGTTGTGAAGTCGCAACAATTCTACATATTTTCACGCTTACGTAGTGTAATGACAATCATTATAATGAACCCCTAAAGGAGAGGTAATAAGAAAATATCTTATACTTTTGATTTTGATTCCAATCATAATTAACGAAAAACATACGGTTTCACAGTATTACACAGTATTGATTTTTGTAGGTATTAATAGGTAAAACGCGTGTTCGACACGTATTTAACTTTTTGTGGTAAGATAGATATAATTTGGTAAATAAAATTGAATTAAATATATGACTTCGTCTGTCGTTTAAATAATGAAAAAACAAATCCGTGTTCAATGTAAATGATGAACAACATTGTCGCACGTAAAATTGCATGTGTTACTGGGCGCACATAACAATTAAAACACGATAGAAAGTGAGCGTTTCGAACACTCCTGCGCATCGATCGACACTGTTCTTAAAATAGAAGTGAACACCGATTGACACGTACATTAGATTGATATATAGCTGTTACGTGGACATTCCGCCTCATTATCACGATCAAAAGGGAGTACTTTATTAGTTCACTTATTTGTGTATTACATACATGCCTACATAATATCATTCTCATTATTTTTCTGACAATATTCTTCTGTCATGTCGCTATGACCTCTCACAAGGGAATTACTCAAGCCGTGGTGGAAAGATCAGCTAGTCAGTAAGGATCGGAGCTGACTGCCTAGGCTGCACCGAACTTACAGAGGTATCATACTTATAGATTTGCGCATAGAGAGGCTTACAATGATTATAAGCAGTCTCATAAATACACTAAATATTATGTTTGGTATTTTGGAATAAAATACTCGTTGATGATCAATGAACTGCAGTGTTTGGTTAACCAACCCATCGCCAAAAACTACTTGCAAGATTTTCCCTCATATAACTTCTACGATTTCTGCGGGAATCGTCCCATATTATTGAAAAAAACAATTTCCGTACCACTACGAAAGCCGCATTTATGCTATGCTCAAGGCAGACGATACATAATTCTTCTTTTTAAATCGTCTTCCGTACAAGTCTCTCGTTTGTCGTAGAAATGGAGCGAAGGAAATTTTGCAAGCAATTTTTTTAATTCGAATTATTGGTTATCATGTTATGCTAATTTAGCTTTGTTTACCTACCCAAAGTAATTTCGTGTCAAATTAATGACCGTTTCAAGGAGTTTGATGATTAAGAAGTTTAAGACTGACTTCTTATGTAATACTCCGAACATTACTGTGAAAACGATTCTAATGACATAATCACATAATTTGCAAATTAGATTAACTTATTGTTTTAATTTAGTTTTTGGAAAAATAAGCCTTATGTAGGATTACACTAAATGTAAAATGATTAAAATCTATACGACTCACACCAGTGTGTCACTACCATAGTTACATAAAATAGTAAGTATGAATGCTTACTGAAATGTCCCACTGACGATGGTAGCATTGTGTCGGGTGGTTAGGTTCCTTTGTCCCTACAATACGGTTGACTCAATTAACTTTAGTGGTGAGGTTATTTAATTTTCTGTACTCTCCGTCAAGAGCAAGACCCCTATTTAGTCTTTGGCATAATTTCCTGTCTTGTATATATCTATATTTACTCACTTTAAGAGACTTGAATAGAAGCTATTTCTTATAGTTTCTTCTGGAAGGGAATTTTAATCCGAATAGATTGTACCTATGTAGAAATAAAAAATAACCATATAGTTATCACCTAATAGGAGATAATGTTAACAAGAACGTGATTAACGGACATTTCTAATGAATCAATTAAAAAAGCCCAAGCATTAATATTAAATAGATAAAATCCAATTAACTAATAGATTTAGCTGATATGCGCCACATCGAAAGTACTTAGTATAAATTAATAGTAAACACACCCATATATATTTTAGACACTGAATCAGTCTGCAAATTTTGCGCACTACATAAAAAAATATCCTGTATAGTGTCTAGAAGTATAATTGTAATAAAACATAATCTAACTACTCTTATTATACAAACAGATCAAAGAACTCCTGAACGTAGGTGCGCATGCGAGCGCGTGTAAAAGACATCAACGCGCCACCTGCACGGGCGCGTTCACGTTGTGTGTGAATAATTTAGTGTTTAACATCCTATTATCTTTAGATTTTATGATCTTCACACAAACAGATAATATGATGTTTAACACAAACATTAAACATACTTCTAACGAAAGATTATTTAAATTGCGATTTGCGGAATTCCAATGAAAACTATAGAATCGAACACTTTTCTAGTCCATAGCTCATAGCTTGTAATACCCATATAACTTATTATAGTAATAACCCATATTATTATTTGATAATAAATTACGTATTATGCAATCTGAAGTCTCGATATTCTCTATTCATGTTTTGATAAAACACAATAATCTAATATAAACAAATTGACTAATGAATGCAATCACCTTCGTCTGGGTTGAAAAGGGTCAATATCATTTTCTACGATAGCTTGTAGCAAAATGACTCCAGTGCTTGCGATGTAATTGCGTTTCATGACCGTAATAAGTCTTAGACATTTGCAAATAAGCACTAAGCATCTTTTTTTTGTTGTCCAAAGATAGAACTAAATAGGTTTTTGATTATGTCTCAGCCAGTAAAATAAAGACTTCATTCATCGATCTTTTTACGCCAAATAAAATACGATACTAACATTCCGCATAACGTTAAAAAAATTGCTTTAATTCATCAATATTGACGAAACGCAAACAATACTATATATATATTGTTCTCGGCCGCAGGCGTCCGGTTGTATTCAGAAAGATTAAATAGATTTTTGTGCATTTATTGTTCCGTTTAATCAGAAATTTGTTAATTGGTGCATGATCGTATCAATTGTGACCTTATTGATATTACGTGTACAATCAATAGTTTTAATGGTTATTGGACACTGTTTATATCGACCTCGACAGTATGCGTGTTCGGTAGTTGGTACCAACATAGTGCAGTCACAGTGTGCGGCATACCAAGGCCGTTACTGCACCCACTGGCAGGTAATGATCACAGATGCAATTAGCCTCCGCCGGTCTGTAGCGAGAGGCATGTCGGTCGAAGACGCCCCGCCCCCCCACTAGGTTATGAATCAAGGACGACTGTAACGGGAACGACTAGAATCAAATGACTTAATATCGTATACGTAATACGTAAACCACGTTTATTAGTTACATCGAAAAGGTTTTGTAATCGTAAAATTTTGGCAGACAACTATTGAATTTCGACGACTGTGGAAGTTTTTCTCACGAAAAGTAAAACAAACAACAAACAACGTTTTCCGCCGGTTCGGTTAGAAAGGCTTAGGCAACTAAAGAATTTTAACGATTACGAAGATTTTCGATATACTTTGATCTTTGACTTTGATATGATAAACGTGATAACTGTACACAGTGGAAATGTGTGGTTAGTTTCAGTTGTTGACGCTACTCCGGAGAAGCCTAAATACAACCATGAAACGATGTAGGTACTCGTAAATGAAAATTACGACATTTTCAGATGTCAAGCATTTAATAGCAATGCACTAAAAGTACCTACTTTAATACACGAGAAGAAAATAATGACATTAGAATAAACAATTCGTCACACGATTTGTTTCAGTATTGCTATTGCATCTCAGTAATAAATTACTTGTAAATTATGTAACAGCAAGTACTCGTATCCTCATTTTTTTGTGAATTAGCAACGCAAATCCAAAGGTTAAATTAGGTAATTTTTATACTTCCAAACACATTACAAAAAAATAAAACGTATACTCAACATGCTGTGCAACATTAAACACATTCTAGATTAACTAATCTTGTTCGGGTTTAAACTGGTTGGTTGTTTGGTTTGGTTTGGCTATTACCTATGTTACGCAACTATTCCACGCGAAATAGATACCGGTCAAGATCCCTGACAAAACTAGGTGTCTCTTAAAAGAATCTGGATGTTATCAATACAGCTAGATTGTACTCTAGTAGATATAGGTGTTAACGGAGCTTTTTTACGTAAACTTTGGCAGATTTTTGGCAGCTAATACAATTATAAACGACCTTCTCAAAAAATATCATGTACCTACATGTTTCATTCTAGTATTAATGTCAACTGACATGAATGCTGGCTTCTTCTATATGCTTTGTGTAACAGTAGGCGTGTAGATGCTTTATGCCAGCTGTCGAAATGTAAGCACGACATATACTGTAACTTAATACTTATTGTTTTGTTTACATAGGTATAATATACTTCTATGTATAGTATATATGTATACTTCGAACATCTAAGTCCCATATTGTATTTTGAGTTGGGCGTTGATAGCTGCGCCACAGTATTTTACTTTTGTAGTTATCTTCGTTTCCTCTGTAATGTGTAAACCTTAATTTTGTTCCCCATAAATTTTTATTTATTATTATTATGTATACAGCCTTTTCATATCCATTCAACTTCTCTATTGGAATATTATGTGTAAGACAGCCTACATAGTGATTTCATATTTCGACCCTGAGTTTATCTGAAGAATACCGCGAATAGTAGATTACATACTTTCGGACATAATTACCTGTGCTTACAGATGGCAATCAAAGCCGAGACGACGCAACAAGGACGCCTTCAAATCTTGTTCAGTTAAATATACTATACTCCTTATTGTCTTTGAATTGAAAGGGTTTAAAGAGATCCCTTTCAATTCAAAGCCAATAAGGAGTAAAGCGGTATAGATAGATAATATTATCAGTGTGTTAAAAATAGGTAGTAAATAAATCAGACCTTTATGACATGCAACTAAGAGATTTTAATTTTTAACAAAAGATGCAATAATTTATAGCACTTAAAAAAGTTTATTTTAGATGTAAGAGTCGATATTTGTTTGCTTATACGAAAAGTTAAAAACAATGCTACGTTGCTAGTATAAAGTTTCTCCTTTTCACTATAATAGCTAAAGGTTGGCATTGATTGCACGATTTCACGAATCCATCGGAAATATCACGGATGTAAATTACAATTAACACCTCTAATTTATAACGCTTATTACATTTCAGCCTATTCAGTCACTAACGTACAGTCACAAGTTATCTGAGTTTAGTTCTGTTTCGTTATACCTGCTGTACATTTCAAATATACGCTCGTCACGCTCTCAAAATCCTGTAAAATATTTCATTTTCACATATAATAACTCTTGAAATAAATATCCATTACTTTATATACGTTCCAACGAACTTATATATTAATTATAAACAAAGAGAGTATTAATTTATTGTTAAGGACACCACATGATTCACTTTATTCTTTTAAGTGCTTACGCACTGAACTTATTTGGAAATTACAATTAATCATAATTATTGACCTATAATAAACACTTAGTTAATTCATGTTTACACAAGGATGACTTATGAATTTAATCTTTTACGCGTCGTGAATTCTAGTTCACCCAAACAGTTTTATCATATCAAGAAATAAAAAGAATGCAAAATTTAGGCAGATTAATATCCAACATGACGTAATCGTGTTAATTACTACGAGTTAGACTTTCTCAATACATAAGTAACTTAAATACACGTATACGAAACATGGTTCTCTTATCAAATAACAACGTCACGTGCGCAAGCTACGGCAATTAATATTGCCTCCAGAGACAACGTTGATGAGTTCATTGTTTGCAAGTGGCGACCGAAACGCGATTGCTCAATTGTACCAGCCTAAGCATGCAACGCTTGCAAGGACATTGGATACCCGGTGACCACTGCTGCGTAAAATACCGCAAAATATTTGACAGTCTCAGTGTTTACAACCAAGCTAAAAAAATAAATATAAATAAGTATTCATTTGCACCTTAAGATTAAGGCCAAGATACGATTTCTTCAGTGGCTCAAACGATTCTAAAAATTAAATTGAATATTCGCAAGGCCGTGGTCACCGTATGTCACAATTATGGCCCACGCTTGCGCTCTTTCAAAATTTTCGCAACTTGCATTAGAATTATAGTAAAAATGTAAAGACGACCGCAGTAAATATGCGTTGACATGTTGCGAAAAAGAAAAATGGGATTTTAATTCGTATGTCATTCAAATTGATCAATGTCACTTCATCACCTGTGTTAAATATCGTTTTTATCACGCCCGTGGTCATCAAAATGCTGGGTAGAAATGTGTCATAAGCTGGGTCAACAAATAAACAAGACATTTTCATTCATGCGGGTTTATCAATGGCATCTTGCGTTGAGCCTTGTTTTGCGAAAACTTTGAAAGGTATTGAGCTCCGTGCGTCCTCAAACGTTGTAATCGCCATTTATCGGTAACGATATCAATCCCATGCTATCCAAATTTCATAGGAGAAAAATCCGAATATATTTATAGCGTGACTATGGCAGCCAAACAAAAGTTTGGCATTCGTTGGGTTTCTCTGTGTAATCATCCATCGATAAGGCAATCTGATTCATTGTGTGTATGTTATAAACATTAATTTAAAAATTGTATGTATGGAAATTGGAAATGCATTTCCAGTTATATGTAATCTGTTACAAAATTCTGTCGATGGCAGCAAACATAACACACAGCTTTCTGTGCCCTTTTGTATTGTCATCACGTAATTTAGGATTGAAGTAAATGTTGTAAGTCGAAAATAACATATGCTACATCGTGTGTATTGCCGCAAACTCTTATACAATGATGTCGACTGAACAAATAGTTGTGTGTTCCGCATTTCTACTGAGCTTCATTTACGCAGGACGTTACGTGCAGTGCGATTCAGTCGACCGATTCATCTACCTAATAAACGATCGTAGGGTGAAACCAATCCAAACGCGGAATGTTAGCTTAGGAACTTGGAACTATCAATACTTAAATCAGTCTAGGAAACCTTCATCTCAATATGACTATAAATATGGGTATGTTATTTTTACTTTCCGGTTAGACCAAAAGTTAGAGACACGCAACATCGAAGAAATGGCGTTGTACATTGATGTCTCGCGGCAAACGGGGTCAATGCTCGCCAAATGGACTAAAATAAAAATAAGAAACGCTATAGCACTCCTTCGACAGGTTACTTACCCAGTTTTCGCGCTATTAAAAATTCAACGAATCGTCACACAACTTTCACTAACCGTGAGCCAGTGCATGCGACTAAAGATTGCCATCATAGGTAAAACTAAAAATACACGTACGTCAACACTATCAGTCCCTTAATCAAATTCTATGATTGGTGATTAATACCCAATACGCATTTTTCGACCACATGAATGCAAATGGAGTTATGGTATGGATAAAGAAATCGGCCAGTAATTCAATTGCAATTGAAGGAGTAAATGAAATATTAATGCGAATAATAATTGTTGCTTAGAAAGTTCTATACGAGTCGTCGAGATTGAACATTGCATGCTCGCACGCTGCGCGAGAAAGCACGACGGCGCGCGGTACCAACTAACATGTACTGTTGATATTTTGATGTGGTGTTAGGACCTTGACGTTGGCATATGAAGGACAGGTACCTTACTGATATACTGCAAATTATTCCGAATAGATATTTTAGAGAGCATAATATCTACTTAACTAGTATCGGAAATATTAGACATTAGATCTTATGAGATGAGACTAAGATTCTGGAACTGATAACAGCTGACCTACTTAGATTACAAGTACAAGTACCCATACGTTTCATTTTGTCTACTACCACTCCTATAAAGAAATTAGGTAGGAAGGTAACTACGTAACTTATAATTTTAGAAACGGGTGGTACAGGACCGATTATTGTCGCGAAACTCGGGAGAGGCCTATGTCCAGCAGTGTACAGCTATAAGCAGATTTAATGAAATTATTGAATATTTTCTTAAATGCACCCCCTCTTTCTCTAAGACCCATTTGCCATTTGTCAATAGTATTGATATCGGTTATACCTGATTGATAAGACCGATAACCGCCTACCGTGTAATTTTTACGAGTATTATCTCTTATCGTAAAGATAGTGGTCGCATTCAATAGTCAACTACTATTTAGTATTGATTTCCAAACAGAGCACTGCTTTGTTTGATGAAAGTAAAAGTTGCGAATATCTTTACTTACGGAGAAAATCATCGACAAACCCAACAAACCTGTGCCGCGCGCGATGCGACCCACTGGCCACCGACTCACGAAGATTTCACTTTTAACATTTCCAACGAATGACCCTACTTCACCACATATCTTACCATGTAACATAAATCATATTAAGACAATTTTTTGGTGCAACTTATGTCAGAAAATTCTTATTACATATTTGATTGGATCAGCTGACAAAGAGAGGTTATTTACTGTCATGCTGTTATGTAAAAAGGACTAACATTATTGCATTGCATCACACAAAAAACAATTGTTCCAAATGAAAAACAAAATATTTCCCTTTGAAAATATAACAAACCTGCCAAAATATTGAACTGAATACATCAAAACTGAAATTTAAAATATGTGTCTAACCTGACATGTCTTTCCAAATATTCGCAATGGAGATGGTCCGGGAGGTTTGAGTTTCACAAATACAGTTTGCTTTCGAACTTTATGTCCGAATTGACACAATAACTTATCTTGAACACGAGCACAGAGCCTACTCGAACTTAAACACGCCATAGCTACAACTGCAACGAAACGCTTGAGGATATGAACTGCATAACACACACAGCATACAGGCATTCGCCATTTCCCCCCCACTTTTAGACAGCTGATTGTCAACTGTCAAGTGTCAACCTCCATGTTTGTTAGTATTACCATCTATAAATATGACGACAGTTTCAATCTGAAAAAGAATGAGTCATTTAAAGAGAAATTAATAAAATTCCTAGACATATAATACCAGTAGATCAAATTATTTTATAATGATTTACTAGCGTCTTATTAGAAACTTATTTGTTAATTTCGGCTTCATAAATTGATTGATCTTACCTATGTCCTAAAAACTAAGCTTGCTGTAGAGCCATAGACAAATAAAAATGTTTACATCTCAAAAAATATATACTATTATTTAGGGTAAATCACATTCACGATACGATGTTACTTTGATTACAGAACTCTTTGCATCTGTGAAGTTAGGTTCTAATAACGAAACAACCCCATGCATCGGAGCACAAAGGACATCGAAATTCACGATCCTGATTGGACGTGACGCAACTCGTATCAACTTCACAGACGCAAAGATGCGTGGCGAGTAGACATGGACAATATTGGCTATTTGCGCTAGCGGTTAGGTATATGATTTTGGTATGGATATTGGTAACCATTTCCCAGTATCTGTACCTAACCAACGAAATTCCGAGCTATTATTGTACCGATGTTATTTGAAGTAGTATGAGTCCCACACCACTCCTCCTCTCCTTTCTTACGAGACATTATTGACACCACGAATATAGATTTAAATAGATGACGCGAGTGTATGTACTTCGCGTGTCAATACTACGTGTAATAATCTTAATTCTCAATTCAATTCTCAAATTTTTATTGCAATCCATAATATACACAGTCATACAGGTGGTAAGTATAAAATATAGAAACAATTATGAACCCTGTCGGGCACAGCCAAAGTTTAAATAAGTAGGAGAGAGGAGGAGCGCTTTATTTTTTTTTCATAATATGAAAATGGTTTCTCTTTTGGCATACATATTATTTAAAAAAAATATATGTATATATTTATATTATCACTTATCATCTATATTATTTGTTTATTCTCGACGCCGTTTCATTTAATCCGCACTCCACCGTTCTCGACACCGAACGTCAACGGAAATTTAGAAAAATGAACAATTGTGCCGTATTAAGCTGTAAAAACTCAACAAATTAAAACGATTGATACTTTCACTCGTCGCTCAGTTCGTGGTACGGTCACTATTCTCATTTTTCTGTCAAATTAAACAAATAGTGTTGTACACACAGGTTGTACACCTGTTCTCCGATTCTAATCGATTTTTGAAACAGAGGAATGATAATTTGAATGAACCGACTCGCACATAATTTGAAACAAATTACTTCGATTTATTATAGATGTTTACTTGCATAGTAATTATTTAACAGTGAGGTTTAGCGACCGTCCGTCCGTGACAAGTTTTATATTTATTTTTATTTATTGAGAAGAGACGAGCAGCAGTAGTGTTCTTTTTTTTCATATAAATGTTTGTACTTATACAGAGTACGGTATTTTTTTTGTCAAATACGGTAATTTTCCTACTTGTGTACGGTAACCCCAAACGTAGCCACTAGCAGCGGCAACACTGCTGTCTAAGTGTCAAATTCCTAACCTACAAACAAACATTTCGCCCGCAAACATTTTGTTGGTTACTAAACGTAGTGATTACATACTCTTTGTTGGTTACATACAAATCATTTACGATATAATAGGTACCTAATACTGTTGCCAAAATGATTCCACGATTTACCCGCGTAGTACAACTTATGAAGAGCGTAGAACGAAACTTGTTTAATATGTTTGGATATCCACCGAAAGGTACTAAACTAAACGCGATACAAATAGAATACAATAATCGTCTTAAAATATGTCTACAGTTTTTAAAGTCAATGTGTGATGTTTGGGGAACATACAACAACCTGCAACCTGTCTGAGGATGCTTAGATATAAGCGGGGACGGCAGTCCTAGAGGGGACCCTGTTAAAAGGCTGGGACAATGGGACTCAACTTTCAAAATACATCTCCAGACGTTTTTGAGTTCATTTTTTCTTTACACAAAGTATTTATTTTTTCTAGAATTGGCAATGGCTTACGTCCAAGACAGAAAACCTGATGCATTGGCCAAAAAGTTCTCAATCAAGGATATAATTGGAGATGGCATATTAATGGCTGTGCCAAAATTCCGTAGAACCATTGAAAAAAAATTAAAGAGGAAATTTGGTTCCCCTGAATATGTGTGGAAAATGCTTGTACCTAGAAATGATATCAAAGTGTGTCAAACCTGTGGACATCATCATGAGAAAGGACGGTTGTGTGGTATGTTATTCCAAGTTTTGATTATAACAGCAGCAATCACCCATGCTAAATTCTTGATATGTACTGTGAAACCATTGTGAGTTTTCACATTCTGATATATCACATGTCTTTTATTATTACTATTCCTTAATTCATTTATAATTCATCAACAAATTGTAATTTTTTAATAATGTCACAAAAACAAAAATGAAAGTAATTTTTAAATATAAGTTAAAATTAAGTAGTAGTCCACCTGTACTCGGACAGGGTCTAAGCTACCAGTGGTCAGGGCCGCAGAAAGAGGAACCTCCTTTCCACATTATTATTATTTCCTATAGTTTATTATTATTATAAATTATCAGGCCGGCAGTTGAGACAACTGGTATGTGCCTGTATCCTGCTATTCCCCACTAGGTTTTATTTTTACAGTTGAGATAATTAACTACAAAAAAGTTGCCGTTGCCTGAAAACTAACTTTGAATTTCTTGACAAGTTAATCTATTCAAATGTTATGTAAAATTTGTTTGCTAACTAATGAATAGATTCTAAAAATTCATTCACTAATAGAAACTTAAACTATCCCTGAATCATATAGGCTATATTATATTTTAATTATAATAAAATGTGCTGGTGAAACCACTACATTATATACATTTATCAGGCAAGTGACAAAAAGAAAATCATATTATTGTTACAGAAAATTGCTACACTAAGGTAAAGAAGGAAACTGAAGAAATCCAAGCTAAAATAAAGGAAAAGCTTGGTATCAATCCCATTGAACATGATGTTGTAGTCTTGTATGAAGGAGAAAGTCTTCCAGATGAGGTAATCAAAATTTTGATTTATCACAAAACATTATTTATATTTAAAAAAATATTTATACAGGTCTTAGAGGATCAGGGAACTGGCATTCAAAATCTTATGATCAACATCAGCCTATTAATATTCATACTGGTGGGACTCGGGCTTCTTCTCTGGGAGACAGACTGGACCTTAATACTTGCACTCATCAGAGGTCCTCATGGAGCTTGAACATAATTGATTTCCCAGAATTGTTATTCAAAGTATTAATCAATTGTGATGGTCCAGTGTAGATTGGTGGATTTCACAAACCTTATCTACCTGATATTAATCAGTATTACAGACTACAATGGTATTAAGTCAACCTAGAGCTTTTTTGTTTATAAACACGGGGATGGACTTACCCCTTTTATCAATGGTTTGTTATTTTGTTTATTAAACTATGTAAAAAAAAAAATAGGTACCTACATCTTGTGACATAAAAATATTGGATATTCCCCATCCAAAATTGTATATCAATGGGTGTGTTCAGTTATTACGGCGGACGACGGTCGACAAAGCATTATCGTCCTCGTGTTCGGGCGATCGCTCCGGTCACTCCGTTTAATAGTAGGGTGAAAGTCGCACTCGGTCGCACTGCTGTCAACCGACCAATGACTGTAATCATAGGATCCAACAGATATTTTAAGGTCGTTCGATTGGTCACTCCTGTAACGCGCATGTGGATCGCCCGAAGCCGTTCAATTAATCCGGATCATTTCCGGATGAGCGAGCGACATTCGCACGAGTGACTTTCTCACCGAAAAATGAATTACTGATCGTAGCCAATGTTAAAAATTTAAAGTTTCTGTTGTCTTATTCATGAACCTAAACACTATTATAAAAAGTAATAGTAGGCTTGTTATAGATTTATTATTTTTATTTCAGCCCAAGGAATTTTGGAAAGGCAAAAGAATTATTGAGATGAAGAAAGAAAGGCCTCAATGGTTTAGCAAGAATCTTCTTCAGAAGACAACACAACAACCGTCTCAATCAACTGATGTCAAACCTACCGAATTAGCTTAACATAGTAGAGAATAATAGTGATTTAAAAGTAATTGTATTTAGTGGTAACCCATAATTAGTAAAAATTACAAAAATGAAATTATTTTATTTTGCTGATACTTAACTATAATTACAAACCAATAATTGGAAGCAGTCTATAATAATCTATTCATCATTTGAAGTATTTAGAGGATTTATGGAAAATGCTTTCACAAAGGAAACTCTAGATATTATAATTGATCCCATGGCCCTAATTATGCTATTTCTATCGTGTAACAATGGTCTTGTAATTGTTGGTTTTTGTAGTGAAGCAAAAGTCGCTATAGATTTTGACTACTATTACCTATGCAGTAGAAATCAAAATCGGTTTAACAACATTGTAAAAACCAACAATTACGAGACCATTCTGCCACAATTGAGACATCATTGAAATAGCAGAATTAGGGCCCAGTAGACATATAAACAAAATAAATTTAGCTTTTTAAAAATTATAGATATTTAAATCAATTATAAAAGAAAACACCTAGGTTGCTGGCTAACACTGCAATCTCAAAAATCAATTGTAGGAAGAATGCACACATCAGATAATCTGTCTATAATGAAAAGAAATAGTATTCAAAACTATCATGTAACCACATGACTACTTGCAAAGTTCTGGCTCAGATTTACTTAAGAGTAAGTCCATATTTCAAAACAACACTCAGTGGGCCGAGCACGAATGTTTCGACGTATAGTAACGTAAACGTAAGCACATTTTGAGTATAAAATACGATGAATCTATCGCATTTTTGTTCAATTTTATGCAACAAACGCACTTGTTTCATGAAAATGTAACAATATTGCATGTATTTCCAAAAAAATATCATGGATTAAACGTGTATTTTTGGTTCTAAATTTGGTTACGTTTACTTTACTATACGTCAAAGCATTCGTGCTCGGCCCACTGATCTCTGCTTGAGCAGGGTTTGAGTGAACTTCTACATATTATTTTATATGTAAATGAAATCAGCAATGTTTCTCCATGGACTAATTGAACTACCTCCATGATTTATAAGTGGTTTTTATAGCCAATGTTAATAAAAAGGTTCAAAATTGCAAAGACCACAAATACAATCCATTTTTTACAAAGAAAATGTGATCTATAATGCTCCATAATTATAATGAAAATATGTTATGATTGTTATTTTTTCACTGTATATTAGCTAATAAAGTGTTGAATTAATTGATAACATCACATCCATCAAAATAAATATTTTAATGATCAAGTCTTATAGGCAGAATATTAAGTTGGAATGTCACAATTATAGTTATCACTAGATGGTAGTGAAATATCTAACTATACCTAACTATAAATATCTAACTTGGAAGAGAATGCTACATTAACATAATTAATTATATTAAATTATAGAGGTGGTTCGACAGTCATATTATAAGTTATTAATAAATATATAATTACATAATAAAATTAATTAAATAATATTATCAAAAGAATTAGGAACATGGTCAAAATTATCAGTGATAGAGTCAGGTTCAGTGTCACCAACAAAATGACTTTCAACATGTGACTGAAACTCGGAGAATACTACATCTTTTTGAAATGTTTGACCACACATTGGACAGATTTTATCACAAGGTTCATCTGTAGCATCATTTTCATTCTCTTCTAAAATACTTTTCTTGTATGCAGAGGTGTTTAGTTCACTAAAGTTATTATTATATGTACTGGAATCTGCCGGTGTCGCCCAATTGGCAAGACTGTCACTTGTTTCTATTTCCTTATGTTCAGATGTAGTGACTTTAGCATTATTAGCAATACATGTAGGACACTTGTATCCATCTGAAAGCATTGGAAAAATCATTATTACTCACTGATGAAACACAGACATTCATATTTCTCAAGGCCCACTGCGGCCGCTTGTGATTAGAAAGGTTGATGTTCACAAGACATTATTATAGACTAGATGTTACAAAAAAGAATGGAAATAAGACTACCAATGATTATTTACCTCGTAATACAGTTTCAACTCTAGAGATAATCAATTTTAAGTCAGTTTCCTGTTGAGCAAGTTCTTTTTTGCAATTTTGAAGTTTTTCTGTTTGGCTATGAATTTCCTTAAGAGAATCTATAGCTGGATCTTCAATAAAGTTAAAGCCAATTGAATCAACATTCAAAAGATCATCTTCCATATCTTGCAATTGTGCCATCTGCTCATACTGTTCTACTAACTGTGACTTCTCCTGTATGTAGCTATTTATTAATTTTAGAGATATTTCCTCCAAACTTGACTCAGAATATTTTTCTTGATAATTTGCACTGTTCTTTGGGGTGCTATGAATATAAGTATTAGTGCGTAGCAAAGGTTGTTTTGTGTTTGTTGACTTGTCGTGTTTTAAGTTAGATATTTTATGCCACAAGTTCTTGTTTTCACATTGAACCATGAATACATGATGCATAAGTTTAGACTTTTGTTTATTAAGTTCTGCAATTTTCTGATGTAGAACAAGTTTCTCATCTTCTTTTAATGGGATGTATGGTGAGCATTCAGTAGACTTTACAACATCAAGTTTTAATCGCATGTTATCAGTTTCTAGTGTGTTTATTCTTCTTTGAAGTAATAGACATCGATCTCTCATTGCGTGAAGAGCCAATTCATGAACGCTTATATTGTTATAATCACCTTTTAATGTGGTTTGAAAAGTAGAATCATTGTTAAAACTGACTATTGACGAGGAATCCATATTGTATTTCGTAATAACAATTCCTTCTATCAATCATCGAAAAAAGTTGAGAATAAAATAGTGAGTTACAGTACTATATTATTGGATTACTTAATATCGGAGATTATAAGAAAGATCACAAAAACATTCTAAAAAAATAAGTTTTCTGCGCCTGTAACTTTTACTTGACACTTCAATGACAGATGAGCAAGCAGATGTAGAGATGGGTAGCTATTCAAATAACTAGCCAAATAACGGCTATTCACAAAATAGCCACGGCTATGATATTCGTCAATACGATAGCTAGCTATTGGCTACTCTGGGTAGCGGGCAGCCGCGCGTTGCTGACGTAGCTGTCGTAGCCTGACTAACTAATAGCTAACGGCTATGTAGTAGCCAACGGGGCGGGGCGCGCGCGATCGCCGCCATCTTCATTCATTCCGTAGCTGAATAGTAGCTGTAGTGGCCAACGGGGTGGGGCGCGCGCGAGCGCCGCGGTATTCATTCATATGTACGAATATGAAAGGAAGAAAAGAATGAAAAACGTATTGATTGGACACGGCACAAAAACGATTTTAAAGGTTATATAACAGAAAAACAAAAATAAAAAAATGATAAACAGAAATTAAAAAAATCTTATATAAAATGGATTGTACGTCTCAGCTGTGTCCAGAAGGCTTCCACAGAGTACTTTTATATACACGCTGAAATTTAAATGGTTGTTTTCCCGTAGCGAAATGGTTTTGTCTATGTAATACAATCGTTTCGTAGTTATATAAAATATTAGAAACAAAAACTGGCATATTTAACATTGTGAAAAACTAAACTCGAAAGCAATCACGAACCAATAGTCATACCTCCCGATATCTACGGCCGAACGACGGGCGGGGCGTCGACCCGGGTCGACAGGATTAGGTTCGAAGGCGGCTCCGATTGATAATGTAGCTTATTTTATTTTAAACATTTAATAAATCGGTCTTTGCTTTGTCGGATTCTTGTATTTTTGCGTGCAAACTTATCACAACGTGCGAGAGCTTATTTTACTTTGAACATTTATAAATCGGTCTTTCCTTTGTCGGCTTCGCGGTGATTTTTTGTATTGTTCCGTGGAAACTATTTTATGCCGTATCACTACGTGCGAGAGTTTATTTTGGTTTGAACATTTGTGCATCGCTTTTCTTTGTCGGTGGTGACGCGTGTAGTACCTAGTACCTACAAGTTACGTCTAGTGTTACTATTGTTACTCACTTTTTCGAGTTGATGAATATTTTTTTTTTTTTTAAAACAAAAACATCATTATTTTTTTACTTTAACTCTATGCTTCGAAAGTACTCCTTAAGGCAAGTCGTTCTGCCGCGGGAAAACAACCAATTAAATTTCAGCGTGTATAAAGGCTTCCGCTCAGCATATGCTGCCGCGCTGCGAGCAACCCGATAGCGCTGGTTTTCACATTGAACTATAAATACTTCCTTAGTCCTTGGATTTATAGCAGAAGCCGCATCGAGTGACGTTAAATTATAACGAAGTTTAAGAAAGCACCTATTATTTACACAAATTATTATTCACCTACACTTTATTTTCAATTTTTATTTTTTCAATAATAACAATCTGCCGAATGACTGAAATTCGAATGCAAGTCATTTTCAAATCATCGTAAGTGAATAATATAGGATTTATAGGGAAGGTCTAGTAAATCGATCAAATACTTACTAGAGTAGCGACATCTATGGTATCTTTTAGTTTACTTGTATTGCTGTTCGTTCAATAAAAGTATTCAGAGCTGATGTTACAAATGCTTCTTAATTTATCCCCTCAGATATAATAGATGGCGCTATAAAATACATAAATTGATCATAGATTTTCGAATGTTTTTATTTATTATAATAAATAATAAATTAATACTTAGTCACGAGGGAAATTCATTTCTTTTCCTATGTGTGCCGGCTAACGCTTTTAGATAATAAAAGGTCTAGTAAATCGATCAAATACTTATTGGAGTAGCGCGACATCTATGGTTTATCTTTCAGTTTACTTGTTTTGTTCTTCGTTCAATAAAAGTAAGAGCTGAATGATGTTACAAATGCTTCTTAATTTATCCCCTCAGATATAATAGATGGCGCTATAAAATACATAAATTGATCATAGATTTTCGAAAGTTTTTATTTATATAATAAATTAATACTTAGTCACGAGGGAAATTAATTTCTTTTCAAAGAAGTATAAAATAAAATAAACAAAAGTCAGAATTTTTAATTTTTTGTCTTCTGTTCTAAACTTGTTACCGCGGCGAGGATCGAACGTACTAATCGCGGGGCAGTTGAACGGCAAATACTTAGCTATCCTACGTATTCCGGCTAAAGCTATCTGAATAGCCAAATAGCTGAGTAGCTGGCTATCTAGCTGGCTATTGTACCACAAATAGCCGGCTAGCTAAGTTATTGAAATTTCGGCTAGTTACCCATCGCTCTGCAGATGACTTTAGTTCAATGGCTACGTTCAGAGTTCAGTAATTCAGTTTTCGGTGCGAAAGTCACTCGGGCGAATGTCGCTCGCTCATCGGGAACAATCGGGAATAATAGAACGATCCACAACTGCGTTACGCGAGTGACCAATCCGGACCAATCGAACGATCTCAAATTATCTGCTGCTGTATCCTATGACTACAGTCATTGGTCGGTTGTTAGCAGTGCGACTTTCACCCATAGAAATAGTACAAGTACTGGAACGCTTAATAGTGCCGTAAAGCCGGTCTGAGGGAGAATACTTTGTGGTAGCCGTGTCCTTGTCTAATAGGGTAACCATACATTTTAGTTAAAAGTAGGACATGATAGAAATATTTAATTATGTTATGAGAATAGTTATCAGGTAATTAACTACTGATATCGAATAGTAAGAATTGTTTTTTTCCTAGTAAATAGTGAAATATACGGTCCATACAGTGTATCTAAACGTTCTTACAAATATACATACACCCTTTTGGTTATAATTAGAGCCACAGGCAAGGCATAATATATAAATAGGCATATGCAAGGTTACTATATAATAAAAAAGAAAATTTAGAGAAAATTTCGGACATTGCGGAAAAATCCGGACATTTTCTTATACACAGATTACGTGTATAATAAAATGTCATGCGTGAATATTCCGGACATCTGGCAGCTCTAGTCATAGGAAACATTAGATTTTAACATTTTAAGATACAAATTTAATTCCTCTTCTACTTTTTCTTTCTTTTTTCTTTTTCTCTTTTAGCTTTGCGACCATCCTACGACCTTTCTTTATGAGATCTTTCCTATTATAGCAGAAAGGGTAACCCATGCTTAGTGCTGCAGAATCGAATATCACTTATTATAATATTCTTGTTTGGCAAACTCAAGTATAATCATCATTCACAACATTAAGCAATAAAACACAATGAATGAAAGTCAAAGCAATACTTTTTTTAATTTCAAATCGGCATAAAAAGGTCGTCGTCGTTTCGTCAAAACGTTGAGATTCTAGATGCACGGTTCCAAAGTGGGCCGGGTTCTATGGAGAAGAGACCGGCTAGAAACTTAATGGTTGATTGTAATTTTAATTGTGTTGGCATTATAGTTGTATTTTGGGTTTATGTGCTTGTTTCCTCTTGCTTTACTTTCTTATTTGGTGGTTCACTGGAAACTGCAACATCTTCCCATTTACTACAAGATCCTACATGCCCTGATTCACCAGATGTTCCTGCACGTACTATTTATTTTGCACGTACAGTTTTTTTTTCTTTTTGTGGCTATCTGTAATGTCAAAAATGATCTTCATTATGGCACAATATCTAAGTACAATATCCAATCCAGTAAAAGTTTAATCCATCTAACTATACTAATAGGAAAATATTAAACACAAATAAACAATAAGCAAAGTGTGTGAATCTTAAGTTTGTGCAATGTGTTATACTTTATATTAGTATAAACTATTACAGACCAGACAATTACACACAACATTATACAACAGACACATACAACAACTGATAATTATTAAACATATTACAATAGTACCTATGGTAATATTGAAGGAACTGCTTCAGGTTTTAATTTTATTTTTGCTGCTGTTAAATAATTCATTATCTTTAAAATTTACGCCACAAACACATGCGAACTTTTACACACTAATGTCAAGGTTCGTAGCTGTTATCCATAACACCCTCTGCTTATTATCAGCTGGAATCCTGAAAAAAACAAACATGGAATTTTAATAAAGTTTATCATTTTATAAGAGATACAAAAAAACATTATTATCTATTCGGCACAACAAACAACAAATGATTTCAACAAATTAACTTAAACTATATACAGGAATATTTGTAAAACACCGGCAATGCTTTAAGGGGTGAAACTACTCATCAATATGAACAACTTTTACTACGGGATCAACCATGAAATCGCGAAAAAAAATTCAAACTTTTCATACATTTTGATGGAGCAAGGTTAATCTTTTGTATGAAAAGTTTGATTTTTTTTTCGCGATTTCATGGTTGTTCCCATAGTAAAAATTGTTCATATTGATGAGTAGTTTCACCCCTCCGCCGAAACCGCCGCCGCCGCCGCTCCGCTCCGGTTTGCGTTGCCGGTGTTTTACAAATAACCCTGTATGTATACTTATACTATACTTGGAATCACTCAAATTATACAAAACAATAAATGCATCGAAAATATGCTACGCATTACAGATTATGGAAAACAAATCCAAATTTATTAAAGTACGTAAATTATTTAACTTAGTGGACTGTATGTTATGTGAAACGATCTAAAATAAGTACTTGGAGCAACTATATCCCACAAAATAAAAATATATTGTCACACTACTCAATGAAACTTACCTATGGAACGATATTCCACAACCAGGATAATATTCTCGCTTGCACCCAATCATAACTCAAGTATTTACCATCTTGTCGCCAAAAAATTATTCTAGGCACAAAAATAATGTTTGATCACGTTTATTTCTGAACTATGAAAACCACGAATGTTGACAATAGGTTGACAACTAAGTTGACAATGTAAGCCATTTTGAATGATGTAGTGTTTCCCGCATGCAAACTTCTTTAACTACTGGTATCCAAATATTGTAATAATCAATCTTATTGAATAACGTATGGAAATAATAATATTTAATATAATATTTAAAGCACGTCAATTATAATTTTTATTATGTTTATTTTGATAGCCGTGGGTAGAAGTTTCATTAGTTCTAATATGTATGTAAAAACGATTCTGAAAATACCAATTTAGTAGATTACTAAGTTGATGAGTAATGGCCATGTGTGCAAGAGGGACACCGCTGAATCTCGGGTGACTTTCATGTGGGCACAAAATTTCGTACAACTAATTATAGCAGTAAGCTCTCTAGTTATAGGTACTATGTATTATCTCTATGCTTTCACCATACTATTTCACGGAGTGGGGGTCACTCCGTGAAATAGTAGGGTGAAAGTCGTCGTCGTTGACATGACCCGGAGTGACCCAGAGCGATCGTCCGACGACACGCGCTCAAATAACTGAACGGTTTAGTGTGATCGCCCACGTCGTCGAGCGTCGTCCGGCGTAATAACTGAACACACCCACGGAGTGACCAGAGCGATCGTCCGACGACGCTCGCTCAAATAACTGAACGGTTTAGGCTGAACGCACATCTGTCCGAACCGACCGCGACGAACGAGCCTAACGAAACGAATTTTCGAATTCTTTATATGAAATCCTATGAAACCTCGCACACCTATCCGTGCCGAATCGGACGAATCGCCGGAAGAATTCGGTAGGCATATAAATCCCAGACGAATTCGGATGACGTCATCAGATTCGATGCGGACAATTCGGACAGGGTTGCCAGTGGGCTCAGGGTTGCCAGATGGTGACTTTTTTTTCTCGTACCAGGGTTGTCAAAAATCTCGTAATTTCAATACATAATCTCGTAAAAGTATAATATTTTAAATGTTACCTACTTTTTTTTCAGTCCATCCTCCCTTTTCTGTTATTTTACTAGGTGGAGTAGATGAAGATTCACTGTCACTACTCACTATGGAAATGCGCTGGAACTTCAGCTACTATACGCGTACTAGCGTAAAAGATACATTGCCCCACCACACCCACACCTTTCAGTTAGTGCAAAAGAGATAAGAAATTGAATCAATATAATCATTACTGCATTATGGTTATCAACAAAAAATACATCTTTGTGGGAATTCACTAGTCAGCGACTAAATATACATTGAGTGATGAGCCGATGAGGAAATGAATCTAGTCCAAATATATTAATCTGTGATCTAGTCATGTGTTAGGTCGATCGTTTTTCTCTCTTTTATAATGTTTTTGGGTTATACATGATGCAGGCAGTCAACATTGTTAAAATCTCGTAAAAAAGTGTACGAGATTTTTGTTTTTCTCGAATCTCGTACAGATCTGGTAAATCTCGTAAAGTTACGAGATTTCTCGTACGTCTGGCAACGCTGAGTGGGCTCGAGTCAAAAGTTATCTGGATCAGTGTTGCCAGATGTATTAAGATGATCTGAAGAAGGAACTGCTTAAATCTAAGTTTTTAAACTGTCATGGCCACTAACATTATCATTAGTTATGAACGGGGTATTTAACATGCTAAAATCTGTATAAAATCTGAATGATATTCTAATCTGTATAGGCTTAAGAACCTTTTAAAAAATTAACTTATGCAGTCTAAGTATTTTGTTCTGCTTCTTTTAAAAACCATATTTAATTAATAAATCTGTGATTTCAGAAAACAAATTATGAAACTAAACGTAATGGAAACGTCATTTCTTTCGGCGCGGTCGATTCGGTCGGCGCGGACGATTCTTTCGGCGCGGACAGGTGTGCGAGGCTATCAGAAACTTCGGTTCGTTCGGCTCGTTCGGCGCGGTCGGTTCGGACAGGTGTGCGTTCAGCCTTAGTGTGATCGCCCGGCTTCTTTGGTCATTGCTTAAGACGATAGTTTATGAACCTACGGAGAGAGGCTTCTTTGGTCATTGACCTACGGCTACGTACAGTGGCTTCTTTGGTCATTGGGCTACGTCGTACCCTTAGATTATGTAAACCTCTAGATGAAGTGACAATGTAACCAGTTTTATATCGGTGTTTAATTTGAGCATGTGTGTGTGAATGTTACCAGATTGAACCCTATTTTCCCATAAATAAAACTGAGATGTATCGAATAGTTCATTTTTTTAATATTCATCAATTTTATGCATTATAAACTTTAAAAAAAAGTAAAAACTGACTTCAGAAACTAAAAAGTATAAAATAATTTTCTTAAAAAACTTATCAGCTTCTGAAGTCGGGGCCTTTAAAATTCTTCAATGCAGCTAGCTTGATAGTGGCACTGACTTCAGAAGCTGATAAGTTTTTTAAGAAAATTATTTTATACTTTTTAGTTTCTGAAGTCAGTTTTTACTTTTTACTCTTCCAGGCTCTTCAACCTATATGTTAATGACCTCATAGTCGATCTTAGCAGCATGAGTGTTCGATATCGGGTTGGTGGTGTTTGTATTAACAGCTTTAACTACGCAGACGACATGGCGCTGCTGGGCCCAACTGCAGGATCCATTGGAGAGCTGTTGAAAGTATAGACAATTAAGTTTTTGCATAAGATATTGTTAAGAGACATACCAACCTTGCCTCTTTTGTAAAAGATAGTATTTGTCTATGATTGTCTTTTAGACCTAGTTACTATGAGTTACTGTTCTTGTTATTTTTTTTCTGTCAAGTTTGAAATATGTACTGAATAAAATTTCATTTTATTCTTGAAGATAATCTAATTGTTTATCTTATTACTGAATACACAGTTAATCGCATGTGGAGCGTTTACTTGCTTCACAGATATATTTTTCATGACCGGGATAAAATCGATTTAAAAGGAAAATAATCTATAAAATTGAAAAACGACTGAATTTTGTTAACATTTCTGACTAAGGTTCATAGGTTTTTATTTAATAGAAAATTCGAAAGTCAATTCAGATTTCCCGTATTTTTGGGTATTTCAAAGGCCATAAACTGAGCACACTGAATGACTTTTGATTTAGAGGTTATGGAATCAATTATTACCTATAAATTCTTATTAATTGATAATATCGACTTATTTGAATTGTATTATTATTTTTATGTGTTTAACGGATATTCACCTAATCACAAACAAAGCAATTTTAGCATATAATTGCAGTAAAACGTATCTGTGAAACGTAACATTACCGGCAGCACTTTTTGTTCGGTTTTTGCATCCAAGGACACTGCAGACCACCATGTTCACATTGATAATATCAAATTATGATTACACTATCAGAAGAACACCCACAACAAGTAATTCAGGCTGTTAAAATTAATTAATTAATAACTTTTGATAGAATAACAACAACCCGACGTCAATTTTGGTTGCAAAATGTCTAAATGACAAATGTGCTCATATCAAAAAAGTGGTTAAACGGCGTTCATTATAGTCTTTCTCGCTCTTTCTACTGACTAATGTATAAGTTCGCCATCCTCTCACACTAACGATGCGTGCGTGTCACTTGATCTTGAGGTTTACATAATCTAAGGTCGTACCATAGGTACGCACTGCGCATTTGCGGAATGATCATTCCGCAAATGCGCAGTGCGTACCTATGGTGCGTACCGTAGTATCCCTTAGTAGTCTGTGGTGCGTACCCTGAATGAATCACAGACCTGCCTGAATCATCATTCAATATTTTCTTTTCTCTATGATTTTGTTTTGTCTGTCTTTCATTCTTGATTTCGTCAATCAAAAATATAGACAGTCGCGCACAAAGACTACAATAGTATATCGGACATAGACAGGCAGCTCGGCCTTTTTTTATTATTAACCTTAATATCAACCGCAACGCCATCTATTTTTTCGGTAGGGGAACTAAGGGTATAGGTACCTAGCTATAGCTACATATACCTATAGCTGTACGCTGCATACTAGGTACGTATTATATGTCAAGTGACGTAGGAAGAGTTATTGAAAATTATGAATAAAACAGTTAATATTTTAACATAATTTATTATAAAATAAATTTAACTATGTACACTGCATATTAAAGGGATGCTCCAGCTTGTGGCTGAAAATTCAATATTTATCCAGGTTTTTTGCAATTTTGCATATGTTAGAGAAATTTTTGAGAAGTATTTGGTTATTTGTGTAAATTTTTATTTTTATTAATCAACATAATATTTTTTTATGCACTTATTATGCTATAAATATCTTCTAAATTCAATCAATGGTGTAAATTTGTATATTTTGCGACTTTTATAAACATTACATGAATACTATTTAACCATGCTATTTTAAAGGCAAACAATCATTTGAATTTATCTACATAAAATGTGTTGCTGTCGCAGACATCAAAATTATATCAATATCTAATGTTTACTTATGTAAAAATACGAAAAACTGGGAAAATATTGAATTTATAGGTACAAAATGAGAGTCTAAGTACTCCTAAACTAAATTATACATTTAATATGTTATTTTGTGTTTTTCTTTTTCTTCCTTTATGTTTTAGATAGTGTCTATTTGCCTTTTCTTTCATAGGATCATTTATATCCCAAAAGGTTATTTTTCCAATGAGAACATTGTTGATATCTTTGCACCAATTGTGTATGAAAAACATTGTGCTTTTATTTATTAAATAATTACGCAAATTATCTTTATGTTCAGCACAAGTAATATATGATAAATTTACATTTACATTTATAATTAATTTTATATATGCCGATATATATTCTTTATTGCTTATATTTCTATACATATATGTTCCACTTGGGCAAAGAAATCAAACAATGCTCTTGTAGGATAGCACAACCACCTTTTGTTGCCAAATTCTTTCATTTTTATATATTTGTGGAAACTTTGTAGCTCTTCTGCTTCCATATTGTTTCTGCAGGCCACACAGTTTTTATAAATATGCTTTTTGGCAAGTTGTGCTATCCACCCACTGCAATACCCTATTGCTGCGCTTCTTTCAACGTCCATTGGAGTTTGGCTCTGTATTAGGTCGTCTGTATTTAAAAGTTCTACATTTAAATGAGCACTGTCAATTTCCCCTTCACATTCAGTAGAGCTGTTGTCTCCTGGTTTCGCTAAAAAATATTTTAGTGATTGGAGACAAACACCGTCATCTTTTTCACAGTTTGAGCCAACTGAATGTGAGGATGAAATATTATTAATTAATAGAGTTTTGAAGGCTCCTTCAAATGCAGACGACGTAGGCATAATGTTGCTGTAACCATGAGCTCTAATTGCCCCAAAAAAGTTTTCCAATGCGTCTTGATTGAAATTGCGCAGCAATAAAGAGTTAATCCCTTTGGAATTTAAATATTTTACAATTAATTTAAACCCTTCTATGGTTTTGATCCAGCTTGACAACGAAGGCACTACTCCTTGGTTATTTGAATTAATAAATTTCATGGTTTTGAGAATAGGTAGACTATAGTTCCACAATTTGTGGTGAGGTGAGGTTGGGGTCACTGCAGCCCTGTAGATTTTTCCTCCTTTTATCCCGCTAAAACTCCCATTGACGCTGTCAAACAAATCATCGAAGAACATGAGTAAATCTGCTGTGTCGGTACTTTCCTTTTCTAGACTTCCATATCCTGCAAAGTAGATAAAATATATTAACACGACTATCCATCGGTGTGATTCTCGGTAAAGAATAGACCACCACTCTCCGTCTGAGCGTGTCGTAAAAGGCGACTTAGGGATCGTGTAAAGAGGATGGACAACAGCATCCTTATTTGTGCTAAGAACATGCAATCAGCAATCCGTATACCAAGTGTGGTGATTCTGGCAATGTCCCAAAAGACCGTTTATGGTAGCAGTCATTGGGAGGCCCATGTTCAGCAATGGAACTTAACAGGCGAGTATGATGATTATGAACGAAACTTATTTACATTGGACTTAGTTTGATTAACAATATGATCACACACACACACACACTTCGACTTATTAAGGGCTTATTTCGCACTCATTATTCACTTAATGTAAGCAAAAGGATTCTGCTGAAAAATGTAGCTAATGTACTTTGGCAGTGTAATTGGTTGTAACACAACCGTTGTAATTAAATAAATAAATAAATGGCCCTCAGATGCAAGTGTTTTTATTTTATTTTGTTTCTTAATTATTATTTTTTTGTATCGATAACAATTGCTTGTCTTCTCATGGCCACCTTATCATTTTCTGTGCGCGTTTT
This sequence comes from Allophyes oxyacanthae, assembly GCA_932294325.1. Taxonomy (NCBI): domain Eukaryota; kingdom Metazoa; phylum Arthropoda; class Insecta; order Lepidoptera; family Noctuidae; genus Allophyes; species Allophyes oxyacanthae. Next base: position 6,818,024 of record OW028618.1, on the reverse strand, counting down.
AAATATCTACTAAGAGATTATGACAAGATTGGAAGTAGCATCATCATGTTTGAAATTAACATACTGCGATTACAAATCTGTTTTGTCGAGGGTGGTGGTTATGGCAATATTCAGCGGGTCTCCAACGTACTAAATGGTAATGAACATCGACACTAGTAATAAACTTCAATACGATCGTGAGAGATTAAAGTTCGAGCTACGTTGTTAAAAAATACCGATCATGAAGATGGGAGTCTCAACTACATGATAGGTTTTTCTTTTTTACAAGGTAGTTCGAAGTTTAATCTCTCACGATCGTATCGAAGTGTATTACCAGAGTCTGATGTTCATTACCATTTTGTTACGCGGTAGACCCGCAGATCACGATAGTTGGCAATTAAATCTGGCTGTATGATAATAGACTACGGGGCATTTTGAACCACAAAATAACAGATGTTTAAAATTAATGGTCTGATTACCCATACAAAAATTCATGTTTAAACGACAGATTTTGCTCTAATCATAAGTTATATTGTCGGTGAACTTGGGCCTATATCATTGAAAAACCTGACTGATATTTTCACGATTGTAACATTAGTAAAGACAGATAGGAAATTAAAAGCTATGTATCTATAAACATTCACAATAATAAATTAATAAAAATAACAAACTGCTTACCTGCCATAAATCCAAGAGCTACTCCAACTGATTGGCTGAACACTTGAGTGCAATGTTTAACCCTCATTTTTGGTATTAATGCAGGTAATACATGGTGAGCCGTTAATTTAGGCACCAGCTTCACGCCTCTATAACCTGGACACCTTTTGTACAATGTCACAATGTGGTCCCATTTTGCAATACATTCTTTACCTTTAATGGTAAATTTAAGGTTTTTTGTAAGTAGGTTGTTTCTCATACCTTTTATGAGGTGAGGTGGATCATATATTGGAAAAATTTTATCCATTTCCACCTCAAAAAAACCCTCTTTATATTCTTGTCCATTGCGTAAGAAAGTTTCTTGTGTTTCTTTCAATAAGGAGTTTATAGCTGCCACATTGGAGGTGCCTTGGTCACATACTGTTGCCACGACCTTCAGTCCTGTTTCTTGCACTTTTTTTATAATAATCTTTATTTGTTTCTTTAATTCCATAGTTTTAGTGCTTCCACTACAATAATAATAGGCCAGAGGCTGCTTATATTTTTTCACAACGCCTCTTATCATGAAAACCAGTACGTGATCACAATATTCTTTTCCGGTTATTTCACCATTGTCTACAAATCCTGATATTTTGTCATTTCTTTTGTCGTAGGAAATACCGGGTCCAATTGCCATCTCATCGAAAGTTAAAACACAATATTTGTAATTGTTAGGCATTTTGGCGACTCTATTTTTTAAATTTTCGAATATTATGTTGTTTACTCCAGCTTTCAGGTTTATTTTGTGTAGTAAATTTTGTAAGGTTCTTCGGCTTGGCAAAATACATATGTTGCTCAGTATGCGATATGCCTTTGGAGATGGTTTGTAAAGAGACAACGCCAATATTTTTTCATCAAGCGTGAATCGCCTTCCTTTTTTTTTCTTGCCGCTTTGAGACGCTTGCATTTGGCAAAATAACTTCGCAGTATTAGACATATGCTTACAAACAATATTGAATGCAGTTGTTGTTTTCATTTTTTTAGCAATCATGTATTTTGCTTTAAAAGACTTCTTAACGCTTTCACATTTTCTTAACTTTTTCAAAATCGATTTATATTCCTTATGTTGCGCCAAAGTTACACGAGGACCTGAAAAACACGTATTTTCTTATAAACAAAATTATAATCAAGCTTTAAAAAAGATTTACATATTCAAGAGTTAAAAATGAAGTATATTATTTATTTATAGGACCTCCCAACAAAGTCTACACAGACACATGACATTTGAAATAATTTCATTGGTTGGTATTAATTGTGCGCCTCCAATTATAGGAGACCACAGCATTCACTTACTAGGTATAGTCATCATCATATTGTTAGGGGCAGTCAAAGTGACCTAATATTTAGAAACATCCAAAGTAATCACTGATATCCTGTCAACCATGGTCGTCAAATTGTTCAGAACACCCATCTTGCACAAATATATCGGATCAACAAAAACGTCGTATATATTAGGTCATTCAAACCGTCATTATTAGGGTAGCAAACACAACGCCAGTGGTTTCCAAGCAGTCAAGGTATTCAAAAATAAGAAACACTAGTAAAATTAACATTATTTTACTGAGAGCAATATCCAAATCACAACATTTTGATATGTCTTTAAATTGCCTACAGAACGGCGAAATGCCCTAGGTTTGTTCTGGATCATGGGATATTATTAAATAGGTTATAGCTACTTATTCGCGGCAAACGCTTCCATTAAATATTTTGTGCGGGAATATCAGGTCGGCCAGTTTCCTTCTGTCTGCTAACGAGGTGATTTTATAATGTTTTAGCCTCTCATTGTAGCTGATAATATTTTCAAAGTATTCAAAGTAAATAAGTATTTTTTTACATTTATGACCTAACCTTGGGCGGGATCTTCATTCCAGTTTAATTGTGCAATTCAGTAATAGTGTTTTATATTAAATTATATACATACTTTTTGATTTCATTGTTTTCTTTCTTTTCTGGGTCCTGCGTTGAATTTGGTCAGGTTGTAACTCCACAACAACATTTTGATGTCCTGTAAATTAAATATTCATATTGTCAAGCAGTGATAGCCTAGCGTTTGAACGCTTGCCTTCCATGCAGGAGGATCTGAGTTCGAACCCGGCCCGTACCTCTGACTTTTAGCATTTATGTGCAGATCGCAATTTGATTATCACTTGCCTTAACGGTGAAGGAAAAACATCGCGAGGAAACCTGCACCCCTTAGAGGGCCTCTAAGGCCTAACCCTTCTCATTCTGAGAAGAGGCCCATGCCCAGCAGTGGGACAGTAATGGGCTGAATTTATTCTATTATTTTATTGTCAAATAGTTTATATTGTAAATATGTAATGTATGTCTTTTATATTCATTATTATAATCTATAATGTAATCCACATTACATAGGTGGATACAGAATACATTTTCTTCACATAGATTTTGATATAAGTTTATAATTTAAATTAAAACAGAATTAGGCAGGTACATGTCATTGTGCTAATAATTATGTGTTCTCATGTAAGTGAATTGTAAATTCTAATGAGAATAAATATATCTCAAACCCGATGTCATCGATCATCAAGGTATTTTTATCAATATAATTAAAATGACATATCAGAGAAATTAAATATAAATTATCATTACTTGCATTACCAGATAAGTAGTCTAATATCCTAAAAAAAATATAATTGTATATAGAAAGTTATCTTGGACGAGTGATTTGTAGATAAGAAGTCTTTTACAGAGTAGTAGCATTTTGAAACACATTATGAAGGTTCTTCAAAAATATTTTTATTTTAGGAATGTCTCAAATAGGTCTCTGTATATTATTAAATATATGAGAGGCACTGCAAAAAATACTTTCATGGAAAAGATGGTGTCTTGCTAGTAACTGTGCACAACTTATCCTAATGCTGATTTTATCTTTCAATAAAAATAAAAAAAAACCTTCAAATCATGCTTTGAAATAATGTTTTATTGATCATTATAGATTTTTGACTATTTTTATTATTATTGTTTTTAGTTAGTGGTGATTTCGACATTATGATGAATGATTTTGACATTATTTTTGATTGTGTTGACATCATTAATAAGTATTAATAATTATTACCATAATTGGCCAAATGTATGTACTAGTGTTTAAGAAGTGTATGTAATTACTAACAAATTGGATTTTATGATCTGTTAATAAATGATTTGATTGCTTAATAAATCTATAAAAATATTTAAACATAATGTTTATTTTGGGTGTTTATTCAGCTCACTTTATAAAAAATATACAAACCTGATATCAAATCATCTGACTGTGTTTTTAAAACAGCTGATGTTGAAGCTAGGGCCGGCTTGTTTATTATACTCGTAGCTTCAATGATATGTTGTCCTGAAATACAAAATTAAATAACTTTATTCAGTTGAGGCTCAAAAAAGCAATCACACACCGGTTTGAAAAGAAGATAATAAATCTGAACCAAAAAAAAATTTTGTAATAAAAGACATACCTGATGTATTAAAATTATATTCCCGTAGTGGATTTCGTTGGGACTTCTCAGAGACTGACATAACCACTGCTTCACCAAGTGATTGTGCCTCCAGATCTAGAATAATATTAAAAAATTGTCTATGTTTATTATTTGCTTCTACAAAATAAATGTATTGAAGATTATTATAGTATAACAATAGTATTACCTGGGATATGCAATACTGGAATTGCTAATTTACTCAGTCTTTTCGTTGGATACTTGTGAATATCTTCAAAATGTCTATGACAGACACGTTTGTTCTCATAGACAGTAAGATGATCCAATGTAGCTATTGCACCACCAATATTCGAAATCCACGTTTTAAATCTCTCTGGCTGTGTCTCTGGATTCGGGAAATGGTGTAGAGGCACACCTGAAAAAATGACACAACTAGTTAGATGTAAATATGTATATAATTAAGGGTCCCTATCAGTTTCGAGTTCGAAAAACAGAAAATTCGACTTATTCAGTGCAAATTATTGCACTGAAAAATTATTATGTTATTATATCTATTAAGTCTATGAATTTAATTTTTTTAAACAACGGTTGCAATTCTTCAACTTATAAGACATTATTTAGATGTTTTATTACAACTAAATATTTAGTCAAAAATAAAATAAAATAATTTCATTTGGTAGATAAACACCTCAAATTTTAAAATATTCACCACTTAATTGCAATTTTCAATAAATTCTTAAGCGTTGACGTCGGTTTTGTACATGATTTTATAAGGATTTTTTTAAAGTACTAATTCAATTGTCTTTTAAAAATTAAATTGTAGGTTGCATAATAAACTATTCCCAGTACTAACGTTTTTTTTTCACAGTGTTATTCGTTACCAGTAAGTTAAACAAGTGATCGAAAAAGTTGGTGTTTTGTGCTTACGTAAAAACGTGTTTGATTTTTATTTTTCCTAATTTATATTGAGTTGTTATCATAATTCCAACTGCATAGACAAATAGAAGATGTATAACTATGCATTAAAAAAATCGGATATCATAAAGTTGTTGAGAAATTTGCGCTGAAAAAGAAGTAATTTTCTGTTTTAGACCGTAAAATTGATATCCCATAATCAATTAACCTGCTGTCGTTAGAGAGTAGTATATTCCTTGTATCACTAAATTACCAAGGAGACCTTTACAATTAGTATTTACATCAATTTCAATTTAATGTAGCATTGTAGTACATAGGTTGATAAAAATAACTGTTATAACGTTGGCCTCCTTGTAAATGGTATATATTATATAATGTACTCTGCGGCTATTACAATAGCAATATGTGAAACATAATGACGAATAGAGTGTAACCCTCCAGGTGAGGCGAATAAAGGTAGAAAAACAAAATTTACATACCATCTTTCCTAACCACAACACATCCTGGTACACAGCAAGAATTTTGTGACATGGTTGAAGTTCACTGTTCACTGTTTGCAATTATGGGTCCAAACTCTAAAGAGTGCCTATGCGCAGTCAGTAATCCACAGTAACTTCACAAGTTTTCTAATCCTTTCGGTATGTCGTCCCACGGAGGAGGATACTCAACTCAACACAAACTTACAAACGAAAGAAATATTGTAACGCGGCACGGCAACACGGAGGAACAGAGGCTCAACTCAACGTGGATAGCAGATGCACTTGCGAAACAATGAGACTTTTATTGCAAAAGGAAAATGCGCAGGAGCGTAAACACTCTCACACCGGCCATTTGCAATACAAGTGTGCCCATAAGAAAACAAAACTGTGCACGTTTTAAATACAAAAATATGATTTCTGTATTATTGTGCTGATGCTAATAACCTCAATATGCTTGAATTTATTACACTATTATTTTTCTTTATTCACTTTACCAATAACTTGTGATAATTATTTTATTTATTGATTTCTATTTTATGGAAACTCCCAGCATAAGAATCATATATTTAAATATAGCAACACCGTAATTTTGTTTCTCCTAACTTTTTCTTAGACGGCGCTGTTTTCAGTATTTTAGCGAAATTTTTGTATTACTCCTAGTTGCCATAGCATGGTCGCGCAGTATCAGACACAGTAGCATTTCCAGCATTATAATTTAATCAGTCATACTCATATTACTTCCAATCCAATTACGATAGAATAGGTCCTGTTGATTTTTATTTACAGTGTGAAATTCACTTTGAAATATTTTTGTAACATGTCCTGATGTTTTAACTGTACTTTACTGAACGAAAGACAAGTAATTTCTGCTCGGTACAGTTAGTACAGCGATGATGCAGCCAAATCATTGAAACTACTTGCATTGTGTATAGTTTTGTGAAACAGTGAATCCTAATTGAATCAACCTCTCATCGGATATATTTCAATGTAAGTCCTATCAATCGCTTTTACAAATCGATGTCAATGACAAACAAAGTTTTCCGTAAGACGGAATAGTTTAGGACAACTCTTGCATACTTTGAAGTCTTCTTTTATTTTGATTATAAATATTCCTATGATTGTACCTATGATACGAGTTCGTTAAAATCGAAACATTGATCTATTCAAAGAAAATTTAGTAAATATACCTATTTCGTCGAGTTGCTTGAAGGTGAAGAATGAAGGATTTGGGTGTGATCTGAGAACCTAAGATGAAACTCTGACCGAAATTTGAACTGTGAGCACTATTAAGTCCCTAAGATTACACTGACCCAATTATTTACTACAAGAACCATAGTGCCCAGTCTGAAACTACTCAAACTTTTCCATCTGAACTTTTGCTATTAATAATCATCCTGAAAATGTAAGTTTTGTGTATCAGATGTATAATTATGTTTTCAAATGAGCTTGTAATTATTCATTTGTGATACTTTAAATCATAAAGAAAAAGTTGATGTATCACAATAATTATAGACTGCCACTTTCACTGTTGATGACCCAGTTTTGGATCAATATGCCTTACATTGAATACAGTTTACCCAAGAAATAAATTAATGTAGGTTGTTTGACGTGGGTATTAATTTTCAATTTTATTTTAGTAAATGAATTGGCCATGTCTATTTTTTATGCAGAAATCTCTAATTATGTATTGTGTAAGTTATTTTGTAAATTCAATTATTACTATACCTACATCACTCAGGCATAGAACAATAATAAGGTCTGTGTTTCGGCACTTATAAGAATTAAAGTGACTGTGAGAGCATAACAACCAAAAGCTTCTCAGTGTTAAGCATTATCATGATGTCCCTATTGTTTTGGGTATCTGTATTGAAAACTTGAATTTGAAACTCCAATTTGCTAGCATTTCTATTCTGTCAATTGGAGATTGTCATCTTGCCTTCAGGCTTGCAGGTCCACCACGTAACTAAAATGGTAATGAACATAAACTCTGGTAAACATAATTACAATTGTGAGACTAAAATTTGAGCTACCTTGCTAAAAATTGTCTTTCTTGGTTGTAATGAAGTTTATAACCAGCTCATTACAATTTAAGTTATGCAGTAGACCCGCTGGTCTGTGCTTTAATTTAAATTTATTTATTTTTTTGTTCTCTGCTGTTTGTTTTTTCCCTGTATAGATTTAAGTGTATATGTAATATGTGTTACTGTACTGATGACCTATGCTATGTATGCTTAGTAGACCACTTTTTTCTTTGCTATCTCTAGTGTTTCTACAATAATAATAGCAAAAATGTGTACTATTACATTACATACGATTACTATTACATAAACAGTTACTGGTATCTATTTTGCCAGGAAGTTGTCTGCAACATTTTTGGTAATAATTTTAAACTAGCCCATCATAATATATGTCTGCTCACACTTTTTAAATAGTTTCTTCTTTTTTATGGTGACAACTGAACAGAGGTCAACTAATTTGCCAGATTCTAGTGTAACAGACACTTTGTGGTAGGTTATTAGCGAATAACAAAAGAGAAACACAGATAATGATTATTTAGTTAGTTAGTAAAATATATTGTAGTTTAAATTATTAGCTAATTGACTTTGTTTATGATTGTTAGGAAATATGTTAGAACCATTATAATTATGGAGATAGGTAGTATAAATAATCATAGTAATATTATAAAGAGAGAAGTCCTGATTGACTGACTGACTTATCATCAACGCACAGCCGAAACCGCTGAAGCTAGAGTCACGAAATTTGGAGGGTAGGTCCCTTTTGTATTGTAGGCAAGCAATAAGAAGGGATTTTTGAAAATTCAGCCCCTAAAGGGGTTAAAAAGGGGTTGAAAGTTTGTATGGGAGTCCCTTCATTTTTGAACTGAGAAAGATGAAAATTGGGATTGAGGCTTTTGGTTACAAATAAAGAAACACGTGTTTCTGCGTTCTTGGAAATTCATCCTCTAAAGGGGCGAAATAGGGGTCAAAATTGTTTTTGAAGTGTAATACGTGAATATTGGGATTGTTTTTGAAGTGAGAAACGTGAAAATTGGTATTTCGGCTTTTGGTTAGAAATAAAGAAACACGTGTTTCTGCGTTTTTGGAAATTCATCCCCTAAAGGGGCGAAATAGGGGTGAAAATTGTTTTTGATGTGAGAAACGTGAAAATTGAGATTTAGGCTCTGGTTAGAATAAAGAAACACGAGTTTGTGCGTTTTTGAAAATTCATCCCCTAAAGGGGCGAAATAGGGGTGAAAATTGTTTTTGAAGTTAGAAACGTGAAAATTGAGATTTAGGTTTTTGGTTAGAAATAAAGAAACATATGTTTGTTCGTTTTTGGAAATTCATCCCCTAAAGGGGTGAAAATTGTTTTTGATGTGAGAAACGTGAAAATTGGGATTTAGGCTTTTGGTTAGAACAAAGAAACGTGTTTCTGCGTTTTTGGAAATTCATCCCCTAAAGGGGCGAAATAGGGGTGAAAATTGATGTGAAGTGAGAAACGATCGATGGTTTAAGAGAAATTAAAAGTTCTTTGAAAGTTGACACTGATTTTACATAACGTAAGGACCGCGACGTTGTGATGTACGGTGCGATGTATTCGAGAACGGGAACGCTTTGTAAGAGGTCAAGAATTGATGAATATTAAAAAGTATCTACCGCTAACTTTGTACCTACCCGTACGAAGTCGGGACGGGCCGCTAGTTTACTTATATAATTTGAATTGGAATAACTACAAAACAATGTTTACATAAAAGAAGACAGTTTGAAATTGTGTTGTCCTTGCCTACGTGTTATTTGCAAATGTGTATTCATATTTTAGTCCTACACCATGAGCCATATCCTAATTATTGGCATATTCAACATCTGGGCAACATATTTTCAACAAATGGTGTGTATTTTGATCATCAAAACTTTTACCATTAGCACAGATTATTAAATAAGTAGGTCCTATGCCATAGCTTATAAAAAAACTATGTTCTTAATAATACGCCAAGTATGTACCTACCTATAGACTTTTATTTACAGGTCTAGTAGCTCCAAATGTTTTGAAGGTTTTATTTGCTGGCCAGAATTTTGTGAACAAATTTTTTATAATTTACACTGAGTTCATACTTAGGGTTAAGTAGATAGGTAGACCCTAAGTATGGACAGTAGGTATTTACTATAATAATTTGGATAATTGACTTCCACATGCACACTGACAAAAACTCCATCGAACCTATAATTAGACAGAAGCAGGTTCAATCTTCTTTAGAATTCCTAGAAGTGTTTGTTAAAAATATGTGGACTTTATATTATTCTTTCGTTAAAATTGTACATATTACTATCTTAATTCATCAATCAATGCAATGTTCTGACGACGTGCCTGCAATTATTAATATATTATACACTCGAGCTTTTTATGATACAAAAAAAGAAACATATAGAATGTGTGTACTTTATAATTCGAACTTAAATAATGTTCCCAGTGAAAATCCCGTTCAATTCGTCAAGTTATTACGCGATAATTAATCACCAGTGCTTAAGATGGGTATGGTGTTCCTATCTAGCTACTGAAACGATTGATTACCGCGCCATCTGTCAATTGTCATTACAAATACAGAATGCGAGTCAATTGAGTCAATAGAGTCAATAGAATGTTTTATTTCATTATTTTAAAAGTCATATTATATTTAAAAATCGTCTGATGATGCAATACAACACAAAACAGATTTCTAGCAACCGCCGCCGCCGCGGCCGGCCGCGCTATCCACGGAGGCACGGACCACGCGGCGTGAATACGGCGCTAGCGAGTCAACGTGGCGCGCACGCCATTGAAATGCCAGGCCAGTGTAATTGGCCTCGGGTTTTCGACTCTCTTCCTATATTTTTACAAATTAGCTTTAGTTAGATAACATGTAAATTGCATTTCAGATACAAAACAAACCAAAAAAAAAATGAGTTGAATACTTAAAAACGACTCCTTTCAAAGTTGAATAACTCCAACCACAGCGAATTCTAGATTTCTGGCATGCACGTTTTTGATAACGAATGCATGAATACTGAAAATTTTGATACGACATGTGTATCAAAATTTTCAGTATTTATGTTAGTTTTCATTGGAGCTGGGCACACGCCATACATTTTTGCCCATTCTCCTTTCATCAAGATCGGTTCAGCCGTTTAGTCGGGGAAAGGTAACATAACAGACAGACATAGTTACTTTCGCATTTTTAATATTAGTAAGAATAATAAAAAAGGCCTTCCGTTAATGTTTTTGTTATCTTCAATAAATTATCATTACATCCTGAATGAAAGCGAGTGGTGCGATCTGCGGATGACTGCGACCGGCGTCGCACCCAGATCTCTTGGTAATAGCTTCTCATAATAATATGTGGTACAAGTGAGAGAGCCATATTGGCCATATTGTTAACCATCACTATACACGTGGTTTACGTGTTTAGTGATGGTAAAGTATAGTCAACAAAACGATTTTATTAAAATCATCATTGTCAGAACAAATACTTATAAAACATTTATTTTTTTACTATCTACTCCAGTTTGCGAACTTATTGAATTAATGCAAAATGTAATTATCATTGTCCTAATCATAAACAGTCCTTTATTATTACCGTCAAGACATATAATTATGTTATAGTAGGCGTTCGTACAAGTACGGTATATCGCTCTACTTTCGCCCCTTGTACCGCATGTCTGTATATTTACCCTTGCCCACACCACATCATACTTTAGATTACCTATGTATACTGTGCCCACATGTTGGTGCGGTGACCCTGTTAACACATGACATGCACGATGGACTCAATTGTTTTAGTCTTCAACATCGCTGACTCGTGTTTTGACAATATTCGCGACGCCCGTAGAATGTTACTTACTCGTGTTTCTGTTAAATAAGCAGTCTGCATCGTTTGACCTACTTGTAAACTCATGGGCAGATAAACATATCCTAATTATAATGTGTTAACTACCATGCGTAATCATCATGATCTATTATCACGACCGAAGCGTCAATTTTGAGTTATTAAACGAATGTAATTTTTAGTTTGATATTTTTAGCAATAATATATTAATTTAATTACCTAAGTTTAAATAAATTTTAGCATAACAGCGGGGAATCACCATAAAATAAAATAAATGAAACTTGTTGTGCGGTAGTTATCTATATTGACGCACAATATATTCAGTGTAGTACCTACCTACTGTACAGTTTACTGTTAACACTTACCGTGACTGACCGTGAGTGCAATCATCAATAATATTCTGTTCTTAAAATAGAAGCTAAAGAAAATATTTAAATAATTTCAGTATATTTTCATTTTGTATACTATTTTATGTTATGAAAATGTGTTGGTTGGTTGGATGGTATGACTGTATGTACTTAATATAATTATATCCATTTATGTACATTCATTGTGAGGGGTGTTATCTTAAAAATATGTGCTCTGTGGAACAGTTTTGCCATTATTTGTCATTAATTTCCAAAGATATGCTGTTTAGTATAATAATAATCTTGACCGATAATCGCTTGTTGCCATTTGATAGGTACCTGCATTAGTAAGATCTTTTTAAATATTAACCTTCCTAACATTTTGACGGTGTACTAGCAGAATCTACTCGGCTTAAAATGATGGCCACGCGCGCTGTCTCAAGAAGTAAGCGCACGGCAAAATCATTTAGTTCATCTCGGAGAATTACTGGTTTCAAATTCAAACGTAGCATACAAACGTAGCAAACGGTATGGGCATTTGTACATCATATAACAACCATAGAAAGAGATGGCTTGTCCATAAGTAATCTATTCTTAGCTGGAACACCTAATGACTTGGTTATTTTTGCTAATCTAACCTCCCACGTGGATAGACATGGTGTCCAAATTGTGAACGAAGCTGTTTTAAATTCGTGCCTATCTATTTTATCACATATGGCTTGGCTCGCCCCCTGTTACTTAGGACTTTATACGTCGTCTTGTAAAACTGTTTCTGGAGTTACATGAAATGTTTGTAGATATGACTATGAGTGCATAATAATTATAGTCGTTTCTAAATAATGTATATCTGCCATAAAATAAAAATGGCCGCTGTACAGTGGGGTTTCTACACATTGGGACATTTGATGATCCTCATAGAATCTAGTATACGCCCATGTAGTAATGTTATTCAATCTACAAACAAATACATTGCATAGTTTAACCACATCAATATAATAAATAAAATATGCCCGTTTATAGAACACAATATATTCATGAGCTTACGTATAGTATTACTAAGCTGTAATGTGGTTAATGTAGGTATCTAGTTATCTACAATGATACGGAGACCTAAGCACGTAGAAACCTACATAATCATATAATTATAATAATTTGATTAAGTATATTAAACAGATTTTCCGTGCGGTTCCAGCAAATCTGCAAAGAATAGAAGATAATTATAATATTATAGGTTGGCGGTCTTTTCTCTTCCATCATCATGCCATCACTTCAATTTCCCTTTCTATCGTCTGTCCTTGGCCACTGGTCACGGTTAAATTAGGAGTTCTATTTTCTGCAGTGGACGTTTTCAGGATTTTATTCTTTTGAGTTTCCTCGTCAATGTTTGGACATTTATACTTTAATTCTAATTTGGATTATGTTTTGCCAGAAGATTTTAGAATGAATAGATAAATGTTTGTCCAGATTTGACTGAGTAGATATTTATTGAATATAGCTTCGGGCATTTTGGTCGCGGTTTATAATATTATCATGATACTTCGAAGTGCACTCAGTTGTATGTACTGCCCCCGGAACGAAAAAAGGCAAAACTTCATTTTTTTTCAAAATTGAGATTGTACATGTACACAGTATACACAATATACACAGTATGTATACAGTATTCTTTTTTCTGATACCGATCATGCAGAAAGCTCAATTTTGAAAAAATAAATTACTTACTGTGCCTTTTTTCTTTTTGAGGGCAGTGTATGAAGTACGAAGCAATCATACTGTCTTACTAAATTACATATTACAAAAACCTTATTTATTTTCTACTTTCTATTTTTAGACCAGGGTCTACTCATCCAGTACAAAGTCAAAGCTTTGTTTGTTATAGTAAACATGACCATTATGTACCTACTTCACACATACATTATACCGAAGAAGATAAAATGTGAATCACTGTACAATATTTTTAATTATTATGTTGCAATAAACATGTATTTTGGTAAAATTAAATGTCTATAACTTTGAGGTCTATAAACATATTTTGCCTTGTTTGCATATACTAATTAGGTACCTACCTACTTCCGTAACTACCCCTTTATGATTTATAGTAAGTTTTTATTATGAGGTTTTAAGTAGAGCTGTATCACTATGTATATAACATTTTGTTATATTTTCTAAAATCTATTTACGATGTAGATTCTACATCCACGTATGATGTTCTTGAAAGTATTTGCCACTTGCTTTCTGGCCTTGGCTAAAAAAGAGAATTCAAATATAATCGCATACACGGTACACCGCATCATCACCGATGTGTTTTTATTTTTAAACAAATGCGTATTTTATCAAGGATTCGTGTCTCGTATTGCTGTAAACAGTTTCATGGGCTGACAAGTTGTTGTCTCGTCTGTTATTCTGTCCCCACGACAATTTTAGTACCTGCTGACTCTCGTCGCAACTCTTCGTCGAGTCAGAAAATTGAGTGTGAGACAGCTCCCAGTACATAGACAGACTACTTCGCATAGGTTTTGGTTATTCAAGAAAAGTTGGGCAGGCTCCTCTAGATCTTAGGTTGTCATCTACCTACGTAAAAAGCCTGAGAAAAGTCTACTATTATCTTTAGTACGATAGGTACCGTTATCTCATATCTATTAGAGCATTGCGGAAGTAAGATACCACATGATGTTGCTCAAGCGCAACTGGTTACACTGGGCGTTGACAAAAATACAAATGGGAGTAGAGTGATGAATATTATTTTTAACCCACTTCCAAAAGGGAGGAGGTTCTATGTTCGTCTGTATGTATTTATTCGTCGTGACTAGGGACGATTTGAAAAAAATAATTCAAATTGAAATTTCATGAATGTGTATTGTATTATACCAGCCTCTTGCCTGGATTGAACATATGGTTAATAAGAATATCATCTCTTATTAGGCACTTTATTTCAATTTTTTAACATGTTCTGTCTTTATTTTCAGGTAAATTTAAGCAGCAGTATTTTGCAATAGTTAAGAAAAAAGTACAACGGAATCAAATTTGAATGGCTATTGTTACGTAAACACGCCAAAACAATACATTTGTTATGGAGATACGGCGTCATATTGCGTGAACCGAAGTCGAGATGTGGTCGGTGCTTAGCGTGTTATTTGCGCTCGTGGGCATTACTTATGCGCTGTTGGAAGGCCCCAATGTCTGCACCAGACAAGAAGCGTGAGTATATTTTATCAATTTAATTTGCCTAAAACATAATTTAAAAGTTCTAGCAAATTGGAATAATCTCCCAAATAATGCGGTCGGACCCGGACTGATCAAAATTATATTACGAAATAAAAGCACAATTAAACCTGACTTTGTTGTGATAATTCTAATAAATAGTTAATAGGTCCCACTTATAGCCATTTTCACCGACAAAATAATAGATGTTTAAAATGTAATCGGCCGCTTACTGATACAAAAAGTAATGTTTATACTATACGGCTGATTTTGCCCTAATCGTCTGTTATGTTCGCCCCCTGTTTCGCAGTTCGCTGGCGGTAAACTTGGGCCTTAGTTATTTAATGAACTAATTAAACATTCAGAAGTCTGAACTCAAGGTTTGCCAACAAGCTATGGAGCGCAGTATACTAGGTGTCAGTGGCGAAGGGTGACAGTTTTGAAAGGGGAAGCCGTCCCAAAAAATGCCTCTAAAAATTGCTGCATTTAATGCTGTAAGACAAAAATCTATACCGTCTCTTGTAATCTATATCGTCGGGGATAGTTCAATACCGCGTAACTGGCATTAGTAAATACCGCGTACGGCGTAAGTGACGAAATTAGCCGAATTGAGATTTCACGCCAGTGCACTGCTGACGCTGATTAGCACCCGTTGAATCTCTCTCCTGAAAAAAGTGGTATTTGACATTTACGCGGTATTTACCAATGCTACTTACGCGGTATTGAACTATCCCCGACGATATATTATAGTCATGTCTGGAAGAGCTCGACCTAACTGAATAACATGCCTTTTTTTGTCAGTTGGATGAGTAAATAATATAGATAATATTATGTTGGTCTATGCACTAACCAATTCCTAAAGGGAAGCCGGTGGGAATCGGGTTGTATGGACTCTTCGCCACTGCTAGGTGTTAAATTAACGGATTGGGTCCGAAACATCAGCTCTCCAAAACGTAGATAATTGACTTAGCTCAAAATGACACCCAACTGAAAAGGGACTGTACGCCGGCCGAACTGTGGGCCTACATCAAATAGTATTATAACTAGAATGTATTATATATGTGTAGGTATATATATTTAATATTTCTTGTAGTGGTATTATAACTAGTGTCGTGGTCTACCACGAAGGAGATGGCGGGACGAATTGGATGCCTTCCTGACTGACTGACTGACCAGATAAAGCGCGGGATCGCGAGAAGTTGAGGAAAGGAGGCCTTTCCCAGCAGGGTTAGCATGGGAATAAACGAGATTAAGAAAAATCGGGGACAATAACATCTCTTTTCCTTTTTCTTATTTGATTTACCGTTTTGTCAAAGAGACAAAGGGTAGACAAGAGAAAACGAATTTGTCCACCTGCCGTGCTAGCCCTGCTGAAGAGGAAAAACACAGGCATTAAAAAAAAACACATTAAAAAAACGACTATAAACTGAGTAGTGACTTGTGACTGTGGAAAGTTATTTGAAATGATGTCCAAAATCGTTATTGTATTTTCCGAGTTAACAATTCACATACCTACCTACTTATGTCTCCGGAAATATTAAAATAATGTGTATTTATATTTTAAATCATTAACAATAATAATCTTAATATAATTCATGAAATCATGACCTAATCATAATTTTATATTGTACGTCCGATTTATTAGTAAGTTGTAGGTTGGATACCATTGGCTTATCTACATTATATTCATTATTGCACTTATGTGCATGATTCACTAGTTTCAAGTACCGAGTAGGTAGGTACGTCTCAGACAGTTTGAGCTAACATAGGTTCACTGTGTCAGAGTCGCGCGTCGCGTTGTTATGATATCGAAACTTTGAGCTCAAGTTTAAAGTTTATATCTGTATAACTCGTCTATAAAAAAATATTATAATTGGCTTTCTCACCCATGCTATACCAACACGAAAATTGGATTGTAAATTATAGAAAATATTCACAGATTGCGGTATTTTCAACATTTTATTGTTAACGTCGAGTTTTATTGTTCAGTTAGTGCATTGTTATTTTATCAATTAATTTATTATCCCAGATTGAGATATTTATTATGTACAATCACCTCGTTGGAACTTGCTTGTGTTCATTATTTATACAGGCTGTTTGGCGCATGGACCGACACAATTTTTTGGGGGGTTGGGAGCTTGGGAAGATCATTTGCAAGGTTTTCACGAAAAGACCCCATGTCCTAAGTGTCAAGGTTATTGAGATATGATTTTTTTAGATATTTTCCCAAAATTACCCGGAATCTCGCCTTTAAATCGTCATTACTTTATTTTTTTATAGTTGTAATTGCACGAAATAACTTTTATTGTATTTTGCAATGTATTCTTATTCTAAATAAATCATTATTTGATGCAATTGATCTGTAAAAAAATACTTATGTGCTTCCAAAGTCAATTTTGATTTAAAATGTGTGAAAAATTACAACTCCTAAATTAATTATAAAAAAAACTAAAAGCCATTTTAAACTTCGTTTTTTTTAAAAAGTTCTGTAGCTTATACCCTTTCTAAGGGTATGCTACATTTTATAGAAAACAATTCATTATGTAAGTAAAATACTAGTTAGAAGAGTCGGGGTTAAGAAAAGACTTAGGTATTTTGATTTTATTAACTAAAGTTACAAATCTTGTTCGAAATGACCTCCTACATTTCGTATGCATGCTCGACATCTGTTTCTTATTTCAACGGTCGTTTTACGTAGTCGCATTTCTTCTCTCATTATTTCAAACGCGCCGGTTATACGTTCAATAAGAACTTCCATAGTTTACCAGACAGAGGTGCCCCCTCTGTCTGGTAAACCAATTCTTTTACACGTCCCCAAACGGCCCTATTCCTTGGCCCGCACGGTCCCCAGACCTGATGCCTCTGGATTTCTACGTTTAATATTTTTTTATTTTTTATTAATATGTTTATTGTAAACATGCAAGTTGATGATAGTTTCGATTACATAAATGTACATAATGATTCTATGTTATTGTAAATAAATAAGTAAATACAGCTGACAAGAAATTATTAAAATTCAAGGGCAGGCCAGCACTACATTTCTGCTGAATAGTAAAAAATAATAACGATCACTATTTGTTGGATCATACTTCTTTTACAAACCAAATAAATAGATGCTGAAAATAAGACAACGTAAATATGGTTGCGAAACAATAGTAGTAAAAATACAAATAATAACAATCAACAATCGGATTGTATTGATGACCAAATCTCTTTTAAACGCTACTACTTTGCTATCTCTGATATTACTTAGCTACCACTGTGATGTAAGTATAATTTGTAGCTACTATTTTAAAATAAATTTGATACTATTGGGACCCAATTATCCTATTATTATCATGATATTTACTATTATTGTCACTTACGAAATATGTATCTTCCGTGATCAGTTATGCTCATGAATATGATATTTGTTGAACACAAATTTGGTATTTTGCACTTACATTATATTAAAATATATATTATATTAGTGACACTCATTTGATTTACTGTGCATTAATTCATCATCAAAACTCATTAACAGTAGAACATGCGGTAGCCACAATCAAGTGTCCATTACTCAGTATTAATTTAATGTTCATAATATTGCTGTAGGAAAATTTTATGCTTAATATCATGTATAATTTTCTTTATAATTTCTTCAGTAGAAATATTCGTATTAATATCTACTAGGCTATCTAAATGCAATTGTCTAAGAAATTCACACTAGTTATGCGATCAATGGATCTATTTTGTCATGTCACGTACATATTTTTTATATTTATGTAAAGAATTCTCGCCAGGCGTTACGTTCATTGTTCTTTGTTACCCGATATTGGCTGAGAGGGCCTTGTTTATTATTTACTTTCGAATGCTGGGGCTGCTGATTGTCGCTGATCAGTGTCGTTACTCATCGGGTCAGTTAACTTTATCGATGTTTTCCCGTCCCGCGCCCCCTTTACGTCCACTTGTTGGACTTGTGAATATTATGACAGTTCAATTATTGTTACTATTATCTATATCCGCTGGGTTGGCCAGTATTTGTTTTTAATTGCTAATGAACTTTGACCTTGCAATGCCCTTACTTTCCTGTATAGGTATCTAACTTTTGTTTGAGTCATTAGTCTTAACTAATTACTTACTTGCTTACAGCAAAGAAACTATTCAGTATGACAATATAGATAGTACAACAATGTTAGTGAGAGATAATAATTTTTTTTAAGAGTAAACATCTGTACCGGATACAATTTGCCAGTAATTATGAAGTGACAAATACATTACATAGCTTTATATTATACATTTATAATTAACAATCGTTAATTTTTTCCAGATATACAACGACGATACGTGTGTCAGAGAAACAGCCGTATCAAGTGAAGGAGTATACATGGTGTTTCAATGTTCCACCGAAATGTTCCAAGTACAAGATCAAGTTCCGGGAGGTGTTCAAGACCCAGACGCTGGTGAAGTACAGGCCAGTGGAGGAGTGCTGCAAGGGTTATGCACCTGACCCCCAAGGGAAGCAGTGCGTGCCTGTGTGCGTGGAGTCGTGTGTCCATGGCAAGTGTGTCGCTCCCAATACGTGTGCCTGCGCGCATGGATATGGGGGCCCCGCGTGTGACATATGTAAGCTACATTTTTATTTAGAAACTGAATAGCAGGTTCCACGTAATGAACTACGGTTATGATGAATAACGGAGTAAACAGAATGTGGCTTAATGTTGCTGATACATATGCGAGTTCATATGAATAGCTGCTGTAAATAATAAGGGTGCCTACTCTTTTGTTTTAACATTTATTTAGTCGCGTTTTTTTTCCTTTTGAGTTAATTATATTTGAAGTGATTGCAATGACACATTACTGATACTGACACTACTTGTGTTGTATCTATAAAAACGATAACAAGAGTTCAAAGTATGCAATAAGGAAGGAAAATTCTCCGTCTCTATATTCCTTAATCCTTAGACACTTTCAAATTTTGCATAGATTTAGCAGAATATATTTCTACTGATTCAGATAGACACTGAATTATAAAAAGTTATCCGAGACAGTAAAACTAAAGATTGAAATTGTAGTAGGTACTTATTGTACATTCAATTTTAAATCGATGTAGGTACAGCTTTTTGTTTGTAGTGCAATTAAATGAAATAGAATTTAAATAATGACGAGTATAGTCAGATAGCTGCCGCCAGCGGCTTCACCCGCGTAATATCTTTATAAATTATAGCCTATGTTGCTCAGTGATAATAGGTATAGCAATCTGCTGGTGAAAGAATTTTTAAAATCGGTCCTGTAGTTTTTGAGTTTATCTATTACAAACAAACATACAAAAAATCAAATATTAGTTTAGATTTAGTTAAGGTTATTCGAAAAGTGGCGATATGCTCTAAATCGCTCATTTCAGAAACAAAGCCTCGGTTTGTTACCGATGAAGGACTTTTGAACGTACCTAAACTGTATTTAAAATCTACTTATTTGACAAAATGATAAACGTGGCAAAAGTCATGTTCTTAAAAAAGATTATTTAGCAAGGCAATTATAGTTCATGGCCATGCGACTGTAGCGTGAATCATGTTCATAAAAATCTTAGTAAGTAAATACTATACTTATATTATAGAACATTTACATTTGAAACAATGCGAATGAGTAGACAATTATTAATAATTATTAATATTAATTAATTACGTTTTTAGTTAAACTTATTATAATATGTATACGCCGTAAAAACATCTATAGTTAATGTTATAATACGGCTCTTAGTCTGTCCTACCTAAGCAGCGCATAATGTCGCACATGCAAAGTGATAATCATTCTTTTACTGACACGCTTTTATTAGCTTCACCTGTAACTAACTAACCATGTAAGAAAATCTTGGAAGTTAAATTTGACCCACTTCCCGGTTTCCGATTAAGCTGAAATTTTGCATAGGTACACGTTCAGTTTGGATGACTAAAGCATAGATGTAGGATGCGGAAATATTAGCACTAAAGCGTGTTCTATAGTTTTTTTTTAACTATTTTTTTTTAATAATAATAATTATCATCTATTCTATACCTACTAATAAAATCGTTGAGTTCAAAAACCCTGTACCAGGGTTGTTGTTAAATTATAATGCAATTCTGGCAACATACAACACGCAGCCTTTCCTTCGCCTTCAAATACTGCTTGAAGCTAGTGAGACAACGAATCTTTCAAAACGCATTGTTAGGTTTCCCTATAAAAAAGGTAAAATAATTGACATATTTGCAGCATGTCCCGACGGAAAATGGGGAAGAACTTGTCAGAACGAGTGCAGTTGCATGAATGGCGGAACTTGCGAGCCTCTAACGGGTAAATGTGCGTGCACGCCCGGCTGGAGAGGCGATGCGTGCGAACGCGCATGCGCCCCGCCAACCTACGGCGACAACTGCGACGAGTTCTGTCAGT
Source organism: Allophyes oxyacanthae (assembly GCA_932294325.1). Lineage (NCBI taxonomy): Eukaryota > Metazoa > Arthropoda > Insecta > Lepidoptera > Noctuidae > Allophyes > Allophyes oxyacanthae. Next base: position 6,796,702 of record OW028618.1, on the reverse strand, counting down.
GTAAGAACAATGGCACCTGCAACCCAGCTACCGGTGCCTGTAACTGTATGTCAGGCTACACCGGACCTCTGTAAGTATATTGAGCTTTTAGAAGTTAGTTGCGATGTAATTCCATGATTATCGGGTTTATCCGCTTCCTCAGTGTTGTGACGGAAGGCGATGCTTTAGCCTTCGTTTTGGAAGAGGCCTATTTTCGGCTACAGATGGTGCTGCAGCCTGCAGGCTGCTAATTACGATATCGATGTGAGTATAAATAATAAGCGCTGGTCCCAGATCCAGAATAAGGAAACTTGCGCGTCGCTTACCAGCACTCTAGTCATAGCAGATATTTCGCTTTTAGTCCAATTTTACTAATTTACTGATAGAAGGTGTAGTTAACGTGTAGTTAACACTCAGACCAGTATGCACACGTGTTCACAGTATTATGAAACAGGATCTCTTATGTTTATAGTTCCCGCAGCAAATTAGCACCATATTATGCGGGCGTTGGATAACATTCACCAATGTTTTGAAATCTATTGAATACGCATCATAAAGAGATAACGTTCTCCTTTTGTTTTAGATGTGAAGAAGTGTGTCCGAAGGATGAGCCGTGCCCGGAAAGATGTCGATGCCAAAATAACGGAAAGTGTACTTTTTTGTCGTCATGTGAATGTCCACCAGGATGGACCGGAGAAGTTTGCGCTAATAAGTACGTGTACCAAATACAATTAAACATGTTGATAATTTCGATATCCCTTAAATACAAATAAACATGTTAATAGTTTGCGATATTCCATTAAATTTGGTTTTCCCACCATTTTTAGGTGTCCTGCAGGCAGTTGGGGTGAAAAATGTGAGAAGACGTGCGAGTGTGCAAACGGAGCCGGCTGTCATCACGTCACAGGCCGTTGTCAGTGCGAATCTGGATTTACTGGTGAAAAGGTACGCTTGTAACATAATAAATGTTTTTTTTTATAAGTTAGTTATTAGAGTTTGATTTTAGTTCTTGTAATTTCTATCTCACGAATATCGGTGAGTCATTTCAATTTCATCCTATAATCAGTGTCATAAAAGTGTGGACACCGGACTTTGCGTAATATAATATTTTTAGTTTAACTGTATAAATTCTAATTGGGGTGTCCGAAGTTTTGCCCCATCTTTTTCAAATTCAAATTCAAATTACATCATTGCGAACTAAGTGTACCTACAGCATTTTGAAGATGTTAACAATAGGTTTTTGGACTTAGAACTTAGTTGCCTGTTAAGGCATTGCAATTTATATGGTATAAATATAAAAATAAGAAAATCAAAAAATACATAATTACACAATATTACAGTTACCTACACAGTTAACAATTATACAAATTATCATTATTTATAAATTTTATATTATATCATACTAATCTTATATTTTATATACCTATCATATTTTATTAGATATCACAATCATTTTAATATTTAATAATAATTTTTCTTCAAGGAATTCTTTTACAGAGTAATATGCCTTTTTAATCAGGAAGTCTTTTAGCTTCCTTTTAAAAATAGCAATTGAATGTAGGTTCTTAATGTCTATAGGTAACTTATTATATATTTTTATACCCATACAAAAAATACTATTGCTACATACTGCAGTGTGGGATGTTTTATTGCGTAATGTATTTTTAAGTCTACTGCTTATTAATGTGTCATAGGTACTGATGTTAGATTTAACTGAATTGAGGCCGCATATATATAAAGAGCAGGGAGGGTTAATATATTGAGCTTTATGAAATGAGGTTTACATGAATCTGTTTGGTGTACCCCACATATTGATCTGATACACTTTTTTTGTGCCTTGAACGAAATTTCTTTATCAGTTGAGTATCCCCAATATAGTATCGCATAAGATAGAGTGGATCCCACATAGGCATGATAAGCACTAAGTAATGTGGTTTGGTTAGATACTTTTTTGAGCATGTAGAGGGCATAAGAGAACTGATTTAATTTGCTACATACACTATTTACATGTGTTTTCCATGACATATTAGAATCTAGGTATATAGATACCTGGAAATTTTGTACTTGTAACCTCAGAAACAGTTGCATTATTGTACTCAATAGATAATGGAATTGAGTTTGCATTTTTATTCTTGAAATTCATGTAATGTGTTTTTGTGAGATTTATTTTTAGATTATTTATTGTAAGCCAATTTATTAATTTAGTTAGGGAATCATTTATTTCTAGCTCATGATTTTTATTTTTGTTATTTGTGAAAAGAGCCGTACTGTCATCTGCAAATAAAACCAAAGGGTGCCGAATAGCGTTAGGTAAGTCATTTATATAAATGAGAAATAGTAGTGGTCCTAGTATTGACCCTTGCGGTATACCATATTTTATAGATTTCGGGCTTGATGTATATTTAATTTCTGTTTTTGTGAATGGACATAATTGTATTATTTCAGTGAACTGGATTCAATTACTCAGATAGGATTTGATTATTTCTAATGCTTTACCTCGAACTCCGTATATTTCTAGTTTATTTAGGAGTAGTTCATGGTCAACATAATCGAAAGCTTTGGTCATGTTTTTTTTATCTAGTTCCGTTATAATTTTTTGTAAAAACTGATGCATAGCTTTATTAACCGATTTCCCTTTTCTGAATCCAACTTGATTATCTATTATTATTTTATTTTTTTCGAAATATTCACTAAGATTATTATATATAGTACTCTTTCAAATATTTTAGCCAATATTGGAATGAGAGCGATAGGTCTATAACATCGTACATCTTCCGTGTTTTGTTTTTTGAAAATTGGTGTAACTATAGTAGTTTTCAAGTATGTCGGGAAAGTTCCTTCTTCAAGACACTGATTTATTATGTAGGTAATGATTGGAGCAATTTCGTACACTACACGTTTTATTATTTTTGTGGAAATTCCATCACAACCTGTACTGTTAGAGTTTTTTAATGTCATGATTATTTTGACAACATCGTAAGGGGTAACTGGTGTTAGAAAACATGAGTTAGGCTTGTTATAGGTTAGAATATTTGCGTAGTTTATTGTAGTATTCGTTAATTTTGTAATGTCATCAATAAAAAAGTTGTTAAATGTTTGTGCTATAGCATCAGGAGCGCAGTTATAATTTGGTTATTATATTTTATTCTATTAATTTTTTCAGGGGGGTTGTTGTTTTTGTATTTATTGATTATTTGCCAAACTGCTTTAGATTTATTTGTGGCTGTTTGGATATGATAGTTGTTTTGCGACCTATGAGTGAGTTTTATGATTCTTTTGATCTTTTTTGCATAATTCTTAAAATCACTCCTATCTCTATTATTAGCCTTATATTATTCGGCTTGGATGCATTCGTGAATGACCTGGAATTCGTCCATCCAGTGCCTAGAGATCTGCCCGGCGGGCACGTGGGGCGTGGACTGCTCGCGCGCGTGCAGCTGCGCGCACGGCGCCGAGTGCTCGGCGCGCGACGGCGCGTGCGCGTGCCGGCCGGGCTGGGCGGGCGAGCGCTGCGCGCGCCGCGCCTGCCCGCCCGCCAAGTGGGGCGCGAGCTGCGACCGCGACTGCGAGTGCAACCCCGCCACCACTGACATGTATGCATACCTCATATTTTACTATGGTACTCAACATCGTAACATAATATATATGAATATGAAGTTATTTTATTGTAATCATATATTTATAGGATTGTTTTACTAGATATGTATGCCATCATCATTATGTATTATGTCATCTTTTGCATGCTTAACGTAGTTTAGTTTTGTTGATACTAATATTGAAAACAAAAACTTTTGTACCATACCTACTCTTGTAAAAATAAAATCATTTCATTTCCAATTTAAACGACTTACGATGCACCAACACTGATTCAAATTCCCATTTATGATGCAATTGAAAGGGATTGTTAACTAGAAAGCAATGTGTGCAGGTGCGACCCGTGGACGGGTACGTGCGAGTGCGCGGCCGGCTGGGGCGGCGAGTCGTGCGAGCGGCAGTGCCCGCTGCTCACCTACGGCAAGGGCTGCCGCTCCACCTGCCGCTGCGAGAACAGCGGACTGTGCTCGCCTGTCAACGGTAACTATACCATGGCTAAAATAATACTGTTAGCTTGTGTCATACAATGGCATTGCAATAAGGGTACAGTACAGGGACGCTGCTGCCATGGTTGTATTGGTCGCTGGCTGTTCGTTTTATAATCTCTTGCTATATCGTTTTAGTCCAGCTATAAAATTTTATACCTTATCATAAATACTGAAAATAATTTATTTTTATTTTGAATATGTGTGATTTTCCGTTTTAGATCTAGGTTTGAAAATAAATAAAATAAAATCATCATTCATTATTTCTTGAAATGCGGATAAGTATATGAAAGTAAAACACTATTTTACTTTTTCTACTCTATTGGGATCCCAAGCGCAAAGGGAGTAGAAATTATTGATTGTATATTAGAAATGGTTATTAATTTCGATATATTTCCGCGAAGGTTCGTGTTTGTGCGCGCCGGGCTACCGTGGTCTGCGATGTGAAGAACCGTGTCCATACCCGTACTACGGCGACAACTGTTCCGATACCTGCGACTGTTACAACAACGCAACCTGCTCCCACGAAACGGGGCTTTGTGACTGCAAGCCTGGGCAAGTATCATTATATAGCTTTACCATCGTTTTATAGTGCTGTATGTATGTAAGTGGCTTTGAGTATCTAGACAGGCGGAGCCTTACCAACACTTTCCCCTCTGTAAAAATTATGTGCATAAAGTCATTGATGTTCTATAAAGTTTATTAAAACTAGTTTAAAATCGATTCCAACGCATATCATTAATCGTTTTCGAGCCGCGCGGTCATCATTCAGTGCTCGGTGAAAATGCCTAATTGTGATATTAAATCGTGCCAAAAAAAATCCAATACATAAAATTTTCAGAAAGATGGAATTAACTTCCATATATAAGTATTTATTCATAATATTTGTCCTTGATTTTTATTGAAATTCAAAATATTATCTTCATAAATAGGTATCGATCCTTCATTCGATTTGACATAAAATGAATTATGATTCGAATTCTACCACACAACAAAAAAGTTACGAGACTACCATTAGTGTACCCCAGTAAACCAAAATTTGCATGTCGATAAAATTATTTCTTTGAATTTTGTTTTGATCTTTTATAGAAAATACTTACCATAGATTTATTTTCTGATTGTGTACAAACAATTGTTTAACAATTTAAAAAGAATTGATTAAAGCAAAAACACTTTATTGTACACCTGAATACAACAATTTTGTAAGTAAAGGAGATTACAATTAGTGACCGACCGAAAGTTCGGTTTCGGCCAAGAATTCTAGTTACAGCCTTAGTTTAGGTGTCGGCCAAAAAATGGCAGAGACTTTCGGCCGCGCCGAAACTTGAAAAATTTCGTGAATGCACGCTGCGCCGCCGGCTCAGGTCGCCGCCGTCCATTGTTAATCGCATGGAGTTGAGGTTGTGTTTTGCACATAAATGATTTTAGGTAAGTATTTCATATATTCGATTTAGATTTTAGTTGGATTTGCGTGTACATAGGTAATTGTTGTTGGATTATATTCTGTATCCTTATTTAAAAAAATATTACCACCCAAACGAATAAGTAGATGCTATGATTTCACTGTGTGTCACACACAGTGAAATCATAGCATCTACTTATTCTATTATTTATTTACTTAATTTTAACTATGAGAGAACGCGTAGGTATAGCTCGTGCGAATTACCTAGTCAGTCATCTTGCCTCGTCCTTTCCTGTTCATCGCGCTTGGTGCCTAGCCAGTTTGGATAGGTACGTGTATTTTTTTCTATTTGAAATTCAATTCATAATTCATATTCATTTGCCCAATAAATTTTCCCTAATTAAAATTTATATTCACTAGATTATATTATAGATTATTTTTATTTATTCTTCACTAGATTTCAGTGTACAATAGAAATTTTAATTATGTTACTAATTATAATATTAAAGTACCTACAATGGGCGGCCTTATCGAATAAAGCTACCCGTCCATCCGTCGTCATCCGTCGTCTATCGTACTTCTAATCAAGTTTTTAAATTGTTTAATTGAATTCAAAATTGGAAATATTTATTTATATTAAACTGCCCACGCAGTTATGTGATTTCATCTACCTTTCAATTTTTTGAGGGTAATGTGTAATTGTTCCATTTATTTTGCAAAGGCTGAGTAAAATAAAATTTATGGCATCGGCCTTTATATTTATTATCACCATCAAACACGTTTTTTTTATAAATAATAATGGTCGTAGGGACACTATCGTTTAAGTACAAGAGTGTGTGAATGTTTACTATAACATGAGATTTACATACCTTTTTCCTTTTCTTAAATTTTATATTATCGTAGTTTTAAATAATTAAAAAAAAACGTTTGTGTATCAGCTGTTTAATTTCATAGTCTCACGCGTAAATCCAAATGGACATTATCGATATTGATAAAATGAAAATCGGTGGACTTCCCTTTACCTCCCCGCGCCCCCACTGACAGTGACAGAATTTTTTGTTCAGTGTATTACGCTAATGCCTCCTCCTGTCTAGATACTCAAAGGTAAGGAGAATAGACTACCCCTGTGCTAGTGACCACCTTGGAAGAGTGATATTACTTATTACTGTGTGAAAAGTCTTATGCGACAGACTCCACTGTCTGTATAAAAAAACTAATTTTAACCCGTATTTATTTGCCGCGTTAACATTGCTTTTATGTGGGACCTATCATCTGACCGCGGTCTCATAATTTAAACCCCATTTTAAGTCCATCCATGTGTCAAGTCTTTTTTACACTTTATGTTAAGAAAATAGAGTTTGAACTTGGTTGGAATATTTGAAATGCTAAGGAAGCAAAGTGGTGTTTAAAGAAATAGATATTTAAATCCACCATTATCCCCGGAAATAATTACTGTGTAATCAAGAAGTGGGGTTGAATTTAAACCAAAATGATTTGCTGATTCATTTAATTTTATTGTGACAGATTGATAATAAAAAAAACCTGTTTCCTTTATAAAGCTAATCTTTTATAAACATTGGCGTCTTTGTTTGACACGTGCTATCGTTTTGATTGCGCCGGCAGTCAGGCACAAAAGGAAATACGAGTAATTCAGAATATTGTGTGTCAAAACAATACTACTTACACGATATTATGTAAATAATATATGAGTTATTTTCTTTCTATTCAGATATTTATCAAATTTCCACATAATCACATTGTTATTGCTAATGCCGTGGTGTACTTAAAGATGAATAAATCATTAAAATTTATACTTCATAGTCATACTGATATTGATAGGTACTTTAGGTATGGTTACTCTGTGCGCTATGCACTCCAAACATATTTTTAAAGGGCTTACAGTAACACAGCTATTCAGCAACAATAACTGTTATTTGTATTTCAGATTCGAGGGTCTTAAATGCGACCGGCCCTGTAATGGCAAAAAATTTGGATTAAACTGTGGGCAACCATGTAATTGTGAAAATGATGCTCCCTGCAATCCTATTAACGGTATGTATGATATAATATTATTTGGTATTGGTATGATTGTTACTATCTGCTTAGACGCGTTGCGGTTTATGTAATAATAAACCATAATATTGTGCATACAGTAATGATAGTTTTTGTGGTTGCAGTATTGCTAGAAGAAACTGTTGTTCCAAGCTGCTTTAGTTCAATTTGGGATATTATTCTCGACTATGTTCTCCGCAGATTTTGCTTACAAAGGACATTGCCAATCATACTATGTGATATGACCCAAATATTGCCCAAAAATTAAACTTTGTCCATTTGGACGCTAAAGTCGACTCATGTCTGGAAATCAAATCGTATTAACATTGGCCCGAGGGTATTCATTAAAAATAATGTAGAAGTCCGGCAATAAGTACTGAATAACTAATAAAAAAATAATTGTCTCTATCTACATTTTACACTTTGAGAGATAAAAATATAATGGTGTAGCGACACCTAGCGCCACAAAACTTACTACACATATACAACTGTCCGACATCAATCATCAGCCTTTGGCCCGCCAGGCAATATCACCTCGTCTGGTCGGAGGATGCTCCCTTTTCAATGGAGGAGCACGTTATCTCGTTCCTCCTCACTGAAAGAAAGATAGAAAATTTATTTATTCGGACCAGACATCAGACAACACAGTGCACAAATATAAAAAAGTAAAAAAAAAAACAAGAAGTAACAATTAAAAACAATGTGCTGTCGGTATACCAGTACCAAATGTGTTGCCAACTCAGCATTTGCTGGACACCCGGCGCTGATTTTCAGTTGGCACCCTTGCAGTGACACACGGACACTGTTATTGGCCATATTGCTATTCCTTGAAAATAAAACTACTATCTTACATTTTGATACATAACATACCACAACGCCTGTATTTCTCAAAGGGTAGATATTTTTATTCAAAGTTGTGCAATTCCATAAAGTTCCGACGTACATAACTTTTTTTCTTGGGCTGAACTTTTTTTCATTTCATTTCATAGTGAAAAATGATACCCCCGACTGGATCTACTTAATGCCGTTTTAGTTGATTCCGAGCGGCATTTATATCATATCTTGGCAATGTCCTTTCTCTGCGAAAACTATTACGTTGACCGACTTGGACAAATATAGAGTGGTACTAATAATGTGTTCCCGGGGTGCAGGCGAGTGCGTGTGCGGCGCGGGCTACTCGGGCGCGCGCTGCGAGCGGCGCTGCCCGGCCGGCTACTTCGGCCAGGCGTGCCAGCACCGCTGCAACTGCTCCGACAACGCGCGCGGTTGCCACCACGTCACCGGCCAGTGCATCTGCGAGAGCGCCTGGCGAGGTGAGCAGCGTCACTTATTTATTTATTTAATGTTTTTCATACAAATATGTCCGAAAGGCGGTCTTAATGCCTAAGGCAGGGGTCGGCAACCTGCGGCTAGTGAGCCACATTCGGCTCTTTGGATGTGAAGCTGCGACTCTTTAGTTCCATACGCAAATCACTAGGTGGTCCTGGCATCATTTGCCAAATAGACGAAAGTTTCCAGAAAAATTAAAAGAAAATGTGGCTCTTTAAAAACTTTGAATTTTGAAAATTATAATTTTTGACTCTTCCGACTCCAAAGGTGGCCGACCCCTGGCCTAAGGCATTCTCTGCCAGACAACCTTAGGCTATATCTTATATCATTGCTTGAAATAGTTCCGTCGGCTCATACATTTAGTGGACACACGAAGATAATTAATACCAACCAACCAACTAAGATTCTACTGCCGCTGTTCGCTCTCGGTGTGTGGACGCGTTTGGCCTTCGTGGACAGGATTTTCCATTCATATAGTTCTTTTTTATAAGCCAACATTGACCAAAGGCACGTTGATAGTGGAGTGGTAGTAGTTGTTAGTTTTTATTTAAATATGTATAAAATATATAAAAAATCCAGAAACTATACTACAATAATTACGGGGGTACGTGGAGGTTTTATCTTTTTCGGAAAACATTGCTTTTTTTTTACAGGATATACTAAGAAAAGTAAGTATTACGTATTTAATTAAGAAATTCTTTGATTCAGGTCTGTCTAGGACAGGTACGTATGTTGTAGATAAAAACATACTACATTAATACTTTTAACTTTATGACAGACTTGTTGGGGTCCACCATTCTTTACGACACTTTGTGTGGCAGCAATAATGAGACAAGTTTAATGCTAGAGGAAGACAAAATCATTACAAACAGGAACATCAGTAGCACAGGCGAGACATTCCAATTGCTTTACTTACGGAAACATGACAAGAAAGATACCGCGCCCGAATTTAACAATGACGAACGTGAATACAATCGAGACTTTGATCACTACACTGTGTTGAATGAAGTGATGTCCGAAGATTACGATGTTTTAAATGAAATACCTATTTCCAAGTGTGCCTCTTGGAGCATAAGGAAAGACCTCGCTGATTCCAGGTTCATTGTATCGACGGTTACACATGCTCTCAGTAAATTACAAGTACGCAATGTGAAAACTATAGTAGCAATAGTAAATAAAAAGCGATATCTAGCAGATGCTGCCTCGATATTCGAAGTTTCGATCAATGAAGGACAAGTCTATGTGAATAAACTCTCCACCGCAATCCTTGATAAGGCGCTTTATAAAATAAAACATTAAACAATTAATGATTGCTTGTTATTTATATAATAAATAAAAGATATTTGGAGAACAATCGTTTTGTTTTGTGATTTTATGAATTGATTATTTTTATACATTATATACACTGATAATAATGTAATGTGTATACGTGGAATAAAAATGAAAAAGGCAGGGAATAAGAAATGGTATAAATGTATATCCATCTCAATTTAGTTTTTTTACCATCAGTATTTTACATATTTGGGAAAGGCATTATCATTGCTTTGCGTTGCCAATTAAAAAAAAAATCATAATCATAATGAAGAAAATACTCCTAACCCAACTATCAAAGAAACAATATAAGATCAAGATCGGAAATGATTCATTGCGTTAAATATTCAGAGTATTAAATAATAGTAGTGAGTGGAGACAGTTTCTGTAGTACGTTCTGGCTGGTTAGCCAACGGTCGGTTCAATCTTCCTGCATGAACACGTGCGAGGTCCAATATACCTCGTTGTTTTAAACTAGACGGTTTTGATGGGCCGTATGAATTTGAAGATGTAATAACATTGCCCTAATTATTACAAATAATGTTATTTTAAGTTTTGCTCTTGGCAAAAGTAGTTAAAACTATGATAAACTTCGTTTCAGTTTTATTTTATTATATGACATGTAAGAGCTGTGATGGTTAAGGTCTGGTTACACAAAAGTGCCTTTTCACAGGACCCTGTTTCCATGTAGGTAGTCGGTGTTAGGTGTTGTGGTAAAGTGTCCGGTCCTCTAATTGCATCACAATCTCGTAATCAGAATTGCTTTAATTTTAACAGTTCAACTGTTTTTATTACGTTGTTCCAGTTTTTGAGCGGAGATATTTTTAAAGCATACTGACCAATGAACATTTTTGAACTGTTATAATAGTAGCGATTTTGATTACTAGCATATTTCGCAATTAGCGGCTAGAACAATATGAACGCTTTTACTCACGTCAGCTATCCGCTTACCGGACGCAGCAATGATACAACTGTGCTCTTGTCGACAGTCTGGACGCTACTGGATACAAGATGGGGTCGTGTAAAAGCTCAATAAGAGACGGAAGGTCGGTGTCGATTACTCGGTAACCAGTTTATGAGAAAAGTCAGTTAGTTAAGCTCTTGTTTGTTACGGCGATGGTGGTGGTTAAGTGAGCGACAGCCATAAGTGTCGAGTGAAACGAGTTCCAAGGAATACATATTTTATTGAACGGCGTCAGGTGTGCGATGCGAGACGCAGTGCTCGGAGGGCCGCTACGGCGCGCAGTGCTCGGAGCGCTGCCCGTGCGGCAACAACTCGTCGTGCGACGCGTCGAGCGGGCGCTGCGTGTGCGCGGCCGGCTGGAGCGGCGCCGCCTGCACCACGCCGTGCGCGCCCGGCCGCTACGGCGCCGGCTGCACGCAGCTGTGTCCCGGCACGCCCAACGGTACCTAATCACTTACCATACCGATTCCCCTGCTATTTTAACACCTAAATTGTAAGAAAATGGAAGTATTATAATCATATCTTTCAAGATACTCAAACTCACTCTACTTAATTAGCGAGGTTATGCTGATGCGTGAATATTGATAGAATGACGCTGTAGTCTTTACATTTATACGTAATCGATCCCGTTATACGGCGATGTACTCAAATAGTCGATCAAGTATCCGACGACGACCCCTCACATTTGCACTTCATTTATAAACTACATGTTTTAATGCAAATCTTAAAAGCTGCTCGTTGCTGTTCGACCAAGTGTATGTAGGTTTTTAAAATGATTGATTGGTTCACCTGCCTTTTCTGATTACACAAGATTGTGTATATTACACGGTGAAAGTTTGTAAACTAACAGTTTAGTTGATTGGTTACGTTGAGTTACGTGAATTGTTGTATCGTTCTCCAGGTAACACAACTTGTGACGCGGTTACGGGTATGTATAGCTGCCCAAGCGGTTATACGGGCGTGACATGTGAATACCCGTGCCCGCTCGGCACTTACGGGGTCGACTGCAAGGAAGCGTGCACTTGCAAGAACGGAGCGGATTGTCATCATGTGACTGGTGAGTTTATGTTGGAAATTATTATTTTATATTTTTTTACTACAAATAGAAGAGTTGAATAGATGAGTAGAAGATACTGCAAGATTTCTCATAAACATCACAAATTATTTTAATTTATATTAAAATTTGACCCTTATTACCAAAATATTCCAGATCTTTGTCTCGTGTATACGTAAATATATAGAAAGCCAATCGCGCGCACGATCGCGTGTCTATGAATAAACGAACGCGTACATACAAACCTTCGGCTTTCAATAAAAACTCGCTCGGCTCGGAATCATCAGCCTATAGGCTGTCCACTGCTGGACATAGGCCTCTCCAACTGCCTCGCCATCATTAGCGACTCTTATTCTCAACTTTACTTGATAAGACGTGTTTTTTAAAATAATGGTTATATTGTGGTCGTTACCAGGCGAGTGCCAGTGCCTGCCGGGCTGGCGCGGCGACAACTGCAGCACGGCGTGCGGCGCCGGCTGGTGGGGCGCGGCGTGCTCGCAGCCGTGTCGCTGCGCGCCGAACGCCGCCTGCCGCGCCAACGACGGCTACTGCCGCTGTCCGCACGGCTACACCGGCCACTACTGCACGCAGTGTACGTATGCGGCGCCCGACGCACAGTGTGATATGGAGCCTGATTTTGTGACATGGTCTTTTTATTCCAAATTCGAATAGTTTAAAGCAATATAAATGCACGAGTAAAACTCCCAGGTGACAGATGTGACTAGAAGCTGAAATATGATTCTTTTTAAATCGTTAAAATTTTATCCACTCTTTTATAAAATCAAAAATAAATCTTAAACTATAAACAATATTGTAAAATAGTTCAAATAAACTATGTAGAGCAATCAAATGCCCATACATTGGAGCAATCGGGGTAGTCGTAAGACCATTCGATCTGATATAAATCAGGATTTTCTAATTTTAGTTTTTATTTATTTTCTCGTATAGTCCACCATATTATGCGATGATATTTACACACGAGCTAGCTTAGTTGGTCTTCTATAGCCCTTAAAAATATCATAGTTCCGTGGACTATTAATGTGTCTGGAGAGTCACTTATACATTTAATTGTTTACAGTTTGTCCTGAGGGCTACTTCGGCGACCACTGCATGGAGCCTTGCAACTGTTCGTCAGTGGGCAACTGGGTGTGCGACCCGGTTATCGGATGTATCTGCCACCGCGGGTTCATCGGAGACCAGTGCGATGTACACGCCAGTGATGCTATAGTTACTGGAATAGATACACGTACGTTAAACCGCTTAGTATTTTCATTTATATTTATATCATTTCATTGTCCAGCAGTAGGATGATGCAGACTAATAATAACAGTATATGCCTAGCCTTTCCCCACCTATGTTAGAGTCAGCTCCAAGTCTAACTAGATGAGACTGAATATCAATATTTTACACGGAGCTACTTCTATATTCTGACTTCTGCAACCCAATAGCTGGGTGATACTCTGAAGTTAGATCGGATTTCAGACTTTTCGGGCTGCTGACTGCTGCTGGCTACCTATTCGCTGCATTATTTTTAACTCAGCTGTAGCTGTACTGCACTCCTTTTTTAACACGCTTTGATTAGCTTCACCTGTAACTAACTAACCATGTAAGAAAATCTTGGAAGTTAAATTTGACCCACTTCCCGGTTTCCGATTGAGCTGAAATTTTGCATACACGTTCAGTTTGGATGACTAAAGCGTGTTCTATAGTTTATTTTTTAAACTATAATATTTTCACTTAACATTTTAATATCTTCGCTATATTCCTAACGCCCAACATTCTATACTAGAACCGGTTAACTTATTTCATCACATTTCAAAATATTTTTGTCCACTGATGTTGTCAACACTTATCATTCTTATTTGTGAACTGTTTCATGATACAGGAGAGTCATCGAGCTCCGGCCTAACGGTAGTGATGGTGATATTAGCGTTTATATGCGCTGCTACAGCGATCTTAGTGTTGCTGTACTATCGCAAGCGCGTACGTAACCTGAAGCGCGAGATTGCACACGTACATTACACTGCCGATCCCAATTCACAACCTGGTAAGTCTTCTTTAATTTTTGACTTAGGTAACTTGAATCTTGTTTCAGTATATTTTATTTCCATGTTATTCTGGTACGACTTGAACCATTTTACGATTTATATCATTCATAAATAATTCTTATATACTACCTGGTACGATTTATTTGCTTGCGCCATCTTAGTGCTATTTATGGAGGTCCGTCCGTGTCCGTTCTGAAAGGCCGAAGTTATCCATCACACATCTCGGTTCTCTGTTTACTAAGGGCTTCATGCAGAGTAGATCCGTTTTTTAACTTACTTTAATCCAAGAACTGTTTGCCTTTCCGATATAAATAAAATGTAAAAAAATATTTTCAACTCTTACTATTAATTATATTCAACAGAACAACAGCACTTCGACAACCCAGTGTATTCGTACCAAGGCTCGACTCGTAGCGACGATTCCACCACTCTGCTGAACAATGCCCCGCACATCCTCAACAATTTAGGCCCCAGCAAACTAAATAACACGACTATGGAGAAAATGAGAATGAAAGCCAGCAGTTCTGCTGATAGTAAGTTCTTTATTTTTGTGGTCCCGTTTGCGCTTTCGCTAATCGATTAGCGTTCTGCGCTACATACGACCGATTCGATCCCCGCACGGAACACTAATTTATATACCATACAGATAGTTGTTCCGAGTCTGAGTGTGAGTGTGTGTGCTTGTGACCTTATTTTTGTAAACTGTACCCACGATACAGGAGAAAAACAAGGGCGGGGCAAAAAAAAAAAAATGAGAGGGCACTTTGCAAGTGAGATGGATTTATAAACTATACTCAGAAAAACAAAATGGGGATAACATTTATTTTAAAGAAAAATCATAAATGTCTTGAAACTATTATTTGCTTCGTGGTAACTGATATGAATAAACATTTTGTGACTCGTAAGATGCAACTAAAGAATTATATTAAAATACCATTTCAGCTTTGGCTAGGTACATGTTATGTTTTGTGTGGGTAACAAGACACATTATTGGTGATAAAGGTGTAGATTCAGCAAATTATCTTATTTTTCAAATTGAAAGAAAAGTAAAAAAATATTTATATGATTTAAGTTTTATTAATAACACCTGTGCCTACCAACAATCTTTATTTGGCTGTGTATGAAGTTGAAATTGTATCAAAGATGCGTTTGCTGAATGCTAATTAATGAATATTAATTTTCAAGGCTACGACCCGCTGTCGTCTATGAAGAACAAAGACGCAGACGCGAACAATCCTAACTTGTACCAATACGAAGAAGACGACAATAAGTTGGACCATGTGTACGACGAGATCAAACATAAGGAGGGATATGGTAATTACTATTATTTGTTATTATTCTGAAAATTGATCAAATCTCGCTGATTTTCTTCATCACATCTGAGTGTAATATGAAAATAAATAAATTGATTGTAATAGTTTAGTTATCGATAGGTCTACGTGTTCTTTGTTTAGAAGTTATGCGAAAAGAGTGTTCTATTAATTTGTAGCGAAACAAATATTTTTGTATTAAAAAATATATAAGTATATGTTATATGAAGTAAAATTTAATATTATCGATACCTACCTAAAACGCTTCTATATTTATATCAATCATAGAAATAGAGTACGACCGGCTGAACTACACGCCACCCGCTAACAAATGGAAGCCACATTA
Source organism: Allophyes oxyacanthae (assembly GCA_932294325.1). Lineage (NCBI taxonomy): Eukaryota > Metazoa > Arthropoda > Insecta > Lepidoptera > Noctuidae > Allophyes > Allophyes oxyacanthae. The sequence goes on along the minus strand of OW028618.1, from coordinate 6,780,828 downwards.
CCAGCGCATGAACAACGGGGTGCCAGCGTCCAGCACACAGCCGCCCCCCCCGCCCACCCGTGACGACACGCCCACCCCCCCGATCCCGCCGCTGCCCAAACTTAACATAGTGCCCCTGCCCCCCAAGAGGGACGAGGAATGTCTCACTGTACCTGAACCGCCTATACGAGATGAACTACCTCTAACGCCAACTGACGAAGAAGTTGATACGACGAAACCTTGACATAAGAAGGTGATGTTCATTGATAACTAATACTACTATAGTAATAAAACTATTTCGAATCGTACCAAATGTATGGACGGAAAAAGAGATATAATTATGTATAAAGGCAACTGATGTCATCCTCATTTTATTTAACAGAGTTGGTGAGCTGATTTTGTCAACGGTCGTCTGAGCATTATAAAGTATTATGCAATAAAAATTACACTAAAATTACATAGCGCATAAATGTTCGATAGTTGCCTGCAACCTCTTTTTTATCGTATGTACATGTTAATATTACAAAAATAAGTTTTATTTTTTAGAAAGTTTTATTACATCACTAAAACTATTTTGCTAATGGTCTTTTAAAATGATCTGGAGATGTGAAATTTGAATTGTAGATTGGAAATATCTGTAAGTGAAGTTTAGGAGTGATCTCTTTACTCTTTTATACTAACCATAAAATAATATATTAAGTAATAGAATCTTATCCTATATCCATATTGTGATAACAATAATATTCATTGATAAGAACCAATAACTAGCAATAAAAGTAACTCTTCATTATGCTCACTTTCCCTGCATGCTCAGTTTTTATAAAGAATCAATAACGGTGTAATATATGGACATAGGATAAACGTATTTATAGCAATAATGTAAAACAGTATTTAGATTTAGTTTAAAACTATGCATGGTAGGTATAATACTATGTGCGATAAAGGTATGAAGCGGGACGTTTTTATATTGAATGCCATATAATCGTAAAGTTGAAGGTCGTTAGTGTATGTTTAAAATATAATTATGGTTGTATTAGACGTGTTCAAAACTAAATTATAGAATATGTAGGTATAGCTCAGTAATAAAGTTCTATTAATATTTACATATCAAAAATATATCTCACGGCACTAAGGCCATGTTTATATCACAATTTATAATTTATAATATGAATATTTTTACAGTTGTAAATGGATTTAAGGTAGAAAGTTGTTACTAAACCGTTTTTGAAAATTTTATATCTAAAATGTATTTTTGAATAAGATTAATGATATTATATTTCTCCAGAAGTTATTTAACCGTCTTGCATTATATTTACTCTGCTGACTTTAACAATTCAAATACAACAATCGTGTGATGCATTCTTATTAAGTAAATAAACAGTAATTGCAAACGTCATAAGAAAAAAATACTATTCTGTCCAGAATACAAGAATAGATTGTTTTGAAGTCCGTAAACGGCAAGATACAGGCAGCTTTCTGAAACAATGCTCCTGTAATATTTGCTGAACTACGTAAAACGAACATAGTGTAAATTACGTCTCGCCAACGGGTTTCAGAACAATAACTTTGGTCTGAACCAATAAGTTTGGAATGGTCACACCAATGTAAATATTTATAGCAGTATTTCATGTCATTAGTTGCCAGTAAATAGTTAAGCACAATTCAGTGTTCTTATTCACGTGTGGAAAATACTCAAATACTTTACATTCCACTCCTTATACATTTATGAGCTTTACAGTTTATTTTTAATGTTTATTTACAATTGTTTACATTTTGTTTTGATAATTCTGTATTTTTTATCTAGACTATTTCGATGTGTTAATTTATTTACCCTGTAAATTTTATTTATTTGTTTACATTTTTAAATGAGATCTAGAATTTACTTCCAGTTTATATAAAAAAATATATTTTGTGGTATATTTATTTGGAAAAATCCTATTGTAAAAACAGATCTTGTAAGTTACGCAATGACTCGGTTAAGCTTGCTTGTTTTTAAAGACACAATTTGTAAAACTTCTGGATTCAATAATAAAGGATTAAAATCGATTACATCTTATGAAAATATTGCTCAAAAAGTGCCAAATTTGTAGAATCTTACGAAATTGGTAACGTTTACACTTAGGCAGCTGGCAATAAATGTCTGATTTTTTAAATTATTGTTTCTTGTACGAATAAAGAAAAATATAATGTTATGAAGCTCTTTTAAATCTATTTGCTCGCACATAATACAATGCTATAACTGGGACATTCATATATTTATTATTTATGTACACACACATGACAAAGAAAAGAAGTAAAGATGTCAAATTACAAAGGTACTGCTTATATGTAAAGAAATTTAAAAGACAAAGAAAGACTTTTTTGAACTGTCGAAAAAAAAATGCTTTTAAGAGTATTTGATTTGTCATTGATGCATTATTTTATTTAGCATTTTGGTAAACAGAAATAAGGCGTAAACATGTTTATAATATCAAAGCGTCATCGTTGTTCATCCATATCGCAGCAACCAAATAGTTATTATAATCAATCGTACTAACAGTATGTACCTACATAATACAGATTGATAAATATGTGTCCGCTCATATTCTATTGGATTTAGCTTTAAACGAGTAATCATTCTTATGAGTACGAGTGCAATCATATGAATGATTTATAAAAAGATAATAATTGTCAGGACGTATCTCACTGAAAAATCTGACAATAATCATAGACGTAGCTTTTTTATGAACTTGATAGGAAAATATTTCTAACATATTTCTTGTAAAGATCCTAGTAAGATTGATTTATCATACGAATGTGGAGCACTTTATAAGTGTTATTTATGAAGTTAAGAATTACGTTTGTGATATATTGTATAAGCTAATCAAAAATAAACGAACTTTCATTATTAGTATATATTATTTTTTTGGTATCCACACTGCCACTGACTTATTTTAAACAATGTAATTGGTTTATAACGGTGTGTCGTTAAATATTAGCACAAGTGGGCGAACGCAACAATAACGCGTGTCTTTCCTGATTGAACAAACAGACGTAGAACTAATTGTATAGAGAATTGAAAGGATGGCCATTACGAAGGCAACGAGTCTGTCTTCGTGTCCGAAAAAGGTCGGTGGTGATACGTTAGACGCTCCAAGTAATAAAATCGTAGTGCATAATGAATATATCAGTGGTTATTTCAACGATTCTGATCGCGCAGGTGTGTTTAAAAGTGACAGTAAAACATCTCATGTTTCACAATGTGTACAAGTAAGCACTTAAATCTTTATTAATTTCAGGTGTCTGCTTCATTTTTCGATGTGTTTCAAGGCGCGGTACTATCCGTCCAGAATAGTGTTGGAAAACTTATTAGTGATGTAGCATTCGACGTCCGTGAAACTGTAGACTGCACTATATTAGCGGTGGAACACGTTCTATCCCTGAGTGATGACGCAACTTCACGTTATTATGACAAATGTGGAAGTGGAAAAAATAAAACTGAATCAGAAAATAATGCTCAATACGACGGAAGTGTGCCGAAAGTACAAGTTTCACTAGAAATTGCGAATAATGAGGAATATCTGCGAAAGGTAATACCTGCAGAAATCGATGCTAGGATTAATGAAACACTTAAAAAAGTTCTTGGTAGTTATGATCCCAGTGAAAATTTATTAAGTGTTCAAAATGTACTGGCTAAAGAATCCGAACAATTAGCTGATGTTGGTGGTTTAATAAAGCAGGAATTGGAGAAACTGACAAACGAGGTTAATAGTGATTTTAAATATATTAAAGCAAAAGAATCTGAACCATCTGTAGACACAATTTTACAGGGAATAAACCTATTAGAAAATCGAGAAAAAATCACTAAAAATACATCAGAAGCCAATGAGATTCATGAAGTAATTGATGAAGTTTTAGATAAACTTGATGTAATTGAAGCAACTGAAGCGACAGAAAACCTGAAACTCGAAGAAATTCTGATAGATTTAGAAAATAATTCGAACAATACTTTTGTAGGTTTACGACAGCAATTTGAAGAATGGAAAGAAGAAGAGTCTAGACATTTAGATGAAATTAAGAATAAAATGGAGGAACATGAAAAAAATGCCAAACACTCGAAGCATAAAATGAAATCAAACTATACGCAGCCTGTTGCGTTCATCGGAAAGATAAATGATGATATTAAATCACCAAAAATTAAAGGAAAATCATTATATCCCGAAACAGTTCAACAAGTATCCAAAGATAACGACTCAAATGAAATTCCTTTTAGTGATATACCAAATAGTACACAAACTAATAAGGCTGCTAGTGCCACAAATATAGCGTGGACAAATGCTGAACAGGATAGGAGTGAACCTTCTTTAAATACACAAGATAAAGACACGCTTGACAGTCCTACCACATCTAGAATGGTCGATAAAAACGAAGAATTGACAAGTTTGACTACAATAATTGCTCAAAACATAATGAATGACAACGTCATAATGGATATTCCATTCTCCATTACAGAGAGCTCATCTAAGAGTGTGATGACTCATCCTATCGAAAGCACTATGGATAATAAAAATGAGGAATCATCAACTTTAACTATGAATGAACTTACAACTACACTAAATATTTTGAATGAACTTAATTCAAATGACACCGCGATATCGAGTACTCCACTCCCAATTACAGGAAGTGCAACTGATAGTGAGATTATTCATACAGTCCAAAGCACCACGGATTCTGAAAAAGATGAATTACCCACATCAACTACAAATAAACCTACAGCTTTTCCAAACCCAGTAAACGATAGTGACTTGAATGACACCATTATTATAAGAACAGCTGACGAGAGCGAGGCACAATTGCTTTTGACTATGCAGACACCATTGAACGATGATAAATTGAATGACACAGTGGTAGCAAGTACAGCATATGCTGTGGTAGAAAACGCTCTTTCACGTGTGTCTGTTGATCCAACCGAAAACACTACATATTCCGGAAATGAGGAATTTTCAACTACGACTGCAGAGACACTCGCTAGTGCTCCAAGAACATTGAATAATTATGATTCAAATGAAACTAAGATAAGCAATACATCATCCCAAATAATGGAAAGCATAACTGTAAGTGAGACTATTCAACCTATAGAAGGCAGTACTGAGGTACCTGCAGTTTCGAAAGCAAATAACGATGATTCCAATGACACCATGATAATGAGTACGTCTGCTCCAATCCAAGTTATCACTACCGTAATTGAAACCACTCAATCCATTGAAACAACAAATGTTTCTGAACATGAGGAACTATCAACTTTGACTACTAATAAACCTGCAACTAATCCAAATATAGCAATTGACAACGATTCGAATGATACCATGATAATGAGTACGTCATCTCTAGTTAAAAGTAACATTGCCGTTACTGAGTCTAATGAACCCGTTGAAATCACTACTGTTTCTAGATATGAGGAACCTTCAGATTTGACTATAAACAAACCTACGACTTTTACAAACACAGAAAATGAGGATGATTTGAATGAGGCCATGATAACGAGTACGTCATTTCCAATTGAAGTTACCATTTCCGTAATTGATACTACTCAACCCATTGTAACCATGAATCTTTCTGGTAATGAGGACCCTATAATTTTGATTCCAAATAAACCTACAGCTTCTCCAAACGCAGTAATAGAAACTACAATTAATAGCGAGATTGACAAAAAAGAAGAAGATACTACATCAACTGGAATTAATGTCTATCCATCGATTTTGTCTATAGATCCACCAAACACTTCTCAAAACACGTTCATAGACAGTGATTCAAATGGGAACTTGATAACCAGAATATCTTTCCCGACTACAGAAAGTACATTCGTGAGTGAGATGATTCAGCCAGTTGAAAACACTACGGCCACTGAAAATGAACCTGCAACTATAGCAAATAATGTTAATGAGGATTATTGGAATAACACCGTGATAAGTCCTACATTCCCGATTACAGACAGCTCACTCGTAAACAAGACTTATCAGCCAGGTGAAACCATTACTGTTTCTATAAACCAAGAATCGTCAACTTTGACTTTAGTCCAATCTACAACAACTTCAGAAACGCCTCAAATTCCACTGCATGAACCTGAAACTAATGATACCGTGATGGAAGGTACTCTTCCTACTACATCATCAATTGTAATTACAGAAAGCTCATATGACAGTGAAAATATAGCTTCGGTTAAAAGCCCTTCAACTCCTAGCGGTAGGGACTTAACGATATGGGCCAGTCTTAGAGACCCTATATTGAAAATTGGTCCGTCACTAATAACAAAAGGCGAATCTGATGAAAGCCATACAACTCCTATATACAGAGAATCAGCGATGCCTTCAAAATTATATAACCAACAACCTTCTAGTTCAGACCAAACACTATCTAAGTCTCCTGATGTCGACGAATCCCTAGATTCTATTAGCAAACGTATTTTGGAATCAGGTACACCGTTTACCATTACAAAGAGTGCATTCAACGATACCTCGACGAGTACACCTGTAAATGTAGATTCAACAATGTACAAAGGAGCATTTGATGAACTTGACTCTATAAAAAATCATGTACTGCATAACGAGTCGCCATTTGATATACCAAAAACTAGTGCAGCACCTACAATTCCTGTTATAAAGGACATTTACACTCCAAGGATATATCCAAAAAAACCAAATCATATGGAAACTCCTAAAAAAATTACTGGTCCGCCGTATTCCTTTAACGGACCCCCATTAGATTTAACTACACATAAACCGTTAACTACAGTTTCTAGTAAAGGAATTAATTACAATAATGCACCCTTGAACTTGAATTCTTTCTTCCATATTCCTCAAAAGAACTCCGATGCTCATGATCGAGCTTTAAAAGAGGCTCGAGAACTCATAGCAAATAGCAAACGATCAGAACGAATTATTAATAGCATTCTAAAGAACAAAAACAATTATGGCAGAAGAAGCATTTTTAACAATCCAGGACCATTAAATGCAGGTAAATGAAATTTAGTTTTATTTTTTACCTTTAATTAATTTCTACGTACGATAATAACCTCTCGCTTGCTAATAGTATATTTTATTTAACGAAGTTATTACTATCAATCTACCTACTTAGCATGTGTTCCTTGCGTTGTTAGCAGAGCAGCATGGGGCAGCACCGAATCCAGTAGGTAGTTCATTGCGTTTATTATGATTAAAATATTCAATAGATACCTACCAATAATAATACTTCAATATATTCCTAGAGACGCCCTTTTTATCTTGCCCTTTCTTTAGTTTCTTCATAATCTGCCTGTCACAGTCCAAAAAAAGAAAGGAATCAGATTCGACTGATAAGTTTGTAGCCTAGCGGTTGGACGCTTACCTTCAATGTAGGAGCTTTGAACTTTTTAAATTCATATGCGAAACTGAATTTGAATATCACTTGCGTAAACGGTGAAGCAAACATCGTGAGCAAACCTGCGTAAGGGTCATAAAGTTCTCTATGGTGTGTGTAGTCTGCCAACCCAAAAAACCAGTGTGTGGACTAAGGCCTTAACCCTTTTTATACCTAGAAGAGGCCCGTGCCCAGTAGTGAGTGGGACAGTAATCGACTGAATTTATTTGTCTCTAAGGATAGTCAGAACTTAGTGATTACGTTAAGGTTGGATTTTGAACGGGAAAGAAAAGAGAATTCTATATATAACGGTTTTATTAACAATATAAATAAGTACTTACAAACTTATACTTCTACAATTGAGCTGCGCTACTCTACTGCGAGCAGTCAATGTGTGTTATATCTTAATTATTATATTAGATTAATAATGTTTAATAGGGTACTAAACTATGCACCAGTACTCTATTCGTTTATTGACAGTTATAGTGTACATATAGCCGAATATTTAAATGCTGCTTAAATGTCTAACGTAACGTAACTTTGTCTTTGTATTTAATTCAAAATAATAATATTTCACGAGTAGATACTTAATGGTGGTATATAATAGTGACCAAAACTACGAGCACCATTCAATATTTTATTTACTTTAGTCGCGTGGAGGAGTGAGCTAGTGATAAATTATATCTGTAGGTATACAGGAATTCTTTTTTTTTGTTCATTAATATGAGATATAATTAATTTCGTATTATCTTTTAACATTTGGAAATATTTCCAACGCAAGATGTCCATTATAAACATCCATAAAATGTAGGTAGGTACATTTGATCTAATGATTTATCATTGTGGATGCAGCAGGACCACTCCCGCATACACTTCTCTCACATACACTGCACCCTCTCGCGCGTGAAATTACGAATCGAATAGGGTGACCAAGTTTATAAGTACGACACAACTAAGAAGTATCATCGGTGTACAGCAGTTGCAGTAAATTGATCAAAACAACACATGTGGTATAATTCTCTTAGCTTCAGTGAGATACGTTCGGGTCAAATTCGAGCGTTACTGCTGCAATATGATCGGCGCGTCATAAAGTTACGTGAACTAACCCTCTGGATCTGTTTTACGAAGTTTGCCGATGTGATTTCTTAGTTATGTCGTAATATAATTATATACTTCAGTGGAGAATAAGGTGAAAAAATTTTTTTTGCTGATTTTTTCACCCGGTTGATAATATAAAAAATGTGCACTTATAAAAAATATCAATTCTGTACCCTAGATAATGTATAAAACTATTGAAAGACAGACGTTTAAAAATTAAGTTGGTGTAACTTTTCAATATTCGACTATAGCCTCGCATTCCATTAGTGACTTTATATCACTATCATAACTTTCTCTTGTATCATCTCAGTACAATAAGCTTTTACATCTTAATCATTTATATTCGTTATTTATTTTTGTACAAACATTTTTAAAATTTGGTAATTTATTGTGTTTTGTTCATATTCAATTATAAGTACTTTCAATTCCTGTCCAAAAGTTTGGCACGGTCATTGCTCGAACGCGTGCCTCAAATATAATATTTATAGTTATTTTATTTACAGCGATAATCAACAAACATAAAAAACGTAAAAGTTTTAAAAATAAGTATTAAATTAGGTATATCCCAATCAACATAAGTAGGTGATCTATCAAGTGTACACTGTACGTGTAACATAAATTGAGAAGGTTATGCAAAAAACTGGCTTTATAAAATATCCAGTGAAATAAATCATAAAGGTACGGGTTCTTAAAATTGAGCAATTATCTTCTTAAAGTAAATCATTATGTTGTACTTCTTATCATAAGGATATTTTTCTTTACATTGGGTTTGTAAATCGTTATAATATTCATTGAGTCTATTAACACAATCACGTTCTTTCGAAGCTACGAGGGTCATTCAATAAATACTTAGCCTACAAAAAGTAAACGAAAATTTTGGAAAAGTGGGAATTTATTTTTCAACATAGTCTCCTTTTAGTTCGATACACTTAGCCCAGCGATGCTCCAACTTTTTTAATCCGTCCGAAAAATAGTTTTTGTCAAACTCTGCAAAATAGGCCTCCGTGGCGGCGATGACCTCCTCATTCGATCCATATCTATTCCCGGCGAGTGATTTTTTCAGATTAGGAAACAGAAAGAAGTCACAAGGGGCCAAATCTGGAGAATACGGTGGATGGGGCAGCAATTCGTAGCGTAATTCGACCAATTTGGCCATGGCAACGGCAGACGTGTGAACCGGTGCGTTGTCGTGGTGAAACAGCACTTTTTTCTTCGCCAGATGGGGTCGTTTTTTCTTTAATTCGGCGTCGAATCGGCCCAATAAATCGGCATAGTAAAGCCCTGTAATTGTTTTACCCTTCTCGAGGTAATCGATGTAGATCACACCTTGTGAATCCCAGAAAACGGTGGCCATAACTTTTCCGGCCGATTTTACAGTTTTCGCCTTCTTTGGAGCACGTTCCCCGGTCTGGATCCATTGTTTTGATTGCTCCTTGGTCTCTGGTGTGTACCAGTGGATCCAGGTTTCATCGACGGTCACAAAACGACGCAAAAACTCCGCTGGATTCCGCTTAAACAGCGCCAAACACGTCTCCGATGTGGTCTCACGGTTGCGCTTGTTTTCTGGTGTGAGTAAACGCGGCACCCATCGCGCCGACAGCTTTCTCATGCCGAGTTCCTCGTGAAGAATATGATGCACTGTTCCTTCTGAAATGCCTACAGTCTCAGCTAGCTCCCGAACCTTCAATTGGCGATCTGCCAATACGAGATCATGGATTTTTTTAATGTTTTCCTCCGTAGCAGCTGTTTTCGGTGCAACTGGACGTGGTTCATCAAAAACCGACGTACGGCCACGTGCAAACTCGTTGAACCAATTCTTGACGGTGGCCATCGATGGAGAAGAGTCACCGTACACAGCATCCAAGCGCTCTTTGATTTCGATGCGCGTTTTCCCTTCCAAAAATAGGAATCGAATCACCGAACGATATTGCTCTTTTTCCATTTTTGTAAAACCGATCGACACGTTGGCTTCCATAAGTTGTCAAATTAAAACAAATGAAGGGATTGGAATGAAAATTTGAAAAAAGAATTTAAAAAGAATGTGCTACACTGTGGTAAAACTCTTTTGAAACTACAGCGCCCTCTGGCGATGAGGCTAGGTACTTATTGAATGCACCTCGTAACAGTAAAATTGTTTTATAAATACGTTACTGTATTCCATAGGTTTCAAATACTATTTTTTTTTCTTATAAATAATAAAATCGATATTCTTATTTTAAAGTACATGTTCTATTCTACGACAAATTAATAATGTCCTTAGAAATAGAAGAGTTTGAAGAATATCTAGTTGATAGTTTCAGCATGATTTTAAGATAGGCTTACACTACAGCTAGTGCCTATGAATTCCTTAAAATTACTTTTGATTTCGATGTCTATATAGAACTGATGTTGACGATATTGTGCAGGTCTGCTAGTACATCGTTCTATGAATAAGCGAGGTGCTTTCAGCAGACTCCGTATTTTGGTGGCTCTGGTGTGAGCTTCGATAATGGTGCTACTAAATTATGTATGCTAATTAGCTAAATGACGTTACTGAACACAGATACATTTAACTTGGTGGTGTTTCGTTCATTTACTTATTTCTATTTAAAGAGACTAAAATATATTTAGATGATTTCATGAAGTGGCTTGGGGTTTTAATATTACAAATTACAATGCAAGTATCACTACAGGAAACAATAGCTACATTTTATTGTCACATAAGACGATAAGAGCGATTTAAACTGCTCTCGTACTGTTGCATGCAGAACAGAATGAGTGAGTTATGAGAATGGGCTAATACTAATGTTGGATGCAAGAGTAGATACCTATATGAAGAGATATGAAATTACTTATGATTAATACGTAAAGTTTAGTAGATAGATATAGTTACGTGTCGTGGAATAGAACACGTTCCGGGCGGGACGGGTGTGCGTTGGGTCTTGTAATACAACGGCGACGCAAATAATTATGTCCAGTGGTCTTCCTGTAACTTGTTCACGAAAATCGCCAGGGACAGCAAAATGTAGTGGTGTATCGGTACCACCATTTCTGATTTAAATTCTTTTAAAATAGTTACGATGGGTATGATTTGAATAATAAATTGTTTAATTTTTACTAAATTCAATATTGATTTTCCCAAACAAATTACAGCACCTTTAAAGACACCGTTGTTTATATAAGTATTGAATAACCATAATCATTAAACATGTTTATCGTAAATATGAAGTCAGTCTATCTAGTCTCACCCTAGTCTTTTATAAGTTCATGAATTTCGAGTAGGTACCTAGTAGAAAGTCATTGTATGTATTGCTGATAACAAATATCTGACATCATATTTCCGTAAACTTGTGACGTCAAGGTTTCCATATTATGTCGGTGGTGGACACCGCACTAGTGACGAGGTAGCATACTGGTTGAAGTGCTTGTCTATGGGCACTCTGTCATCGTACAGCGTGGGTGCTTGCAGGATGATGCCGGCAGTGCCCACCAGCACGGCTAGCGTGAAAATCCACAGGAATAAACGATCAAGCACCATCGCAACGTATTTCCAGTCCTCTTTCACCTGTAGTAACGAATAAATCAAATAAATTAACCAATATCAAAGATCAAACGAGTAGACTCACTTTGGTGGCGAAGAGTAGGTAATATGAACATCAAATGTGCTCATCAGTCTACTGACAACTTTAATTAATTTTATTATTATGCAACTTTAATTGAAATTGACTATAACTTTCTGATTGAAAGAAACAACATCCATTAAGAATCACATACTAAGGGGCATTTTCAACGACAAAATAACAGATGTTTAAAATGAAATCGGCCGATTAACCATACAAAAAATCATGTTTAAACGGCTGATTTTGCTCTAATCGACTGTTATGTTGTCGGTGAAGTTGGGCCTTCGTCTTTATAATATAAAATATCACACCTTAGTAGAATCTTCGAGCATCCTAGTGTGTTCTGCAATGAAGCGGACGCAGAAGCACGTCTTGTGCACTTCTGGAGGGCAGGCGGAGTGGCTGAAGCCGGGCGGAGGGTCGGGTACGGGGCTGAGCGTCTCGTCCTCCGCGCCTGCGCCCGCTAGCCCCGCCAGCCCCGCGCCCGCCCCACCCTCGCTGGACCCGTGCACCAGGCAGCTGCCGCCAAACCTATTGCTGTCGCCCATCCTGAAAATATACGGTAGTTGTAGCTTAAGTAGAATAAGAAATGCGTCTTTTATGTGCCCTGTGCAACAACCTAGGTTACCTGAGCCTCACCAGTTTAAAAACAGTGACCGTGAACGTGGTAGTACTGTTCTAAATAAATGCGCTGCAGTCATAATCTGCTGCTAGTTGCTACTAATGGGTACGGATACAGCGGAGGTCATAACTCGAGCGACAGCTTACCCAGAGTTGAGATACGTAGTGTGCGTGAGGTCCTCCTTGCTGGGTGTTCGTGTGAGCGGCCTGGGGGGCGGCGCGGCAGGAGGCGGCCATGCTCCCGGCGCGCAGCAGTCGTCATCCGCCGCTGCTAACCGGTACGGGTACAACGGACGCGCCGCACCCCCGCAACGCACCACCACGCCACACGCCGTGTAACGCGATCTGTGGTAGCCGATACTTTCATCTGAATATTGATTACCACTTCTCGTGGATGCTGGCCACGGATCAAGCTTGTTTAAACAATTTACTCAATTGACAACAAGTCAAAAAAAATCCTACGTGGCGTGAACTACGGTACCGGATATACGAGTATCTTTTGATTATTTACTTCCATTATTCTTAGAAACTAGTCACGAAGTAGAATTTTATGCTAGTTTGTTTATGACTTTTTAAAACTTACAGTCCAGTGTAACCTCATGATCATCACACCACAACATGCGTAGCACGATTTGTGGTCTACGTTACAATTTTTTTTTATGGTTTACTGACATCACTCCCAAACGTTGGGGTTAGGCCCAGTAGGGGCATAAAAAAAATGGAACGGAGACCATAAAAAAATATGAATATATACCTACTTTCGTAAAGACATGACGTGATTATAGACGATGGCGTAGCGGCGTAGTAAGCATAATAGGGCCTACGGCGTAGTATCAATGAGTTTCAATCCGACCAATACCCACTTACTCCGTGATTTGGCCTCGCTTGAACCAACCTCGACAGTTCGAATTGAACCTTTTATAAGTAGTAAATATAATGAAAAACATAATGACGATACACGAATCGTGCTACGTCGTAGACGCCGCTACGCATCCTCACTGAAGCTAAAAGCTGCACCAAGAAAGCCACAGAGGCGAGTTGCAGTAGGTACTTATCTAATTTAAATTGAATAATACTTCAAATATGTAGGTACTTATGCTACCTTATATCCAAAACAGCATTGGTTTAATAGGAATACATGGTAAATAAAGCCAACAAGAATCCAGAGCGTGTTTTTGTTTGATCTAACTTCGGTAGCGGTGCGACCGGTCAATGTATCCTAAACAATCTATGTGTATAGGTAACCCTGTTCTTAATGTTACAACGTTTATTAACAAATATTTAATACCTATAATAAATTTATGGTTACTTTGCCATCGTGTTTGTGGAGATATAATATACCTAGTAACTTAGATTATTGATTGGTTGTCGCAGAGCGGCCGCGACAACCAATCAATAATCTAAGCCTAGTAACTTTATTTGCGTATTTATTTGTCTTGTCTTTTGGAGATTTGTGCGATCCATTTGGGAAACAGCACAGTAAAAATCTTTTGAAAGACTGGGATTTATTTAAAGGCCTGTTGTTAAATAAATAAGCTTATAGATATTTCTGTTATATTATATTTGAATATAAGTTTTACCCGAGATTAGAAAAGATATTTGGATTTCAATAAATTCGTATAACGTAAGAGAACGTTTACGACTTGCGTAACCAGAATACTCGAACCGACATAAACCAATCAGCCAAAACGCTGAAGCTTCATTCGTAGATAGATTTAGGAGGATCCCTTCAGATCCGAGCATGTAATCTGCCTCAGTGATCCATTTACGTAATGTTCGGTAGGTCGGTAACCACAGCGAGGCGCCGCCATTATACCACTCGCCTGGCGGATAGACATCCATTCGCTAACTGAGTTACGATACCGAAGGGCTATCCGCACGAATTACTCGCGAGACAGTAAACTGGCAGACATAGATACTAAACAAAAGATTAGTTTTATTAGATACAATCTAAAACTTGTACCTACATAAACGTAGCTGAAAGTGTGTCATAAAATAATAATTATATTCAAATGACGTATGGCAGATTAGTTAGTTATACCAGATTCTGTACAGAGATGAAAACATTATCATAACAAATGTTTTAAGAAGGGCATAAAATTAAAACATAACCTCGGATTCTCACAAAGATGCCACAAAGAGATGGAAATTCATAAAATAGGCTCTCAACAAAAAGAGTTTGCGACTGTATTACGCTTATAAAAACCTCCGGCACGCAATCTTTACAGTTCGTTCTGTCACTTTGTTGCTTTTATCTTAATATTAAAGTTGAGTAAAAGCGGAAAGCAAACGAAAGGTCCTTTCGGTCGCGGCTGGCGAGTATTTTTAACTTATAATTAATTTACGGTTTTGTTACTGATCCGCGATCGGATTTACGACTTGGACGAACTCAATAAACGGTCACTTCGAGAAGCGATCCTGATTAGAACGAGTAATTAATTGCGAAGCCGGCGCTACAAAGTTTGCTGAGATAATGTAAGACTCACCTTGTCGTGTCGAACTTGTACTGCGGTCGTTTCATGAAGAGTAGCCGCGGCAGGATGTGTATGAAAACTCGCTTCACCCAAGGGGCCATCCGGTGTGTCTGCGGCGAACGGAAGTGGACGTTTAGGACCACTACCGTAACACATATACTAAAAGCAATAAAAACTTTATTACTCAAGGACACGGGTAAAGGAATAGGTAATATTGTGTAAGTAGTAAACCGATAACAGTCGCGCCGTAAATTTATAAATTACAAAGCTTTGGTTTATATGCTATTTATTTAACAAAGTATCATATACCTACAAGAAATATGAATTCCACTAAAACAGTAGGTAAACTTTACAAAACGGATATCATCAGTAGAATCACTGATCAAAAGCCATTGAAATTTCCAGGTTCCTATGGGTTCCTAGGGATCTTTCTTGCATGTTATTTTATTATTTATAGCCATGCTAATTAATCATCCTAACTCATACGCAAATTATTAATAAATTAAGCACACACAATATTCACAAATAATAGTAGGTAATTAGTTTGTTCCCTACTGAATTAGGTAGTTCGTGCCATGCGCGCTCTGTTTATGAATAATAATTTCTAGGTTCAAATTCTTGGTAATAGTGTACAAACCATGTATCATAATATTATGTTATTCGTAGATGCCTGTTTGCATCGCGACATAACAAATGGTTCTGAAACATTATGTATTTGATTCTTCGGTAAGAAGCACTTTAGGAGGTCTAGAGTCCAATTTCGATACCTATTTTATGCAGATATCTCGTAAAAGTTATAGTCAAATGGTCATAAATTAATGTATATACAGTCCGATTTTTGTGTGGTATCTATTGTAATGGTTTACAATTAGGTATCCTTACTTAAAATTCCCAAACTCCAAATTTTAGTACTAAAAATTAATTTTCTTGAAGCTAGAGCACGCAATCAAATATCTTGTTTAGAATCCAGCTTTTCATTTATATGTAAATGTGGTAGCTGGCACTCCCCAACCGAGTAAAATTTAAATAAATTACTTTTGTCCAAAATGTATTATTAGAGAGCGTTGATTTTTATTTAAAATTAAACCAAAATAGAAAATAAATCTTTCTTCTCTGTTGTTATATTCAGCAGGTTACTTTAATTAAATATTATGGCTATCAAAAGTATTTATTTAATCATTTATGTACACACATGAAAAGACATAGAGAACAAAGTACAAAGGTACTGCTTACTTAACAAAATAAATCTCTTCCAGCAGACCTCTGAGAGGAGAATTTAAAACACGAAATGTAGACAGCGATGAACAAGAATAGATCAAAACTACAAATTAAATACAATAATATAAACTTAAGTAAAAAACCTACATAAAACAAATACACATAAATATAAAAACATACATAAATAAATAAAAATACAAACATAGGTATCTACATACTAAATTGCAAACAGAAGATGCTATGATAGGGAGAGATAATGCTCTTTTACACGTAGTATTGTGGAATTAGATTAAATAATAAAATGTCTAACTATTTTAGTCATGTTTATAAACTTTATTTATTTATTTTCGCTTCATATGGGTATAAAGACCCAATATAAATTACTTAAAAGAAAGATAATAATCAATTTATTCTTCTACCAATTTCCCCGAATAACTAAAAGCAATCTATTATTTTAAAACAGTAGTGTCGGTAAATAAATATCGATAGACAATTATTAATTAAGGCTTTTCACTTAAAGACGAAATAAAAAAATAAAGAGTCGGTAGACATTAAATCGCATTGTATAACACGAACGTAAATGTTTATATAATATTATGTTGGGTTGAAGAAACCACCACACATTGCATGTAACTACAATATCTATTCTAATAATAGTTTATCCCTTCCGTATGTGACGAAGATCAAAGCCTCAAAGGGCCTGAAAATTTAATTATACCTACACTCCCTCAAGTTGTGTTATCATTGCCAAATAAATTCATGGCAAGTCTTGTATCGTTTGTTTATTTATTTTTAATCATCAAATAGGCTGTTGCTGAATGGTAGCTCCCCGTGCAGTTAGCCTATAGCTATAAAACGTTCTGAAATGGTCGTGGCGTCTTCAACTATCAAACTTATTTACCAACAGAAAGGTTTCATCTGAATGAAATTACTCGACATCGTTGGATTCGATACTCAAACGGTATTGCTATGATTATAGCTAATTTGACGGAGTTTTTATCACTGCGCCCATGATAGATACAGAAAAAAACCCTGTGTATATATAAATCCCTCTTTATGGAACTCAAATAAATATGGTAATCAAATCCGATTTTAATATTCATTCTCTAGACTGCATAATATCTACCGATATTTGCTATGCCACTATCCAAATAAATCGTTTCTTATTACGTATGTATATTTGAAATCGGTAGGTATATACAATCATTCATATGTTATTAAAACAACTAGTTATGTTTTTAAATATAAAGGTATGGGGGATGCCTTTGCCCTGCAGTGGGACGATAACCGGGCTTAATAATAATGATATGACTGCTATTCGTACAAAAAGCATGGAACTGTGTTTGCCGTTAACAAGGGAATGTCCTCGTAAAAATATTTATTTATCCTTCGTAACACATAAAACCTATACTTTAGGCTTTACGTTATTTATGTGGAAGAACTAGGCACTAGATTTTAACTAGTAGGGGGGGCGGAGGGGCAAGATAGTAAATTTAACTTTCCGTAACGCCAACCATCCCTAGTTTTCTGTAAAACCACTCGCAACACTCTTATTTTTTGTCAGTTGCGCTGTTGCAATTTCACTGCAGATTCAGAAATGAAACGCTTAATACAATAGCAGGGCAGTTGAGCTTGTTTTTTAGGCAATTAGGACACGCAAGTGCACCCCGCTACTTACCAGTTCTTATTAACTGCCATGCCATCCAACATCCCACCTTAAATACGAAAGCAAAAGAGACTTCTTCTACAGTAACCAGTAACCAAACTCTAAGCTATGCTTCTTTTTGAGACGGGTTCATCCAGCTTAGGGCTACAATAGTGTGAAAAAATATAGGGAGGAACTTACCTGATAGATACAAGAATCATAGCGAATATAAGGTACTTTCCCAACAGGGGCACAACCAGTGACGTAGGAGGAATGATCTCGACGACCAGTAGGAAGAACACGTGGAGGCTAATCAATATCGAAATCGACAGCGTTACCTGTGGACAACAAAATAACTGTTAAAACGATTGATAGCGGACAGATAAACAAGCCATAATACCCTATCTTGACCAATATTATGTTTGATTATCGATATATTTAGCCCAGTGGATGAGAATGAATTGCCGTTTCGATAGTTACGTCTCGGAACTATACCTGACAAGGTGGACCGGTGACTACCGTTGTCAATATAATACGGGTTATTACAGAAAGTTGTTAACTAGCATAACGAGAAAAACATGATGTGTCCTATTATAGGGAAACCTACGTTAACAAGCGTAGTTCTTCTTGTTAGTAACTGTGTAGTAAGCTTTAACAATTATCATAGTAATATTATAAAGAGAGAAGTCCTGATTGACTGACTGACTGACTGACTGACTGACTTATCATCAACGCACAGCCGAAACTACTGAAGCTAGAGTCACGAAATTTGGAGAGTAGGTCCCTTTTGTATTGTAGGCAAGCAATAAGAAGGGATTTTTGAAAATTCAGCCCCTAAAGGGGGGAAAAGGGGGGTGAAAGTTTGTATGGGAGTCCCTTAATTTTTGAAGTGAGAAAGATGAAAATTGGGATTTAAGCTTTTGGTTACAAATAAAGAAACACGTGATTCTGCGTTTTTGGAAACTCATCCCCTAAAGGGGCGAAATAGGGGTGAAAATTGTTTTTGAAGTGTAAAACGTGAATATTGGGATTGTTTTTGAAGTGAAAAACGTGAAAATTGGTGTTTCGGCTTTTGATTAGAAATAAAGAAACACATGTTACCGCGTTATTGGAAATTCGTCCCCTACAGGGGCGAAATAGGGGTGAAAATTGTTTTTGAAGTGAGAGACGTGAAAATTGAGATTTAGGCTTTTGGTTAGAAATAAAGAAACACGTGATACCGCGTTTTTGGAAATTCATCCCCTAAAGGGGCGAAATGAGGGCAAAAATGGTTTTTGAAGTGAGAAACGTGAGAATTGGTGTTTCGGCTTTTGGTTAGAAATAAAAAAATACGTGTTACCGCGTTTTTGGAAATTCATCCCCTAAAGGGGCGAAATAGGGGTGAAAATTGATTTTGAAGTGAGAAACGTGAAAATTGAGATTTAGGGTTTTGGTTAGAAATAATGAAACACGTGTCACCGCGTTTTTGAAAATTCGTCCCCTAAAGGGGCGAAATAGGGGTGAAAATTGTTTTTGAAGTGAGAGACGTGAAAATTGAGATTTAGGCTTTTGGTTAGAAATAAAGAAACACGTGTTTCTGCGTTTTTGGTAATTCATCCCCCAAAGGGGCGATAAAGGAGTGAAAAATGTTTCTAAGTTAGAAACGTGAAATTTTGTATTTAAGCTTTTGGTTAAAATTAAAAACAAAATCGGTTTCGTGTTTTTCGAAATTCAACCTCTAAGCGGATGAAATAGTTATAATTATGAGAGTCCGTATTTTTTGAAGCCGAACGATTTGTAAGAGGTCAGGAATTGATGAAAATTAAAAAGTTTCTACCGGCTAATTTTTACCCGAACGAAGTCGGGACGGGCCGCTAGTTAGTTATATATAGCTTTAGTCAATTAGTTCGTTCTCATAACGACGGACTTCGACTGTCCACTTAGGTGCCATGATTAACTGTCCATAATTTGGACAATATTTATTTCTATCTCATACCTATGTACGTTCCTTTCTAGCGATATGCAAGTTATTTTATTTGCTTTTTCATCCAAGTCCGATTGAACAACTGCCATTTACTGATTAAAGTATCAGAGAAACCATAAATAAATGATTTAAGGCCAAAAGTGGCTTCTTACTACGACAATAATACAGTCAATACGTAAATAAATTTGATCGCAAACTACAACAATATGTGTTCTCCGTGAGATATTGGTGAACGTAATGATAATGTAATATACTGGCTGGCAATATTATCTTACAACTAAGAGAGCTTCATACATGTGCAGAGTCCCAGCGTAATAGTCAAAGTTCACCGAGTTTATTTTGCGGCAGATATAAACCGAATTTACAGCGCTATTACAAAATAATATTGAGAGAAAATATTGTTTTCATGAATATGTAGGTATAATGTATACCTATTTGAGTAGATACGTATCTATTAACCACAAACGGAACGCAGATCCGTCCTATTTACTAGATAATATTATAAATGCGAAAGTAACTCTGTCTCTGTATCTAAATGGCTGAACCGATCTTGATGAAATTTGACAAGGATACCTAGTAGTATACCAAGTATACCTATACTATCAGTATCACGAGGAAGGAAATAGGCAAATTAAAAAACGAGTCCACGCAAATGGAGTCGCAGACACAGCTAGTTACACCTATCTATTTGTATAATAAAACATTAGCAGTGGTGCGCCAGAATCGTGAGTTCGAATTATGCCTACATGACTTATGTCCGAATTATTCATAACCTTCTATAACGGAGAAAGAGAATATCGTGATGAAACCAGCATGTCCAACAACCAAAAATTCGAAGTAATCTTTCCTAGCTGATTTCGGCGACAGCGACCCCTATATTAGACTGTTGTCACGGAGGGGCCTATTCTTCTACCATCTTAGAGCTCGCTTGATCTTAGCAAGAAAAGTTCTGTCACACTTGGAACAGATCAGAACTCCAGCACGATAATTATATGAAATAGCCAACGGAGGTTTGGCTTTAAACTCATCGTGCTTGGCGTCTAGCCCTCGTCTTTAAAAGTGTTGATATTTTGCTTTCCGAAGGATCTCCGCTCTGACCAATTCCTAGCGAGCACCTCCCATTTGGATGGGTCGATGTCACACCTCTTCAACACATCCTTATACCGCAGGAGTTGTCCGATGATATCCACCAACTCGCTCTGGGCCCACGTATAGTGGATTACATTCCAATAAGTTTCTCAAAGGGAGGCCTGAATTCCAACCATGGATTCGATTGATGATGTGTAATAAAATTTAATGTCAAAACACACATCATTCATCATTCAAATGAAGATGCTATAAGAAACGTGAAAAGATTTTCGTGTTTGATTGGAATTTCAGCAGAAAGCAGCTTAAATCCTATTTTTACCGCTAGCTTAAAGCTTTCACATTACGCTAGTCATCAATCAATCAAGGAAGAGTTGGTACTCTTCCATCTGTACCAGACTACTTAAGCCCAAGTTCACCGACAACATAATACAAGATTAGAGCAAAAACAACCGTTTAAGGCTAATTTAATTAATGATTTAAACTTATAACGCTTATAAGCCATGTAACATGTAAGCCGAAACTGTATTCTGTTTACGTACTTACCTACTGACTACTGGGTAAGTTATCAGGGAATTCTACTACTACTTTTATTGTAGAGTTCTAGTAATTTATGAGCTCTCTTGACTAATAGCCTCGCCAGTTTTCAAGTCATTGGTATTCAAAGTGCTCATGAGTAAAGCCAATAATGTGAGAGCAATTTTTCAAGCGCATGCGTAACGACGTCTTTATTGCAATCATATTCACATTACCTAACTTCACTTATTTATTCAGGGTATATACGGTATAGACGTGTCGAAAACACAAGCCTGAAAAATTCTAAAATTGGTATATCTTAACATAGATACCTACTGGTTTTTCTACATGTTCCATTACGGATATCAGCGCGGAGTCGCTTTGGGCAAAAGCAATGATATTCTGATCACTGATGAAGTCAACTTCGTTAGCGAAAAGTCTACGGGGATGTTGTTTTCATCTGGGCTAAATATGACCGCAGTGTCAGGTGATAAGAATGTCATGAACACATCGATATTTTCTGCAAACATTTACTTATTGCATTATATAACGCGTTCACTATTAGCTGAGAATACGACTATACAACACTTAGTTATAAATTATTAATAATGCCAATAGTTTACACTTAAAAACAGCTAAGTATTCGTTCTCATATCACTATAATTATCCCTTTAGTACCTACAAAGAAGGCCAAATTCAAGAACCCACAGGAAAACAAGTGTAATTCATAAGTAAGCACGATTTGAAATACATTTTATTACATCTCGGGTAGGCAATCACAAGAGAGTAATAAAGGAGCACATTGGGTAATCGTATTTGAGTAATTTTAACCTCAGCGGTCATAACAATACCCGCTGAGAAAGTTTGCGGACCGCTCAAAGTTTGTCGACAAAATGCGGGAAATTTTTCGTTAATTTGCTTTTAGAACTTCGCTCCAATAACAGCGTAAAAAAATTATTCATAGAGGTTGAATTAATTTAATTCATGGATTTGAAGCACATGATGTTTTTATTTTCCTATACCAAATATAGAATAAGGTATTCATATCTAGTATTCATACCTAGTATTCATACGTTATTTGTATCTATATAAACCAAAGTAAATTTTCGTAACCTTCGTAAAATGTGATCTTGATTTTGATAAAGATTAATATTGGTATAAAATAAGTTTAGAGACTATCGTGTAGTCAGATTATTACAAATTTCCGAATTTAAAATAATTAAATTAACGTTCATCACAAATAAATCGAACAGAGGCTCTGAAGCCTAAGAATGTAAATGCAAGTCATGTGCAAAACATTCTTTTATGAAACTTCATAGGTAAACTTTGGCTACAAAGACATCGACT
The DNA here is from genome assembly GCA_932294325.1 of Allophyes oxyacanthae. Lineage (NCBI taxonomy): Eukaryota > Metazoa > Arthropoda > Insecta > Lepidoptera > Noctuidae > Allophyes > Allophyes oxyacanthae. The sequence goes on along the minus strand of OW028618.1, from coordinate 6,757,908 downwards.
TTCAATTACGAATAGCTTAGGGATGAGTAATATACAGTATTCATTCGATGTTTAATGATCTATTCAAAGGGGAATAGTGAAACCTAGGGCCAGTCTGAGGACAACATACGTTTAAATTGTAGGCCACATAATAATTATTTGTCACCTTTATCCATAGTCGACTCACTAGTCTCAGTCATATAAATCATTGATTAAGAAAAATTAGGTACTTGATAAAAAGTTGATTTGTTACCTTCTCTCCACTGTCTGAAGGCAGGTAAAATGTAAGGACGGTGAGGAACGATATCCCCATGCAGGGGATGATGATGTTGACTGTGTAGAACAACGTCTTCCTCCGCATCGTGATGTTGAATGTGATGTCCAGGTATGGCTCATCGCAGCATGTGTAGAATTTCTCGTTCCTGTACAAATATTCTCAAGTAATAAAAGTAGTGTTAGACATAGATTATGCAAAGTTGTGGGAAAAGGGGGAAGAAAACAACATAGGTCATATTTTATTGTCCCTTATCAAGGTTCAAGCACACGACGTCATAAGATTATTGAAAAAACTACAGTTTCATTTCTAGTTGACAAATATGATTCGCGTAAATATGAACCAAATAACATTAGTTAAATTGCTGAAAAAGAAAACATCGAATAATAATAATATCGAATTTACAAAGACATTAAGGCGAAACTTTGTAAAAGTCAAACATCAATAACGACTCTTTCGTCTTTCAGTTACAATAAAACGGAAGTTTAACAAAACAACGAGCGATTTTAATATTTAAATATCATTTATATGTGAGTAACAGAAACTTTTAAGTAGTCGAGCTTAAAGTCTTAGAATAAGTCGGGACTTTTAAAGTAGACACTTTGAATAGTTAGACAGCTGTACGTAAAAGGCTGATATAAAATGCTAGGTAATTAGGTTGGTACTTATGCTTAACAATGAATACGTTTAGGTATTAAACAGCAATATCAAGTAGAAACAATATATCTAAGCATTTATAAACTTTGTGAAACAGCATTTTATGAGCGGCTCATGTAAGAAATGTGTGTTCGGGTAATTTCGTAGAGTAGCTCGTAAAAGCTTTGAAGGAATATGAAAATGGCATTTATATCGTTTCAAGGGAAATCATTTTATATGGATAAGCGCAGTTTGTCCCGACCGTCTAGCTATCCGTCAATCAAACGAAGGGTGACATTCCATATGCAAAGTTATGATATATATTTCACGGTTATATAATACGAGCGTTTTATTATTGGGCAAATATGTTAGTAGGAAACAAAGTGTTCAACAATTTTCTTATGTTATGTATACCTACGAGTATGCTCATAATATGGTTATCTGCTGTAAATCTTGCATAAAACTCTTTAATTTAAATCCCCTTCAACACCGTCTACGGCAGCGTCTTTACAAAACGTCGCAGATTCTACAAGCACTCAACATTTTATTGTTGCAATAGCTTTGTCAACTTGGAAATGCGAACTTTGTTCAAAGGAACTAAGAGTCGCCGGTAGCTGTGTAACAACTACAGAATATGTATAAAGGACATTACCGGAGGCTCTATAAGTGGATTTTACTGTGTTGCTCCAAGCTAGGGCCTTTGTTACTGTACATTTCACAATACGCTACCTGTGTATACGTAATGCTGAAATACTGTTTTATTTTGATGAGGTGCTTGAACGTGAATTCACAGCTCAGTTATTTTAGTAGAATGTAGGTATTGTTTTATATTCAAGATCTACTTACGTACCTACTTCTGCACACTTAACTATACAAAAACTTGCTAACTGTTTTTGCTACTAGTTGTTAGTTTTAGTAAGTTTTACTATGGCACTACAATATTGTTTACTGAATTATCATAGCTAACTTGAATTCGTTGCATATACCTCATACTCGATAACAATTTTAAAATATAACGAAGCCTTTTTAAGAAGATTAGATGAGATCTTTTGGCGACAGAGCTTCTCAAACCTTTCGAAAACGTGCCTTATCATCACATCTTATTCAGGTATTACCGCTACGCATCTTAAAGGAATTACAATCGGTATGTGTACGGAGCGTAAACTCAGCAAGCACAGCTTAACGTGGCAAAGCGGATACACGTCGTAAAAGTGATGTCGAGGTAAGTGATGTCGGGTTAATAATGACACTCGTGTGTTCGAGAGGCTGGATAACGGCCCGGAGCCTGCAAGGAGGGCTGGGACAAACGGCCGCTCAACATCGAGCTCCAATTAACTTTTGTTTACTGCCAACAGGACGTATGCAGGGTATTGTTTGGGACGCCTGTATCGCTGAAATAGTGTTGAATCTCTTAAAATTATATGCAGTCATATCAAACAAATTTAAAGAAATATTTTGCAATTATTAATTAAATTTAGAAAGGATGTTTAATTTTTGAAATATTAAACATCCTTTCTATTTTAAAATAATATGTAAAGAGCCAACTGGAAGAATATAATATATTCTTCCAGTTAGCTCTTTACATATTATTTTTCAAAAATTAAACATCCTTTCTAAATTTAATTAATAATTGCAAAATATTTCGTTAAATTTGTTTGATATGACTGAATATAAGTTTTTTTTTTTTTAATATCTATTATTTAACACGAATATATCCATAAAATTTCTAAAAACTTACAATTATAATAGTGTACGTAAATAACCTAATACTATTATAACGTGATATAATAATAGCTGTCATTTAGTTCAACTCCAACCCCATAACTATATTAAGTGAAACTAAATGGACATACAATCAACTTTTATATTTCCAAGCACGCACAGTATGTAATAAGGATCTATATGTATTTTAAGTTATTCAAGTAAAAGTGAGAGACCATTCCTATCCGTCGTAGATGTATGCCGCTTATTATTTCACAGGATGGAGATCAATTATTGCGAATAAGATGATACATATGTCTGTGTAACATTGCGGAAATTTATGCCCGGGTACTTAAACGGCTGATAGCAAGTAAAATAGATAAGTTGTGTTTCAGGCAAAATTAATAGGCGCTACTGAAATATACTTATATACCGCGTAAAAATCATAGGAGGACTACTACTGCGAGTAACCGTTTTTAGCCTTAGGGTGCGTCACTTTTACATTCCTCATTTTTGAAGAACTTAAGACTATAAGTCCTGCCTGATGCAAGGCTATTTCGCGAGATAATCTATTAAAAAAAGAAGAAATATGCATTAAAAAAATAAGTAGATGAAAGGTTGAAAACCTGGGTTATTCTCGAAAAGTAACTATGTATGTATATCATCAAAGTTTTCTAAAAATATTTCAGTATTTAAAAATTAAAACAATCAAATACAAACCTAACTGCTGGCACTTCGAGAATGTCCCACTCGACGGACATGTAGAACTCAGACAGGTCAACACCCACTGACACCACGTTGCTCCCCGCTGCCTCATCCATATGCCTCAAGTCCACCTGCGTACATATCAACTCACAAAACTATTTACTCATTCCATTCATGCGTGAAGTTCAACACAAATACGGCACCGGAGTTGATATATGAGTAAATTCATCTTAATTATAAATCTACGGCTTGAATGAAGAATAGATCATTAGAATTTCAAATATTTAATGTATGTGATTACGATTATAAACACGCAATGATTTTAATCAGCTTGGTTCGAGGTATCCTAAAATGAGGAACCATTAATTCTAAATGGTAAGAAGTAAATAAAAGGTACTCCAAATCAGTCATATTTTGTTTTTGAAGACGATTTCTTTCCGATGTTTTAGTGACCTTATTTTAGCTCCCTTGCATAATACCTAGGAAGTTAGTATCTGTATCCAAAAATATTGTATTATTGTAATACTTACTCAAATTATAGGTAATATTATTATTATAACCAATTCTAGAAAAAAAAACTCCGGTGCCAATATATTTTGTAAGTAGGTATGTAATATTGTTGAACTGTTGCACTATTTAGTATGTTAAAATGGTCACTATATTCTTTTATAGCTTAATATTAATAAACACTAGTTAAATACACATCGATAACTTTAAAAGACACACATATATAAGGAAATTTAACACAGTTTGCTATTATTTGTTTAATCTTATGATATGCGTTTATAATGATGCAAGTTAGTTCTACTTATTAGTACCTTTTATGGAGTAAAAAATTAAACAAGTAATTACTAGGCTCGCAATTAAAAAGTTACGTAAAACGGTATTACTAATTTGGACTTGAAATACAATAATAATTTCAACCACTATTTTCACTCGTAATAATTTTTGTAGCAATCGTTTATAGCCCATATTTTTTTACTCCATCGTAGGATTGTGATTAGTTGTTATATCTATTTAATTTAATTTAATACATATCCTATTTAGTCATATTAATAACTTATTTGATACATGCACCCTGTCACACAATGTGTAAAATTATCCAGATAAAATTCCCATAAAATCTTGCCAACGCAGACATTTTAACAGTGTAGTTACTATCTCTGGCTCTCTGTATCAATGATCAGTATATTCCAAGCTGGTCTTCGCATTAGATGCCTCTTAAACAGTACCACAGAGTGTGCCAAGTGGGATGTACCTGAGTACAAAGATCAAAACCTTCAACGACAAATCGACACATTTATCTTCAACGTAGGCATGTCACAACAATTCGATTCATGCGAAGAAATAACAACGCGAAAACACAGAAAACACCGAATATAACGAGTGATCGTGGAGCTTTCGACAAGAGTAAATAGGATGAGGACGACCTCCTTCTTCTGGTTCTTTAACGTGATCGCGTAGAAAGTGCGCACTACTCCGCGTCAGAAAATCGTATGATCTCACGAGTAGCACGCTTCATTCTCAACGTCTCGTCAAAAAATCTGATAAGAAGGTCGAAAGCGCCGGCTCCGCCGCGCGTGTGTGTGTCGCGCGGACGCAGCGTCTCTCAGCGACCCGCCTCATACCAACTTAGCTTTAAGCCTCTTGTGTCTAATAAACCAACGATTGTGTTCGTTATAGTGGCGATGTGTTGGCATAAGACGCGTGCTTCGTTCGAGTGTTGTAATAGCATGCAACGACCGCCTCCTCGATAGCCCGAGAGTTCTCGACGCTTCGACGAGACGGTAAGTTCTACTTTAACATTTAGATTCTTGTGCATTATGGACTCCGAGTCAGAGATTGGGAGTGGTTTCGTCTTTCTTTGAAATGACAACATGCAATGGACTGCCAGCGACACCACACTAGGTACAGCCAGTATAAGTATGAGTCGCTAATAGGGAAAGGTATAAAATATGCAACATGATGACTATTTTATGCTCGATAGTGTACAGAGCAACGAGTGTGAACTTTATCTCCGTTTAGTTTCACGTGCTGTGCTTAACCTGTTCGCGTGTAAGGTATCGTGTGAAGCTGTGTACAAGAGTCGCGACCGCGTCGAGCGGCGAGCGACCGCCGTGATCGGGAATGCAAGTGATTCGGAAACAAGCTAGAGTCATGCGGTGAGTGGAGTGTACACTGACGAGGGAGACATGCAGCAAGCTCGTGTGGCGGGTCGAGTGTCTGTGTGTGTGTGTGGCGCGAGCGGAGCCAGCTATGGAAGGGTGTGACAGCTCCGAATGACGCCGCTCCGCGCACAGATGCGATTGTTAGCTCATCGATTATCTAAATCTTATTTACCTTCGCACTCGCGGCTTATCGTTTAGCACGGAAAGGCTCAATCGGAGCGGGATGTGTCGGGTAGGAACGGATCGAGTGAAATAATTGCATCCCATATCACCTGGCTGTTAAAATTTTATACCTTTCCGTGTCGAGCGAGGAAGGCCGAACGAGCTAAGTGGACCGGTCGAGGATATTCTGGAGCATTCGTGATCACGCACGTCGACATACTGCTACTCCACATACTTTAAGGTCATCACCATCGCAATAGGAATGTAAACTTGCAACATGTCAGAGCTACGGAGCGAGCCGGGCGGGGGCGGGGAGCGGGCGTCGCCAACGAGCGCGCGCTCTGCGCCACTACTCTAGCGTCGTCGTTACAGTCAATATGTAAAAGTGAGTATAACATACCACATGGACAGAAAAGTAATATAATTACACGACGAATTACGTTCGAGCCAACAAGCTATTGCATGGACATCGGCCGGGGCGGCGGGCCCTACGGCTACGGCCCGCGCGCGCGGCGCCAAGCAGCGTACAGCGGGGCGTCACCTTGAAGCCGTCATACGTCCAGCTGCCTAACTTAAGCACACAGGTTTGCACGTCGTAAGGAAAGAACTCGACGTCGATCGAGCACGAGGACTTATAGACGGCGGGCGGCTGCCACACCACCATGCCGTTGTAGTACACGGTGGCCTTGGTCATCAGCGTCACCTCGTAGTTGCCGTCGGCGCTGCGGACAAACAGAGCGGTCAGCGAGAGCGGTGACGGAGCTCCACGCAATTACCTTGAATCCGTCGTACGTCCAGCTACCGAACTTAAGAACGCACGTTTGCTCGTCGAAAGGAAAATATTCCACATCTATTTCACAGGAGGACTTGTAAATGGCAGGTGGTTTCCATTCCACCAGCCCCTGATGATAGATGGTCGCCTTGGTCGCCAATGTTACCTCGAAGTTGCCGTCGGCACTGTAATATGAACGCACGTTTACAAGCCGTCTCGCGGCCCTACCGGTCTGTAGTGTCTCACCAATACCCTCAGGTGCGTCTGTACGAGTATGTTGTGTGTAGACCATGTGCGGAAAACTTGTGTTACTAACAGTTTTAACTAAAAGTACGCGGCTTATTCAAGATGCGTAATAGTTATTTGAAGTTAACGTATTTACGACTACCTGTATTCTGGTACTTGCTTGTTATTACAGCTGCTCTACGATAAATTGTGGCGACCTTAACAATGAAAAACATACAAAATGTATTATTATAACGCATTATGTAACTAATCAAATAATTGAGTACATTTACTTAGTTAAGTTTATTATCACTGAAAAAAAAAATAGTTATATAGTTTCTATAACAACAATTTAGAATGTCCTAATTTAGGCGACCCAACCAGCCGATTTTTAAGTACTTACTTCATTTTATCAATGGCTACATTGCAAAAGTATTTGTTTCTGTTAAAATTTGGACTTTACTTTAATCAACACAATACAACACAACATTAAACATGCATTAACAGCGAATAGGAATTTATATTTGCTTCATTTATTATTTGTATTTAAACGATGCGGATGAATGAACGACGGAGACATCCAATAAAAGTATGGAAAAACATGACATAAAAAAATTGAAACACGAGCGGGGCGTGCGGAGCTCGATGAAAAGGGTTAACAAATCACAGTGTGGGGTCCATACATAGCGATTCGTTCATTCAAAGGGTTCATTGTAGGTGTTCCAGGTTTGAGGTAGGGGTAAAAATGTGCACATTAAAGAGGACGGGGGGGCACAGGTCGAGGAAGGGACAGGAAATGAGTAACGATTGCTGCCCCGGCCATTTATCAAAGTCCGACGCCTCAAGGTGGCGGCTGCGACAAAATGAATGCCAACCACGAGGAAAATACAGAAATAAAACTTGTATCTCAAGGCTTTGACTGATGTACATAATCATTTACAGAATTTTGTCACCAATTGTATTTTCAGTGCGATAAGGTTTCATTAATTTTACTATTGTTATTATTTCGGAAATTTAACATCTTTTACTCACAGATTTATTGAGATTAATAAGAAAATATCTTCATAGAATAAATTGCTTAATTAAATTATTGGAATTGTCATTTTCGATAAAAGGATAACAGCGTCTCGCTCTACCATATTTTAAAGTTCAAAACGTTCAAGGATCAAATTAACTGTCTCCATCTTTAATGGAAATTTTATTCTTGGAATGAAAATCGATGTGGCCGGAGTGAACGGTGCAAGGAAACTGATGGAAGAAAATGGAGGCGAATTATTTTGTTGGCGCTTGATTTTCTGAAATCCCGCTAGGTTTATCCCCCGAGAATACACAGGTACATAATTGCAAAATGTTTTTATGGAATTTTATTTAACAACGAGTCGGCGACGAGAACAAATGAGCGTTATTATTTTGCAGGATTTTCACGATGCACACAATTAATATTTTGCTCAACCTCATTGTTGTTCGTGATGGTGTGAAATTTCGTTATTATCAATATGGGTGTTTTATGTCTTTTTATAGAAATACGATGCGTTAAAAATTGTTTGTTTTGTTATTTACGTTAAATATAAGACAACTTAAAAAGTTAACTTTTTGATAAAAAGCATTTACGAAATCCATACCATACTTAACAGTGTATGGCAACGTATATACAATCCACGGGAACCAAATTGTGGGATAGTAGATGATAAGAATTTACCTAACGGGTGATATTAAATTATAAACGCAACTAAAACTGTTGTAAACCCCTGTTTTTATGAGGGTTTCAATTATTTTGGGTATTAGTCATAAATATACACAAGCAGTATAGGACAGGAGAAGAGGGAGCAACGGAGTAATCTCGGGGCCTTCGTCAATTAGGCCGGCTACAAAGTAGAATTCACGGCTTATTGGTTTTTGTAGGACAATGCTATGCTTTTGTGAGCTTTTATCGCTAAGATTGTACTGTAAGTAACACAGGATTTGTTTAGTGGGATTTGTTTTGTTTCATCGATGCTATGGGATTTCATATTATCAATATTGCTACACTAAACACAATTTGAGGTTTAAAGGTAATTATCGGTAACTTATTGTTAAATTCTGCATCAGCTGTTCTATCTATTTAACAGAGAAAGTTAAACTATGTAATTTACACCCACGTAAGAAAATTAGTCCTGATTTTTACTTTAGTATAACAAATGGGTAATTTTGATCGCAAATATTTGTACTTGTAACTATAGGTATATTTGTGAGGATGTCAGTGTAGGGTGGTAATATGGTGTAGGTGTCAAAACATAAGGGCACTAGCACAAAATAGGTGTAAATGGAATGTCATCTGTATTAATTTGTTACATTTTAAATTGTGGGGAAGCAACGATTCGTGGTGCAGAGGGCTCAGGCGAGTAGCTCTCAGCTTCTTTTGTAAAACACTTCTGTAACACTTTGGACGAAGGCATATACACACTAGAAAAAATGTGGAGACGCTAAAATACGATGAAACTACGTATTTATCAAGATAATGTTTATTAAATGTTAAGGAAAATATTGCTTGTAAGGTTATAATTATCTCATACCGGCTGTTTACAAAATTAATCCCGATACCTTCATATTTTGATTACCCAATTTGGCCATGCTCCGAACTCAATTCAAAGTTAATTACATGTGTTATCTCGTAGTGAGTACATTTCGTTTTCATTAGAGCCAATATAGCCTGCGACAGGTTCACAGTAAATGATGCCGTCTGTTCCGTAATTAGGTTCTCCGCTATTAATATAGAACAGCTTCAACTCAGAATTTTTCTCTTAAAGCTCATTCTTGTGTAAATACCTTGCCTAATTGCTCTTGTCATTTCTTAACTAGATCTTCCCATGTAAAATACCTCGGCGTATACATAGACCAACTAATGAGTTGGGAAAATCAGTTAAAGCAACTAACTTCCAGAGTTCGCAAACTTATCTACATTTTCAAAAATCTCCGGCATTCTACTGACTCTAAAACGGCCAAAACTGTCTACTATGCACTAGCCCAGTCTATACTCTCTTACTGTATATCAGTATGGGGAGGAGCTCCAAAGTCTAATTTCATCCAACTAGAGCGCGCGCAAAGAGCTGTCTTAAAAGTTATGAAATTCAAACCATTTCGATATTCCACACAGCTGTTATATTCAGAATGTAAGTTATTAACTGTAAGACAGCTTTTTGTACTTCATACCATAATTCGTAAGCATCCAAGTCTGAAGTTTGATGCTAACCAGTTAAATCGACGTAATGCTTATAAGGTCTGCGAAACAGTTGCACATAGAACAAGTGCTGCCAAACGTCACTTTTATATTATGAGTAGCCATTTATACAACATCGTAAACAAACATTGCAATATTTATTCCGAAAGCAAGTACTCTTGCAAAAACAAAGTCACTGCTTGGCTTATGACTCTAAACTATGAGGAAACGGAAAATCTTTTAACATAATAAGGTTGACCTAACACACTCATACGCACACACCCCCTCTCATACACAACACACACCCGCTCATACACAACACACACCCTCACATACACAACACACACCCTCACATACACAACATACTCCACACCATACATGCATGCAAATTTTAAATTAAAATTATAGTTTTTTTTTTTTTTCTTTTTACTCTGTAAGTTTTATTTTTTTAAATATTACTAAGTACCCAACTTTTGTAATAATATTATGTTATATTATTTACCTACATTATTACTTATGGTTTATTTTACTACAAATGTGAAGTGCGCACTGACAACCATAACACAAGTTAAGTCTTACCATGGTTACCAGTGTCCTACTGCTATTAAATTGGATGTATGTAATGACATAATTGCTAGTTTATAAGTCTCTCCTGTACCAATTTTTTGTGCCCTTACTGTAATAAAGAATTATAGTTATTATTATAGTTTAACTTACTGAAGTCCAACACTTGTTTAGTTCTTATCGATCTTACAACTTAAGTTGGAAAGTAAAAGGGAAATGAGAAAGGTAGACCGGTATTTGTAACTAATCGCCCGAAAAATTGACTTTGGGTATTAAGTTTCGGTAGATTTCTGAGTTTTCCTTATACCTCTGTTATTGCTATCGGGGAAATTAGAGAGAGTATGCGGGCACTGTTAGAAGAAAAACATTTCGTGTTTCTTTACAAATAGAAATAGGTTCACTTTTGCGTATTACGTTCCCAATTATACAATAACGTTCCTCCGTGGATTTCGTTACAGTTGACTTAGGACTTATTAAACGTACCTACTCCATATGATTAGGTACTTAAAATTGTATACCCAGCCAGGTGGAGTGACAACTTGCGGAAATTGGATGCGGAGACCCGAACACCGGACTCAGTGGCGCTTACTGGGAGCGGCCTATGTCCAGCAATGGACGAATGTGGTTTGATGATGATTATGATGTATACCGGGGAAACTTAGTTTTCCCATTCGGGCCGTCAGTCGTTCCGCGTAGAAATATAAATTAGCATCATGATTACCATTAAAAAAAATCTGTATTCATCCATCAGAAGGTAAGTTTAGAGTAGGACAAAATTCCTGGGATTAATACTAGAAATTGTACCACTTTAATCAAAAATCAAACGTAATTTAAACGAAACTGTTCAAAAACGAGTTTGCTCTTAGATAAAGCAAGGATCTCATTTCCAAATTTTAGTACCTACCTACTGGTAAAACATGCTCATTTCAAAATTAATTGGACAGCTATTGTTATTGAACAACACCACGGATCGCTGCTTCACCGTAAAATTTATTAAACAACAGTTTAAGTGAGGTATTTATAAGCTTGATGACTTGATTTGGTCTCACTTGTTGTAGAGTACGATGTCGGGCCTCCAGATGTGGTCGGAAGGCACGTGCAGCATGTGTACCCCGCCGTACTCGCGGGGCTCCCAGCGAAGCTTGTAGTCGTACCACGACTGCTCCACCCACAAATTTGTGGTCATTATCTGGTTCTTCAGATTCTGTTGAAGAAAAAATCGCTGATATTATCAAAATTCTGATTAGATCAGTCAGTTTTAATAATTCGTCTATAGGTAATTTGTCTTTTATGAGACAATGGTTCTGATTCTGTTGCACATCGCACTAAATTAATTTTAGTCACACTAGGTATATCTCTTTCTTACTAAAATAATTTAAAAAGGACAGACAATATTTAGAACTGTCAAATTAGTCTATGCTAATAATTTACGGGAAATTAGACACGACCTATGGGGATGGCCATTAAATTCAGGTTGATAAATCCGTAATTGTTTGATTGCGGATGGTCATGGGCGGCGGTGATCACTTATCACCAGCTAACCAGCAATATGGTTTGCAGTACATACTTTAACAAAAAAAGTTCATAAATTGTTCAATTTCTATGTCTCGTAGAACAAACGACTGATAGTAGTGAATATTCCATTTATTTCAGGCAACTTGGCCCATACAATAAAATACAATAATATACACAAATATAAAACAATAACAATAAATTAACAAACTAATACATAGGTATTACATAATAACAATAAATTTTAAACTACTGCTGCACAGTAGATGACGGCGTCATGTTTCGCTGACTGGTGTCGCGCAGCCGGCCGCGAAACCGACGATACACGACACCCTTCGGCCAAAACTCTTCTTTGAGGCAGGTCTCGAAATGAAGATTTGGAACCCGCACCACGAACGACTTGAAATTTGTGTTGTGGCGCGACTCCAACTTCACGACTCTCAAAGTCAAGTTGGTCTTCACACGAACATACTGCACGATCTCCTCCACCTTCGTGGTGTGATGTAGTCTGGACACGTACAGCTGCGTCGTAGGTGTTGCTGGACGCAGCAGCATATTGGGTCCAACCAGCGCGGTGCCGCACTGATTTTGACAAGGAGGCGTCCTCTTTTTCTTCTTCGCCACTCTGATGAAGCCATCCTTGTCACACTTGTCCTCACCCGGACCCCGCTGTTTCAAATCTTTCACAGCGGCTCAGTTTACCTCCAGTTGTTCTACTTTCCGCTTTGTTATAAAAGTGGCTGTTAATCTGGTTGTTTAACATGCAGTTTGTAATATTCCTCGTCTGCAAAACATCAGATAAAAGATGGCATTTATTATTTGTTGGAAAAATTCGGTTACAGCCAGGGAAGTTTTTTTTAAAATAAAATACGATAATCCTTTATTAAAATATCTCATTCTCATATCACGTTGAAACCTAATATCACCCCAACTTTGTCATTGGAGGCCGACGTGCGTAAAATGACTCCATGCCTGCACATTCAGGGGTTATTGACGCAGCAGTACCTATAAATAAAACACTGTTATGGCTCTATAGCAGCCAAAAGTGGCTTTATTATGCCATTTCAGAAAGGGGTCCAAGTTATATTGGAACTCAAAGTGGTTCAATTTAAAAGTTTTATCATTTGAAACTGGTTACGAAAACGCATAGGTAGGTACCTACCTACTCAACATAATGTTCGTAAATAAACTTATAAAATTAAAATAAATTAAATTAAATTATAATGTTATAAAATTATATCCAACGAAGCCATAATAATAATCTATTGTTCTCAAGTTGATTTCAAATTAATCCGTTGTCCTTCATAGATAATTCTGACTGCGATAACGTTAAACAACACTGAATTATTCATAACAAACTGAAACAGTGGAAACACCAGAATTTTCGAAGTGTAAACTGGTATTTTGTTTGCACGACAAAAATGTGTAGGTAACCGTCTGGCATTGGACGTACACGTTAACGCCGAATATTTTCAACTTTTCTTCTGTTACTCGCGACTTTTTTGTAACTTAAATTAGGTTTTATTCGCACGTACGTTTCCTTACTCGTTCGTTTGAAAGTCTCGTGAACTTGTCGCTACAAAGTACTTCGCAACTACATTATTTCCTTTTCTGTAATATATTATTTATAAGACAAGTTCTATGCAAGTCACAAATAAATAAACCAAAGCCAAAAGCACTTTAAACGAATTTATGTTATGGGAATTATTTTTAAAGATTTTTGACAATATCTGAACTGTAATATTTATCTACTTACCTATTAAATGTCATAATTACGTAAAGAACTAGTTATAAGAACATCGTTAAATAAGCCCCTTTCCTATTTTGCATCTGGGTATTTCCAACCTAATATGCGCGATTGTGGTTGCGGGCTGTATTTATGGAATTACTGCTTTTGAATCTAATATATCGAATTCCTTATTTTGTTAATAAGATTATAATACTCTTATCCTTGCAGGGGGACTGATATAATCCTCGCCTCCTTACAAAATTTATCCTTCATTTATAATACCATCCAGATAAATGAGTGCTACAGTTTTGATGTATTAAACGTTGCTATTTGATAGATCGACTGCGATTTTCTAGAAAAGCCTGGAATAAATGCAACAGAATAGAATAGATCTTTATTTCATGTAAACCAGATTTAGACATTTATGAAATGTCGAGACTCTAGCAAACCTTATTACAAAAGATCGTTTAAACCAAGTCTAGTAAAACCGAAGTTTCAAATATATCCATCACTTTCTAACGTCATATGACAAAAAGAGACGGGGCTATCTTAAAACCTGGGTTTAACAAGACATGCTTTATACCATCTTTTGTAAGAGTGCGGTTTCAAATTAGTAGGTCCTATGGAAAAGAACCCTGTTAGAAACAAGATGGATGGGATGTTACAAGACAAGGCGTATATTTCGTATATAGGTATTCTCACATTTTTGCCCGTAACTTAAAAACTAAAGAGGTACGTACCCCTTTAAGCAGCGTATAGAAGAGACAGTAGAAAATCTATTGTTTGCGGCCCCCGAGAGCCTCAGTGAGTTAATAATATAAATATATATAATGAATATTATGTAAGCTTGGGCCTTTTAAATGATACACCATTTGTTCTTGTTACTTGAGCCACCATAAATAACAGTAGCTAGGTACTTTCAAACTAAACTATAAATCTTCATTAAGGTCCCATTTTCAGATGAAAATAATGCGAGCATGCGTGTTTTACAACAAGCGTTATGTCAAGTCGATAGGTAGGTACTATAAAGTAAATTAGGAAATAAACAGCTGTGACACAGATTGTGCCGAAAGATTTTCTTATTTGGAACGAAATTTCCTTTATATCGATAAAAAAATGCGAAGGTTAACTTTTTGGTTTCTATACGGACATATTGAACGAACTAAATAACTGACGAATGCGAATGACTATACTTCAGAAATAAATCTAGTGGATGTCTCTCTAGCCTCTTGCCAATCTGAAAATCGGAATTCGCATTTCTCTCGAGAAACACTACCCATTGGGCGTGACTTTAGCACAGACTTTAGGTAGGCAAGCCGCGTATATACATTTCACTGTGAAAGAAAAGTGTGTTGTCAAAAGTGTTTGGATTAATGTCGGAGATTTGCCACAGACAGTTGAGGGTCGGTATCCATCATAACATTTGCGATGGGGCTCGATTTAGCCGAACAGTTCCCGAATCCTATCTCACCGGCAGATAAATGATAAGCGTTACAGCCGCGCTGTCAGCTTCTCGCAAAAGTTTGTCAATAAACATTCTGTGTTTTTGTTCCGGTTACATTTTAATGTTTTTGAAAGTATTGTTGGTATACAAAAAATATTTATATGAAAATTAAATCTAATGGCTGATTATTTCATGGCACGGTTGGTGCAGTTGCTTTCTGCGCTAGATCCCCGCATGGAACGAATATTTGTACTAGACCCTTGCTTGCTAGACTATGTAAGTGATTTGGTCGCAAGCACTGCCAACGTATTTTTAAATAAATAAATAAAAAATGTCCACGAAAAGACCCTCTGTGACGTAGCTTTGTTTGTCCAGTGCAACTTAGGAGACAGTCCGTTGGGGGAAGTCTTTACAGTCTCTAGGCGTGGCACCGTGGTGGGCTTCGGCGCGGTGGGCGGCGGAGTTCCCCAAGTCCACCGTCCGGTTGGAGTCCGGCACACCCCCCCGCCCCCCCATGCGGAGGATAGCCTATGATGGCTTCTCACTACGCTAACTGAATTTTAAAAATAGGTAAGCCGTTACGTTCCTTGCTGACTGACTAATATTTCCATCATAGTGCAGTAGTAGCGATTATTTACCATGTGAGGATAATGGTGACACGACTTATGAAAGAAAAATCCAATTTCTGTTCGTCATGATGTAAAATATATCAAGTCAAATATATTACAATAATTATGTTGTGATAAAAATCTGTTACCTACACATTCAATTTCTACTCGACCGAGGACAAGTTAGGACAATAGGGTAGGTAGTCGACTACCTACTATAAAAATTGTCAAATATTTTATGTTTCCTTTTACCTAGTAGGCAGATAAAGAATGCCATAGATGACATAACAATAAATAGATATGCTTTTAAAATTACTATGTGAGGCACTATTCATCCATCCCCCAAAAAACATCCCGCAAAATGGAAAATGTATGAAACTGTCACAATTTACTATGATATTATTAGTTTATTTATGACGTCACAATTCAGTATTGCCATCTTTGTCTATTATGCAATTTAAAATGCATAAAGTAGCCATATTTTTTTAAATATTTAATTTATGTTTACACTATTCCTAAAGTTTATTTGGAAAAGTTTAAATGTTATTGATAAAAATCTGTCAAATACTCTATTCGTTGTAACTTCGCAACTTTAACCCATCAAACTTGATCAAAACTTACTTGATAAAAAAGGGTTAATATGCAACCCTTCATTAACTGATCTCATTGCTATCACAAGATAACCTAATCGTCAAAAACTCAGAACAAGACGGAGAATTGGTACCTACGATCTACATGTAACTGAATATGACAAGTAAGTAACAAAAATAATTCATCATTGCATAGTACAATACGTGTCCCGTCTCTCCCATTATGTAATAAGTAACAACATATTGTATCTTTGTTTGTCATATGCTTCGTAATATGACAGACAAAACGTATCTATAAATAAAAAAAAAATAAGAAAAATCCTTTTTATCACTTCAGATGTAGGTATTCCAGCAAGTGTTTGTAAGTAAATCATTTTAGTAGATACTTATCTACCTCTTGGACAATATTTTAAGAAGCTTTTATCTCAAAGAATCTCTGTCGGTGAATATTTTATTTTCCATCGGGCTGCGTATCACCGCTGTGTTTTCCCCCAAGGATATTAGATTTCTTTCATACGACAACCGAGACGGCTAAGCCGGCTTCATAGGTGTAGATAACTTTGTCTGTATTTGCTTTTTACCGCCGACTTCACTGGACAGAGTAAAGAAAATATTCCGGACCAAGATAAATTGCGTCCTCTCCAATTAAGCCCAAGGAAAATGCTTTTAGGTGCGCAATATGGCGACATTATTTCTAAGCAATTTATTGCCGAAAATATAAATTATTTTATCCATTTCTTTGTTGTATCAAACACTAAAATAAAGCATCAACATTTTACTCGTATGTGTATAGGACAGAAAATCTTAAAATACGCAGTCCGATTATTATAAAATAGCTTCAATAAAATAAAATTCCTCGCTGCAAGCTCGACACGGAAATGAAAATCGCATAAAAAGTACTGGCCACACTATAATGGTACCGTTTCACGCCAACCCGTAAATGAGAGAAACACGATATGTGTGGTTATTTTCAACATCGAGTTGTTCGCCACGCTCCAAGACGGAAATTAAAAGTAGCCGTGGTTTCACACTGTACAATGCATGGAGTGACCCCGTTTTAAATTATTTCTACGTCGTGAGGATACAAAGTGATACATAGACACAAAATATCCCAGTTTTCAATTATACTCGTCCCGATCCACTTAACCCAGTTTCAGTTGACTTTTAGGGAGTGAGTTTGATCAATCTACATAAACTTTGCTTAAATGTTGTTTAAAGTTCGGAAGATAATATTTCACGCATAATTCGCTGTGACATCTCGATAAGTAGGTACCTATGCGATAAGTAAGCTCAAAGCGTACCTGAAAAATAATAAACAAAAAGGGAGCGACTGTATTAAAGTCAGGAAGTTGTCGTGGAGGTAATTTGGTTTTGTTAACGATTCACACACGAGTACACACGGTCGTGTACAGCCGCAGTAAATTGTCTTGAGAATGAAGGAAAATGTTTGCCTGTACACAGAAAACATTTGCCCTAATTGTGAGGAAAGGAATTTTACCTTCTATATAACAAGTGGAAGGTTAATACCCCAAAGGCCAAAGGATAATGAAAGGAATTCAATGGTTCAGTGTTTAAAATTATTGTAAAAATAAGGTACAATTTCCGGACCTTACATACATTGTATTTATTACAAGGCTAAACTAGCTCTGACCACAAAAAAAAAGTTTCATCATAATATTTTGAAGCCTCTGCTAAAGAACAATTTTCGCAATATGTAGGTATACTTATTTCATTTAAAACCTTAGTAAATCAGTGATGAAAGAAAAAAGAAGGAGTGTATATTTTCCGGCCCTTTTCTCGCAAGATGTAAAAGTCAATTGGAAAAATAGGTCACTTTAGTATTTCTACATCCTAGGTAAAGACTAGGACCTGCCGCTACTATGCTTTATTAGTAATTAAAGCCTACCTACTGCTGTAGGCATAATTGTGTTAGAGCAATTTAGGTGTCGGCCGTGCTCACCCTTGTGGCAGAAAGTTTAGGGATTAGAGGGGGAGAGATTACAGTGTATGTGGAGGGTGTATTTGATTATGAGTTAACTTAAATAAGGTCGTAGTATCCCATTCTAAACTCAAAACAATAACTTGGAATACTTTAATCGAGCTTTACCTATATTATACTTAGTTATTGAGAATGTCAGTCAAGGTTAAGGGGGACTATTTCGGGAGATTCGCTTGTGTTTTTTACACCCTTACTTGTAAACAATCCCTTTAAAGCTTCTTAATATGGACCTTTATAAACCAAGAGCAAAAAGGTATTCCGCTCTTTTGGTGAACTCATCCCCTTGAAATATTAACATGGCTCTCTAGCAATGGTTTTACAATTTAAACTCCTTTTTGTATCTAAATCAGATAAAATATACATAATGTGTATTTATATTTATGACGCGGATAAGGTAAACCCAATCTTTTGTTAATAGATAAATTAATTGATAAAATATACATATAAAATATACGTAGGTATAATTATCTGTTATTTTAAAAAACTTTTTTCATGTTAAAGCCTTTTAAAATAACAGATAGACAAATTGCGAAGCTGTGACAAAGTTAATAGGTTCTGTAACCAAGACCTTGTGATCTCTTTGAGGTTGGGAACTGAAAAAGGCGTGGAGTCAGCTTTTATTTTGATTAACTTTGACTGTGCACCGTTAGATACACGTATCTAGCTACCAAAAACAATACGCCAGAGGGGTATGGCGCTTTTCGGTAGGTACCTAAAACTTTATACTCCCAACGTAGGTATGTTTAAATAAAGTTAACGACACGTGAAGAAAATAAAGGAATAAGTATTTCATTGAAAAACGAAAACAGCAGAAGAAATTCAATTTAATTTCCTTACATGTGTAGACAATGTCTTATTCGAGCGGTGCTGCATACAAATACTTGTTGTTACGTGTATTTGACATTTCGTTGTCTTTTCTATCTACTCCCGGCATCACGCTCGGCCGACGAAAAAGTCACATGGGAATATGGATAGATAGGTAACATTTAAGAGCAGCAAGTACCTACTAGAAAAGGACGCGTTAGAAAACGCACAATTGAAACAATTTTCCATGCAAAAGGCTTCGCTTTGAGCTATATTTCACAAAATTCTAGATTGCAAGAATTCATAGAAAAATAAAAATTGATCATCAATATTGTGTTTCTAAGAACTTTATGCCTATGTGTAGTACCTATAAAGATCATTACGCAACATACAAGAGGGAGCAGAAGTGTACTTTTTGTTCAAACACATTCGCCGAGGATTAAGAGAGGTACTTATTGTCATTTACCCCGGTAAAAATTTCAAGACTGAAAATACCTTCATCAATAAAAGAATCTTATCCCTCCTGATATCATATTGCCGGTTTAATTGGTTATTATTCACTTTAAGGCAATAGTAGACTTCAGCAGTAAAGCTTATAAAGAAAAGATTCTTAGGTAGGTACCATTAAAGTATAGGTACCTACACTTTAATGTTTCCCTAGCCTTTTTAATTACCCATAAAGTTTATATAGTTCGTTAATTTAATTATATTAAAAGTTTCCTACTAATCATGCTCCATGCGGTATTAAAGAGCCAATTTAAAAATATAGAAAGTTAATTGTTATTCATTTTGTGTTTACATACACAAATGTGTCAAGATCTAAGAACTAGATAAGTTTAGTTAAAAAAATACTTAAGAACATCTCAGATGTTAAGGTCCTAACTTTTGTGAACATACGAATGACCTACATTTCAATTCGAATACGTAGGTATAGCCTCCATGAAATTCGTCAGGAACCTCTGTGGATTAATTAATGTTCCGAATTCGATTTTTGTGCCCTATTCGGTTTCCGTAGATAAACAGTTACAGTAACAAATACAAACAAGTAACGACAAAAAGCGTCGCATTTTTATAAAGCAAATCATTCAGTTTAAAAAAAAATAGCTTATTATATATTTATATCCGTGTTTGAATATAAGATCATACAAAAATACAATTTCCCAACTGGAAATTTCATCAGCACACTGCACAACGATTGGTCCGCCATGTTAGCTTGTTTTGTAGAACAGTACTAAAAGTCCTTGAAAGCCCTCCTTCCTTATGCTCGCTACGACCTCGAGTCCTGATTTTGTTTTCTTTTTTTTTTTCATTTTCGCTAGAAGGGCGAAAGTTTGACATAGCAAGATATTAGCAAAGTAAAACGTGTCTTGATTTCCCAAAAGAAAAGGCGTAGGTTGTATTTATTGTTTTGCAAGATCGTAATTAGATTCTAAGAAATAAGTAGGTACCGAGTATATTTTATGAACGGGGTAAACTGCTGCACAGTTCATCTTCTGAATCGTACTGAAAGATACTTTAACAGTGTTCATTTACAAAAGTTAAAAGCATTTATAACTATAATAATATGACCCGTCTAAATATGGGTCGGTCATCTCGTTACTTTCCCGTTAAAGTTACGGGAAGGTTTAATATTATCTGTATGGTAGAATTCATGAATAAGCCCATTATCCCCGGACGTGAGTTGACGTTGTGTCGGAGTCACGTGTGGGCCAGTGACGCCTGTTGGCGACGCGGCCATTGTTCAGGGATTGTCGTTGCGATACTGTCGCTTAAACCGGCCTGAGCCCGTAATGACAAAACGTTGCGGCATGCGGCTACACTATTAGTTTCAACGCTTTGGTAAATCTGCTTCTATTTTTTGTGTTCCTAATTAATATTGCATGTCTACATAAATTGACAATTATTATACCTGACGCTGATTAATACTTCAGGACCAGACTTTTTAAAGTCTGAAGAGAAATGTATATTTATTTCTTGTAAATCAGATACAGGCACTTATGAAATACCGTGACTCTAGGTGAGCCTATAAGGCTTTAGGTAGCTTCAATCCCAATTTCCTTTTGGTGGGTAAAAATCGATAACGTCACACAACGCAAATCACACACAGAAACCACATCATGGTCGTCGTCTATTGCTGATCGAAGCATTGCACTCTCTAAGTGGCACAAAATTTATTTGGCATTATGTTTCTATGTTTGCGTACAGAGGAACCGTTTTCCCTTAGTGCACTAACATCGTTTCAACGGAATGGTAAGTTCGAATGGTCACGAAAATCGTCCTAGAATTAATGAGCTTTGGATGATCCTAATTGTAATCTCTTCTGTCACTGTCATTTGGGAACAAAATGGATAGAAAAAAGACCACACTGTCGCACGATTCCTGCAGATTACTTACTTAAACCTAAATAGTATATTTTATGTTTATGATTTAAACAAATATTATCTCAATGCTGATTTATCTACATAAATAAAAATTAAATGCTTTTCGTTGGTAAGCGCATCGCTCGAGAAAGGCTGAACCGATCTGGCAATTTTTTATTTTTTTTCGATAAAAAATATTCCAAAAATTCCATTTCCAATTCAATTTTTTTTTAATATTCTATTAGGAACATTTAAAAATTTAATTTATTGGGGCAAGTCGCAATAAGGTTTTTTGGGAAAGAAAAATTGACAATGTTGCCCAGAAAATTTGGAAATTCGGGAAAAACTGAAAGTATAATATATATATTTCTATGGGATTTTTGCTACTACGTGCGCAAATGTGTATTATGAGGAAGAACATAGGTACTTAGACTATGTTTATTTTTTTAATCGCATCATGCGAATTGCTCGCGGACGGATTCGCGGGAACAGCTAGTAGAAAATAAAATCCTGCTAGCATACATATCTCAGAAACGACAAGCTCGATGCCCGTCCATACGTTCTCGTCTGAGGGATATTACCGCCATTCTCCTTCTCTTCCCCTCCCCGTATGTTTGTGACTAAAATAATACCAACCCACTTTATCGCTTGATAAAGTTTTATCGTTTTGTTTATTATCAAAACATTATTGTATCCTCCAAAATTTTGTTCGATAAACATCTTCCGACATTATGTTTAATTTATGATTATTGGTATTTTGAAGACAAAAAGGCTACTGGCAAAGAATAAATAAATAGGCTTTAAAATCTATTGCTAACTTTATTACAATACTGATTTCTCATAAAATCCGATTTCAAAATTGCAATGACTGATTTCCCGTACTCCAAAATAGACAAACATAATATAAGTATTATATTCGTCGCGTAACCAGAAAAAAATTGTACCGAGCTTGCATGTTCCATGAATGGCTGGGTTTTCGACCACAATTCAGAGAATTATAGGATTCTCTGAATTGGTGTGTGGAGAGATGAGCGTGAAACGCAAAGTAATTACGTATATTTCACTGAGTATTAACAAAGGTGCCCCGAATTCAGAGAACTTATAGGTATATAAGATAAGCAGTTATCTCGAGAAGTCGATCAGTAAATATTATAAATTAAATACTAAATAAAAAACGTAGGTTTACGATATAACCACAAGTTACATCGATCAGTAAATTTCACTTTGTAGATAAGTCTTCCCTATATTAATTATCATGAACTTAGCAGTGCTTTTCGTGGCTTTTTGGGTGGTGTTCTGTGTTTTGGTATATCTTGCTCAATTAAAACCATTTGATTGATGACTTTGACCTTTTTTTTTTGATTTATCGGTGTACAATAAAGAGTATTCTATTGTATTCTTGAGGTTGCAGAAATTTTACTTTATATTTATTTATCTTTACAATTGAGCTGTCATCTGTAGTTAATTAGTTCCTTTAGTCTGTAACCATCCTTTATATTTCTCCACCGTTCGCTATTGTTTTCTATCGCATGCCAACCTAATCCATGATTGGTGCAAATTGTGCAAACCACAGTCTCGCAACTGCGTCCATTCAATAATCTTGGTCGACATATTCGCAGTAATTGTGGTCGATTCGCTCCTGTTTCAAGTGATATCGACAACGCGGTTTAAGGCCAGCAATATTGTTGGAACTTTGTAATAAATTCCCTAATCTGCATAAACCCTTCATTGCTTTTTGGTATTATCAATGAACTCAGGCCACGTCCTGGGTTCTATATATTCGTACAAAACATACTTTAGCATCTCGCCCATATTACTCCAAGGGTTACGCAAAGAAGTACTGTGGTACATCCATGCACGTTTTGTCGATGGTATTATTCAGTCCCACGTAATACAAGACAAGCCTCTTGCAAACATACTTTTAATAAAGTCAACAATTTTTGTGGAAAGAAAAATCGATCTCAGGAATCAAACCTGCGACCTTCTGGTTCAGTACACTAGTCGCTCTAGCCTCTGAGCGATCGCGATCTACAATTTTTTTTACTTTAGATTTCATGCGTCATCCATTAAAAGAAGTTCTTTCTATAAGCAAGTTATGCTTATTGAAAATAATAATAATATGCTGTCTGTGATGACAATTTGTGATTCCCGCTTGAGGAAAATTTACCAAAATTGTTCTTGCGAGATTTGAAGTAAATTGAATCTCGAACATAAAGCAATCTATAAAATAACTTGGCTTAGTGGGACACAATTACAGTAGTGTTGAACTATCAAGTCGGGACATCTGGAGTAATGTTCCTAATGACCTGCACTACAATTTATTCTTTGTTAAGCCGTGATGTTGATGCCAGCTATGTCAAGAGTGCGAAGTAGTACACCGTAGTTCACAGAGAAGTACAAGTTCTAAGAACATAATAAGAACATATTTAAAATGATACGATACACGCGTAACATTGAGTCGCTATTGACCTACATACTTACTTGTAAGATGTCAGGAGTATGTCGCCGTTGAACCTAGTTTTAAATTATTATTTTTTGTAATTTTGAAGTCCAACAGACTTTTGCAACTTGAGAAACTAAAAATATTTTGTGTTAATAGACCCAGCCTTATATATTGAATAGTATTAAAATATTCATAGTAAATTATGAGATGTTGATATTCAGCATAAAAAATTGTTGATCTACCTTTCCGTAAGTAAAGTATGACAAGCAGCATCAAAACTTCAAAGTCAATACTCGTGAGTACCCTTATATCAGTGATGCTAGAAGCCTTCTTCCTCCGGGAGAAGCGTGACATAAGAGAGAGCTCAATATACACATAGTTTAACGATCCAGCACTTTACATGATTGATTAGCATCGTACGAAACGTCTCAGCCCAAGCGATGAAATATTATCTATTATATTTATCATCACCATCATCATCCACTGCTGGGCTATTATATTCAATTCAATTCATTTATTTAATTCAGATAAAAAAATCCATAACATAACATTAATTGAGACAAAATAATAGAAAATAATACAAAAATAAAAGTAATAATAAAATAAAATAAAATAAATTATATGCATGATAAAATTAAATCCCATAACGGCGTGAGATAATTATTAGGCGCTTGAACATTTTTATCTCCGAATTAATTTAGCAATAACTTTAATAGGTTACATAAGAATATTGCACCTTTTATTAATATGTATTCTTAGGTTCTATATATAATCACAGAACAAATGAAATGTAGGTAATTACCTTAACAAAAGACTCGTGAGGATTATAGCCACGAAAAGAGAATTGAATAAATATCGAAAGAAATACCGTTCCCTTTATACGGGTGATTTATGGGATCTGATTTGAAATACATAAAGAGGGAGACAGAGGGGCGCCCAGCCAAGGCACCAATCTGGGGAGAAGGTGTGAATACGACCCTTTATATTATACCCATTTTCACCACTTACTAAAATAATTCAAACTAAATTTATAAGTAAAAACTGGGTCGAATGTCTGAAACGTTGATGCAATTCACATCTAATTAAATTCCAAATGCGGCGCGCAATTGCAGGCAAGGTATGCATCCACACTGCACCCTCGGCTGTCTTCGATGTAGGTCAGGCTGGAGGCTATGCATGTCAAAGCGTTTGAATGTCTGAATGTTTACACAGGGGATGCGGCGGGCGTGCGGCCGCAGGAAACGAATGTAACACTTACGACGTCGATGAGTTGACTGAGTTTGAGTTTGATGCAGACTCGGAGGACGTCGGTGGTGTTGACGACGGGTCGGACGAGTTTGTTGTAGTTGGAGAGGAGGTCATCGTAGAGCCGCTTGGCGTCGGGGTTCCCGGCGGTGGCGGCGCGGAGCAGGCAGGTGGCCGCCAGCCACCACACGATCGCGGCCATCAGCTCGGCTCGGGCATCGTTACGTAAAGCTCGGTAGACGGGCGGGTGGCCCGGGCGCGGCGCGTCGCTGACTGCCGCCCTGCGCGCCCCGAGGCTCCCCCGCGCGCGTCCTCGCCGCCCTAGCATACAATATCACGCAGAACCGACACTACTCTGCGGATTCATCTGACAAATCGCAAATTCTGTAAGAACTAAGAACTAATATTTTTGTATAAAACAGTTATTAAATTAAGCCTAGTGTTATAAACTACTTACATTTTCATAATGGGTCACATAACAATGTATATTTCTTATAAAGAATAAAGATAAGACATCGATCTAAGTTGAATGTTAAAGTTGAACGTTCAAAAACTTATCGCAATCTATTTATATATTTATATCAAGTCATAAAAAATCTGCAATATATCGTGTTCTGTAGAATCCTTGCCGTGCAAGAACATAAATAAAACGTGAGTTTTATCATTTGTAAAGAATAAGTTGAAGTGTTTTCTCTAAAAGTACTCTTTTAAAAAAACTGAACATTCTGAGTATTAATTATATCTATGATATTATGTTTAGGTACGCGCTACGATGACACTGGGGATATAATGTGTCGGGGCGCATCATGGCACGCATGGATGTCTGATCTGTGTCCGCATCCCGCAGCCTCCCTCTACGAGTATAAATACGCGAGTCGATAGCGCATCGCATTCATCTGACCGGTGTTCCCAACGCTTACAACACAAACCTTTTACCACTTAAGTAACAAACTACTTCGGATAATGCGGGTTCACTTAATGCACTATCCACAAAGTTATCACGTTTACAAAGTTTGCATGATACTCTCTACTTTACGATGACTGCAACTTAGTACAACTAACGATATTCAGGACATGGGTACAGCTGTAACGAAAATTAAGGTTGCAATCGATAGTTTCTTGTTTATTCTGAGATATTAAATTAAGTAGATATAGAAACATAAGCTGAACGTTACAGGCTGCATGTAAACAGCCTAATTTAAGATGCTTATTGCTTCGAAATTTAATTACTTGTGACTGGGAGCCCATAAAATTCATAAAGAGTTTGTGTCGTGATGGCATGGTATTACGACGCGTTGTGATAAACGCGTATTTCGGCACATAATTTATGAGACATAGTCGCGGTAATGTAGGTATTATAGCGACCGGCGCGGCGGCATTCCAACATTAAATACTTTATAATTATTTACTATAATGAGCTTATCCTCAAAAACGCCGCTTTAAATCGCTGTGACAACTATCAGATTAATTTATTCACATAGAAATGGTCCAAAAAGTTTTCTCAAAAGCAGTCACGGTATTTTTCTCAGATTCTCGTAGCTTCCTTTTAATCTAGATATACCTATATCTGTTTAATATTATTCACATAGAATAATTAGTAAGTAAGAACCTGCTTTATAAATCAATAGGTAAGTAGTTCTCAAAAGAACCGCAGGAAACTAATTAAAAAGGAATTCAATTAAAGTGACTTAATTGAATTGAATGAACTATGCGAGTAAGACTAAGTAAGAAAGCAAGAAAGACTAAGTAATGTTATATTAATAATAATATAATATAGTAATAAAATATTCATGTCATTCCTACCATTATAGGATTGCATTGTAAGCTCAAAAACGCTCTATAAGATGATATTTGTTTACTAGAGTATTTTACTACCTATATTAATTAATATAATTACATTTAATATTTAATTTAAATCCAATTGATTATCTAATAATTTATAATTTTAATGTATTCTTTTATTATATTTGCATGCCATTATTATATGGCGGAATGTGTTTGCACTAAGATAAAATATAATGTACCATCTTTTATACCGCATTTTAAGCAAATAAACTGATTTGATTTTGATTTGTTAGTTGCAAATGGAATTACTATGTGAATTGTAACAGGTCGACTATCATGTGTATGGTTCGAATGCGACACAAATAAAATAGTTACTATTAATATTCTTTTCCACCAGTTTGCAACATTTTAGTTTTTCATTGATTTCATTACGTAATAACACTACGAAGCATTACGCCAACTCACCGAAGAGTCATGCAGAAGTAGAAGTACTGTTGTAGACCCAACTACATTTTGCTGATGAAATAGGGAGCGGGCCTATTACCATCTACCGGGCACATTTCCATCACCAGAAGCTACCCACCGTAGGTGCTCAATGAGGAATAAAATGAATACTTTATTTGTTCCACATTGAGCACCAAGCTAATATATCGTTTGGTGCTCAAAGGGCAAAAACATAGGTGCACAAACCACGGAACCACGGGTACTCAAAAGTTTTGTGTTCAAAGAGGAATACTTCCTCATGTTCAGTGACAAAGGCAATCATATCTTAGATAGTCTCTTTCTTATAACAAGGAAAAAATAATTCTATGACAAGGAAGGAGTTGACAAGAAGATCTACGTAAAGGCAGGTATGAAAAATAATAAAAAATAAGGTACCTGACCTATAAAGAAAATTGTTTGCTTCCTATGGTTCTCCTTTTCTAATGCCTCCGCGAATAAAGATTCTCCCATAGAGCTTATTTTATATTTATTTATTCGTTTCGCGTTACAATAACACATATTGTTATATAATAAAGCGTACATCAATACTTGTATCTTCTTTATACCTAACTTTGAAACGTCAGTCATAATCTTGAGTTTTTGTGGAAAGTAAAAAGGGTCGTCAGATTTGGGGATCCCTTAGATCCAACGCCTCCCGACCATAAATCAAAATTACATGAAAAACATCTTAGATTCATAACCTCGATCTCTCGCTCCTCGGTACAGCAAAGTTTTCACTTTATATGATATATAATATATTGTTATGTGTAAATAAAAATGTATGGATGTATTATAGACTCGACAGAACAGGTGACGTGAAAATCTCGTTGGAAGCGCGGCGGTTTGTGTGATACTAATAATGTAAGGCGGTGCAGCCCGTGCAGCGCACCCCGTTTTTCATTTGGAAACCAACCGTGACATAAATCTATTATGGGCTAAAATAAAACACTTACACCTCCATTACACTGTGTCCAATTGCATTAATGAAAGTCTTTCAACTGCTCTATTTTATTAAAGTTATACCTGCACAGTGCACTGTATTTTCCCGGAAAATAGCAAATCATTATAAGAGAAAACATAAACAAAAACAACTTAATTAAATGTCGTTTTTTGATATTTATCAAGATTTTCTATAGAAATAGGTGGCTTAACAAATAATTTCGAGTTCATTATTTAAATTTTATTTGGCGTTGGGGCCCTTTACATCGCCCGTGAGATGGGACCGGGAAATGACTAAAGTAACAATGGCGACGGACGGTTGTCTGAACAATCTCTTATATAAAAATAAATGTTCGTTTGTTTGTTCGTCTTCTATGCGTTCGGATACCATTCAACAGATTACGATGAAACTTTGGTGAGAAGATAGACGCGCGCCGGCGAATGATACTGATAAAAAAATAAAAATAAGAAGCATTGTAAGGCAAAGCCAGTACTTTACATAAAAATTGTAATACCTCAAATACTTACCATTGTGCGAAATATGGGAATTCGGGCGGAATAAACAAGAAATAACCTAACAGTCTAAAACCACCGACTCCAACTAGAAAAAGAGCTATAACTTTTGAACGGATGGGCAGATTATCATCAAACATAGCTAAGATGATACCTGACTAAACTAACTTTCAATAAAAAAAAACTGCATTGAAATCGATTCATAAATTTTGGAGCCATAAATACGACAGACAGATGTACAGATACACACTACAAACTTATAACACCCCTCATTTTTGTCGAGGGTTAAAAATGGTAACGTTTAACGCGCTGACAAGATCTAATAGTAAGAAAGAGATAGTAGCATCTATTTTCTTACGTATGCGTATGGGACAACAAATAGAGCGCGCGAGACCAACGCGGGGCGAAAATCGTTGAATTATAGGAAAAACGATAATTGCAAAGGAAAATACCTACACATCAACAAAGCTTTAGTAATTTACGTTCTTTACATGACATGGTATTATTGAAATTGGTTGATATAATTTTTGACTTATAATCGGTGAATCATGTTTTGAAATCAACCAGTTTTTAGAAATTGATGAAAATTATCAATATTTTATAATTCGCATATTAGGAAATAAAAAAAACTTCCAGCGAAGTCAATTAGCTACTGTGAGCACCATGAATAATAACGTTTATTATTGTTTTTTATCAAAGAAAATTTTCCATTTCACTCTCATAATAATTGACCAGATGTGTTATACACACAAGTTATACTCGAAAATACTACTTCATAAGTATTTTATTGATTGTTTTATTTCATAGACGTAGCTGCCGTAGCCGTTTATTATAATAATTAATAATAGTAGGTAAGTAATTTATTTCCAAATAGTACAACATATTTGATTTGGTTTATGCTACTTTAACCAAAATAGAGCCTTAAGGTTCTATGTTTTGGGATAAGCAGCGGTCTTCACTCCAAAACATTAACTTACAAAAGTCGGAATATTAACCCGCTTATTCAAATTTTTATTTAATTAAACTAGCCCTTAAGTCTATTACCACCTTTATTCATTGGCCTACAAATTGTCATTTGTATAATTTAATCACTTTTTATAAATGACAAGTTTTTACGAATAAGTGTTTATTATTACTTATTATTTAAGGTATTTTATTGCGTCTGGAATCATGAAAATTTCACATGGGCCAATCCTTAAAATTTCGAAGATATCACAGACATGCGTTCATCCACCTCTTTTATTCAATTTTCTCCAAAATATCGCCCTAAATTTTTTCATCAAAACTCATTACTATACGATTGGGAGCGCTTACTGTCGTCACAATCAGGGTGGCTAAGGCAAAAAGCATTTGATAAGAGGGTAGGAGCTAAGGGGTTTTGAGGGCCCTATAAAGAGTCAAAGCGTTTTTTCAACCCGCGCACCTATAGACATAAGGTATAAAAATGTTATGGAGTGCTCACGCTTTCTCTTGCAACGTTTTAGGTAAATTGCATTGAATATATGGAAGGGCAATGATCTTTTACTCTATGAAGTGAAAATATATTGAAGCGTTCTTCTCTGTTATCCGTCAAATAGCTTTGAGGCTCGCTTGGTGGGGTTGATGACCAACTAAAACAATTTGTGTTGTAACACACAAGCTCTCCTACGAGGGCATGCCAAGGACTTACATGTCAAGGTTGACAGAATGTTATAATATTGTAATACTCTCATAATATTGTGCGTCGTATTTTTTTAACCTTTTGTTATTTCAATGCCGTGACCACGTTAACGCCAGCTGCGATTGGAATAAAAAATAAAAAGATTATACACAAAGGTGCACCACGCGCCATACCTACATTTTATTTGTTTGTATTATTGGACCTTTATTCTATGTATAAGTAAATTATGTAATTACACACTGTTTATTTCCCACCAGTTGTATTGCTTTGTAGAAAATATCCAATTGTGTTGTTAATTATATTGTTTTGATAATGAAATAACGATTTATTTACTGTAAATAATTCTTACAGGAAGCTTATACAAGTGTTTTTTAGAATTAGATGGCGCCGTTTGTAGATTTATTACAATAATTATAGTGGACAAAGTTACACTATAAGTAAACAGAATAGTGTATAATAATATTGCACTGGTTTTATTATAATATAAATTTTCTCACGGAAAACGATTATGAAAATATATTGGCGGAAATAACGTTATATTTGCATTGGTTGAAAATATATTTTTCATCCCACCATCTCGGAAAGAGTATTTTTAATCTTCAATATCTGAGTGGAAAAGCCGTTTTTATTCTCTAGAGGATAAAGTAAATTTTCATCCCACCATCTCGGAAAGAGTATTTTTAATCTTCAATATCTGAGTGGAAAAGCCGTTTTTATTCTCTAGAGGATAAAGTAAATTGAATTTAGAACATCGTGTGCACTAAGTTTGTGAATTAAACGTTTTTTTTTGCATTTAGTCATTACCTCGCTGAGGTGGAATGAAAAGTTACGTGTTGCACTCGAGTGCAAAGATTTTTCACCTCGTGCTCTTTTGATTCCCTCGCTAACGCTCAGGATTCTAATTTTGAATCACTCGCTGCGCTCGTGATTCAATTTTAGAATCCTTCGCTTGCTCGGTCATCAAAATTGAACACGCGGTTAAAAAGCAACTTTGCACTCTTGTATAACAAATAACTATTGTTTATTAACCAACCACCTACCTAAAATTATTTTAACACCGAT
Source organism: Allophyes oxyacanthae (assembly GCA_932294325.1). NCBI lineage: Eukaryota > Metazoa > Arthropoda > Insecta > Lepidoptera > Noctuidae > Allophyes > Allophyes oxyacanthae. The sequence goes on along the minus strand of OW028618.1, from coordinate 6,726,350 downwards.
TGTATTATATTTTGTCTTTTGAAGTCTATAAATAATCAAACAAAACCATCTTAAAAAAGTATTAATTATGAAATAGAGGGCTACAAGTCTTACATCATCTGTTTATATAAACTGTGTTTTGATGTGCAATTAGTGAATTTGTATCGTATTGTCCTATTGTGACACATAACTGTTTGAATTATTGAAATGTATACTTATACCAAGTTATATTCCGACTCTGTTCATATAGATATGATACTTACCTACGGATGCAAGCTCCAGTAAATATTAATATTTTTAATCCTTTTTATTATTATATTACCTACTTCCGATTTGTAGAAGTCTTTTAGATCAGTCGAAAGGTATCTACATATTGATAGGTCTCCTAACCTATACTTATATATAGGGCACCGTATCAAACCCCCTTTTATTATTTCGCCGTATCAAAGCCCCTTTTATTGTACACAAAATCAAACAAACTAAACCGAAAACAATTGAAAAAAAAAACTGTATAAGGCACCGTCTCAAATCGCGGTACCCATAGATAGCTCATAAGATACAAATAACCAATAATGTAACCGAAAAAAAATACCTATGTACGTAACCACCTATCGATTGATTTAAAAAGCTAGACCAATCTTCTTAACAGAGGTCTATTCACAGCTCAGAACTAGGTCGCCCTAACTTGGTATCTAATGCTACCATTTTATTTTAGGAAATATCTTTATAGTTCTAAAGCAATCATTTTTATTAGAAAATCTAATTTCCACATTATTTGACTATTTCAAAGACTTTCAAAGGAAAATCCAAATTATATTTGTTTGACTAGAATTTATAACGTAGGATTCACGACAGACCAAATTATAGGTACGAGTGTTTGATTACCACGTTGATTTTCTACAAAAGCGAACACGAAAAATGTCCTAAGTCTTCGTGTAATTATTTTATGCTCAAGTTAATTCTAATAACTTCAGAATAATACCTTTTTATTGCAAAGCGGTCCATAAGTAACCCCAAAGGGATCAGTGGGGACAAAAACAAACGCTGTTAATTCTTAAGCGGGCTTTTACCAATGTGTTTTGGACATATGACATCAAAGGCTAAAGGAAACCCACAAATTAATAATTAATGATAAACGTATATAATGCCTTGAAAATGGCAAAAGGTAAAACAATTTTCACCTCAGGCGGATTCCACCGACATTTCGGTGAGACATGGCATTCAGGCATTGTTATAATTTTTATTTAATGTTACTTTAATAACAATGATAATCTTAAATGTGGGGATTCTACCTTTAATGTTTTAAAACAATTGGAGCTCGTGTTATTTCAATGAATACCTGTCATCTAACCGTGCCCCTCGTCTGCCCTTGCCATGCCCATTGGTCAAAGTGAACTCGATTAACTTATCCCTTTTTAAAGTTCTAAATCATTTATACATTCACAATTCGTATTTACCCATTTGAGCAAGCGTCCTTTCTTCTATTGTTATGCCATTTGGGATTTTTATTTCCATTACTTATATTTGAAGAGTATCTGATGATTGCGAAGCCTCTTTTATCTTCTCCAGTGAAGTGGAAAGCCAATCGATATTCCCGGCAGGTAAGGATAGACACCGCAATTTGGATAATATATTTGGGTTTACGAATAAAGACTAGAAAAACGCTGGTAGGTACTAGTAACTAAATGTTATTTTTATTTCATACCTTTGCCTAAATGTTTGCCATTGCTACGTTAAAAATGTCTTTTTCACGACGAACTCGTAACCAGAAACTTTAATCATTCAGTAGTAAAGTGCTATAATTTATACTTTTAGAAAAATGTGAAATGAACTTTAGACCGGTTTAATATTTATAAGTATCACTCACACCAGAAAATTGTTTAAAAAAATATTAACACGGTATTTCATTACCTGATGTTGAAAATGTATCTGTATACTTATTTAAATAAGAACTGTGGAAGACTTACAGCTACACAAAACAGAATAAAGATAGTACAATAAGTTAGACTGACAACCACTTATAGGTCTTCGCGTTTAAAAATTAAGTAAAAAAAAAATACTGCGATTAATATAGGTAGTAGGTCCTGCCAACAAGAATGTGAAACATCAAAAAACCACACATTACTATTATAAAATAACAATATAGAACCTACGTAATGAGAAGAAAAGCACACGTAGGCATTGCCTACTTATGTAGAACTTTCCCTTGTAGCCTCCACATCTTCCCCTTGGGAGCTCCACACCGGCCCTAGGGGGTAGGTAGATGCCATGATTTGCGCCCTTATTAACACTCAGGAGAATCTGCTTCCCATTATTCCCTTGTCATATCCCCAAAGTCACCTGTTATGGAACCCATAGGAAGTGATGCGTTCTATTCATAACCGAGACAATACGCGCTACGGCGTGGAACTAATTAAATCAACGCCATGTAACGCGTGAGTATGCAATATATCTATCAGAATCATAATCTGAACAAATGATTATCCATTATTTCCCAATTTCTGAATAAGGTGCAACCTATATATTACCTATAGTCCCTTTAAGTGGTTATTGTACTCATCATTATGGACAACTTTTACTAAGGGAACAGCAGTATGTTTTATTGCGATTTCAGGGTTGGTCTCTTATAAAAATACTTGTCCTGACTGATCTATCGACGCACAGCCCAACTGCTAGGGCTAGAAACTAGGAATTTTGACAGCAGGTTCCTTTTATGACGTAGACATGCACGAAGAAGGGATTTTTTGGAAATTCTCCCTCTAAGGGGATGAAAGTTTGTATGAAAATCTATAATTTTTAAAGTTAGATCCATAAAATTTGGTATTTAGTGCTTTGGTTAGAAAAAAAGAAATACGTGTTCCAGGATTTTCGTAAATTCTGCCCTAAGGGGGTAAAATAGGAGATGAAAGTGTCTGTCTTGTTTTCATTAAATCCGTAATATTGACTTCCACGAGAGTAAAGCCACGGGCAACAGCTAGTTATAACATAAATGTAGCACATCATGCCTGTATTCCCTGAATGGTTAAGCAGAGGTGTAGGTTGTACACCCACAATTCGCCGAAGCCATTATTAAGTCCCATGTAATAGAGTTCAAATCCATTTTCATCTATGGGCACAATTCCAAAGTCCGGGCTGTTTACTGAGAGTTTCCGAACAGAAAAACCCAAGAACAATTTGCTCAGAGCTCAGCAACTGCGCACCTACACCATAATTAAGGCAGTTACAATTATAATCCTAACTAATATTTTATATACGAAAGTAACTCTGTTTTTGTCTGTTTGTTACCTTTTCACAACTAAACGGCTGAACCGATCTTGATTTGTTTCGAAAATCGCTGCATCCAAAATCCACGCGGACGGAATTGTGGGCACAGCTATTATGTGCGTTTCCCAAAATATGTTGTGATGTATGGATGACGACTACGGATGAGCCACTTAAGTACGATATTAAACGACACAGAGGTCATGACTGGATGCGTCGGGCACAAAGTCGCCAGAAATGAAGGAGAAGGGAAGTAGCCTATATCAAAGATTGAACCTCGAAAAGGCCCCATAATGATGATGACATACAAATCTGTGAAGAGTACCTACTTATCTAACGTTACCTTATATTAATCCAGCAGAAGTCAATAACTACTGGTAGTTAAATTTTTTGATTAATTAATAATAAGTACCATTTTATTGTAGGTTCGAAATAATATAGCATTCAAATAATCCTATATTTACTTCTCAGATCATTTAAATTCTAACATTTGATAAGATGAACATGATATATCAGTTTTTATTTTATTTTATGACTATTGATAGTAAACAGAAGCTTATAATTTTTAATATTCTGTCGATACAAATTGTTAAAATAAACAGAAAGTACACAATATTACAGGGGATTATTTAATTTATTAAATAAATATTAGCTGGGTGCACAGCGGTCACCTGATACCATCCCCTAATAAGATCGTAATGCGATTACGAATTAATTGATGATTGGCAATTAATTATATGATTCGAAACCGCTGTGATTTATAACACTAAGGCCTGATTCAGCCATTCAAAATGGTCATGTAGTACTGTAACTAGTAATTTAAAGTTAAATGACTAGTGTTTAAAGATAAATACTATGATGATTGTGAAAAGCAAACTAGTTGTTTATTCGATTTTTAATTTTCAATACCATGTTACATTAATTGGACATGGTGAAACAGGCTCAAGTAAAGTATGGAATCATGTTCCGAAGGGCACCATGCAGGGACTAAAATAACCTAGGCACGATATTTTACCATTGAAGACTTTATAGAGAGCTTTTTAGATGGGGCATGTGATCATTTCTTAAGAATATAAATAGGTATAAACTTTATCCTTTTAATCATAGATTGTAGTGATGAATTAATGTATTGAACCCATAAAACTTTTCCACTACAGCATACGCGATTTCCATGTGATAGCTCATGGCGGCCCGATACAAGCAAATGGTGACTAATATTGTCATTACCTACTCAGCCCAGGTTCCTCGCTTAGATAAGTTTCATGGTAAAGGGAGCTTAAAACTTGTTACGAGTTCATATACGTACAATTAAACTTTAGGCCCCAAACATTTAATTAGGTCATTCCCGTTTAGTAGTACCAGTTCGGTCGGTATTATGGGTGTTTATACCTTCACAAAACAATAGCGGTTGAATTCTACAAGACAATGTCAGTACTGACTAGCTTACGGAACATTAGTTATACCTACAGGATAATTGAAAAATACCCGAACCCTCTTAGAACTAAACTGACCCTAATAATGATGCTGAACAACGTTTGTTCTGCAACTTTTCATAATTTGAGACTTTTCTTTTTCTCGAAAAATATTTATATAATACTCTGTAATTTGCTTATTCTAACTGAGAAGGCCCAAAATGGAATGAAATGGACGAAAAGATCCTTTGATCATTCTGTACGTTAGTCTTAGTAGGTACCTACTATTAGCTATTCTGTGGTTTTTTATGTAAATTTTACACACGGAAAACATTATTTTTCTATCTAATCTTTTTAATTTTGGTCAAAGTCGTCGAAGAAACGTTGTTCTGTATCATGATACGAAGTTAGAACTAAGAGATTCCTGGTATTTCTTTTTAAATTACCCTATATTGTAGAGCATTTAAATGTCTAGAATCTGTTACGTAGCTGGCAAGCTCTGTGAGTTGGTACACCCAACCATTTATTTCTCATTAAAAACATATATTTAGGTTAGTTTTACGTGGTATTAGTAAATTACCTTTTATTTCAAATGTATCTTTAGATTTATGTTCCGCGATTAGTTGGTGGTATAACGACCTTGTTAGAATTTATGATGCTTGTTAAAATTAAGCTCAAACTAAATTGTTGATATTATGAATCTTCTAAATTAAAGTTTAACACATTTCTTTCCTCCAATTATTTAGTTTACTTCTGATAAGATCTTTTTTCCACGCTTCCATTCCGACGGTCATTGTCTGAATTTAAAATATTCTCCATTGCTTATTTAATAAAAAAGCTGTTTAACAAAAGATGGATTGTGATTCAAAACTAATTGCTTGTGTAGCCCTCGGGCTGACATCGCAAAGAAAAGAAAATCTTATTATACAGGGTTGTCGGAATCTACGCGCTAGATAACAATCAAACCACTTAATTGAATAACTTTCAATTATTAAGTTTCAATTTGCGAAGTAATTACATTCGCAAATTAAATCAATATTAATTTAATGAGACTAAAACAAAACATTCGCATGCATTTAAAGCGTTGGCAGTGGAAGGAGAGTGGGAATGGATTTATTGGCATTGCAATTTTTAATTATTTTTTACTCTGACTCAGTCATCTTTAACATACTCGTAGAATTGAGTAGGATCTGCTACCAACTAGGAGTATATATGGGTGATTTTGTATAGGTGGCACATGACTTTTTTTTCTTTTTATTACGCCTAGACCGTATCTACTTTATTCTTATGGCCAGATAATTTTCCTTTCTCATAATAGTACATTATGATATAAGTGCAGTAAGTTGAAAATTACAGCCGAGGCGATATTACTAGCCCGAGCCGTAGGCGAGGGCTACATAAGAAAGCAGAGGCTGTAATTATCAAAGCGCACGTATGTCATACGACGTTTTATAACATATTTGCGAGGAAATAAATACAACTCGGACTTTCTTAAACGAATAAATCTTTAATCACTTGTTAAAGCACTTAGAGAAATACAATATCAATTTCACAAATACAATTTGTGAAATTGATTATTACTTGTTCACAAATTAGCGATGCGCGCGCATCAGCCCTTTTTTTTTAAGGCAAAGGCATAAAAACAGCCAGTATTAATAATAAAGTAAATTAATAATTATAAAAAATTGTTACAGATAAATGGTAGTAATTTATTGTCAAAATTAATTATTTTAAAGAATTAAACGTTTATTTTTTATATTTTATCTCCCAAAGAATAGAATAGAATAGAAAATATTTATTCGATAAAGGACACATCGTCAGTACAGAAATAAAATAAAATAAAATTTAAACACAGAGATCAGAAAGAAACAAAAATAATAATAAGAAATAATAACAAACAAACACGGATAAATAATATAATAAAGTTGATTTTACTGCACCGACGAGCACGCCTATATCGAAAGGGTTGCCAGCTCAGCATTTGCTGGGTGTGGAACACCCAGCGCTGGTTTTCAGAGTTAATTTTATTCATAAAATGTTGACCACTTTCCTGACATAAAAACTCTTTGCTAAGATTTAAAAAAGTACCGTTGGTTTTAGACGGACCATTTTGATAAACCGTGCGTTTTTCGAGCAAATGTGTTATAAAGATCTTAACACGTTGTCTTATGAAAGGCAAATTATAGAGTAAAACAAAAATATCGACGAGTTACTTTATAACATATCCCTACACTAGCATTTTTCCTGTATCGTGGGTACAGTTTACAAACATACATGTCAGATGCACACGCACCCAGACCCGGAACAACTATCAGTAGGATATACAAATATTTTTTCCGTGCGTTTTATTATTATTAATTAGGTATTTTATAAAAAAAAATACTATGCTTATTCTTTATTGTAAAATGTAAAATTACAGATTAAAACAAATACAAATGAGATGGTATGTACATAGGCGAGCTTAACCCAAATTTGAGTTTGCTACAAACTATATGGTCTAGCCTCTAGCCAGACATAAAAAATCGTCATATAAGTTGAATAAATTGCGGATTCAAATGGTACGTAAATACGTATCCATACAGCAGAATTTCAGGATGCATTGATTTCTTTTCAAATATATTTCTTGCCGTACGCCCCAGAAAAGAAACTTATTATAAATCTTATAAGCTTGATGAGGATAACGCAATAAAAGCCAATATCTTCCGGGGTATCCGATGAATATTTAGATTGTATTATTAAAAGGCTCTTACTCGCGCAGCTTTTTATTTCCTTTCACGTGCAGTTAACGCTCCTATTGGGCGAGCGTTAAATATGTATAATCTAACCTCCCTTCCATCCTGAGTGCGGCCTCGTCAGCGAAGAGAAGTTCATTATTTGTACAAGTGCTGTAATAATGTCGAAGGGAATGACTTTTCATTAGTCTGGCCGACGTCGCCGCCCATCATAATACGGCCTGGTATCTGGTAACCACTACAAAAGACATCGAATTTTTATGTGACTTCACAATTTCAGATTATCTTTCTGCACCGTACCAAGTTTCGTTGATATTGCCGTAAGTTTTATGACTTCAATGGGTTGTCGAGCTGGATCACAATTTTATTATGAAAGTATTTATGTAATATGAGGGCCGACTATCCGTCTATATCTTACTATACTTGACTGAACATTAATCATAAAACGCCCGAATGGCAGTGCTGATACACACTAACGATGATAATGGCTTTATCATGTGCCTGTGCCATGGTGATCCTTAGATACGATTAAGGCATGGGCAAATAATCCTTATCTAAATAAACATACGTGAACTGATATAATATATGTACTTTGATTGAATGTTCGTTGCATTTTCACTTCGATACATACACAGGTATACCTTACGCAGCCGGCACAGTCACCAGGATGCACTGAAGCCGTGACAAAAATATGAATAAAAAAAAACCTACTAAAATTGCTTTAAAAATCTCATTCGTCTTTCTTAAAACATGGAACGTTTGCAACACGAGAAAATGGACATTATTTTATAAAATCTACGTCCAGAGAGATAATCAACAGCTCGGCTATTCTTTCTCGCCACTTCAACTGACTAGTAAATGTGGATTTATTTCTAATGGAATTCTATTCGTGTAAAGGAATCCCTGAATAAATAGCACTGTAAGTGATGTTGAAGGAATAATTATTTGTTATAATAACTAGTGGTCACCCAGTAGTCGAAAAAAAAAAGAAGTCCAGAAGTCGACCACATTACGAGTATAATTATCTATATAAATTTTAGCTTTCTGCACTCCTTCTCTATAAAACCTTTAACTATATCAAATCTCACAGTCCTCCGTGCGCGCAAACTTTTCTCTTCACGTATTAATATATAGATATCCGCAAAAATCATAAATATCCACGCTATAACAAAGCAAATAATTACCCATTCTAAAATAAAAGTTGTATTGTTTATACACCCGCCGTGTTCAGCGAACAATACTTTGGCCGGGTCCCCTTTGTCCTGACCCGAGCAAATAAAACGGAAAACAGTACGAAGTCATATTTATGTGGTTACCCTCAGGTTCCCTGAACCTGATAACAAGTTGGAGAAAAAAATGGCTCCATTCGAAACCCAAATATATTTCATCATGGTTTGTAAAGGCCGTAGCCTGTGGTCCGGAATGACGCGACATTCGAATGATGAACTACCCGTTTTTCACCACAATGCCATTGATACTTTCCTGTTCATGAATATTTTTCAGCTTTAATTTAGGAATAAAACAGGAGCATAAATTTTGCTTATCATCTTCCCCAAGTTGTTGGACTTGCTGAGCGAAACAAATTATTCGTACATTTTGCAACAAACTGCTCTTGTTTTTCATTTTTAAAATCTTATAACTGGATATGTTTTCCACTGAAAGTAAAACGCACACGATTTACGTTCAGCCAGTGTGTAAATATAATATTTCAAGTGCTTTTTATGCTCCAAACACATGAGAGCCATTGAAATCGGCAAAAAGCCAGTCCCAATATTATATAGCGTCCGGCCTTAAGTCAATGGTATTCACGTCTGATAAGTGAATACCATTGAAGATTAAAGAGGTGGATATCCTACCTACTTTCAAGTTTTCTTTTAATGTCCACTTTACTGAAGCATTAACATATCAAAAGACATGTTTCGCCACTTTGCTCTTTGTTTGCCTACACTCCTGCACGATTCTGTACACAATAGCTTAATATTCGCAAGTATAAACAAAAAAAATTGCGAAATAATTTCAATCTCATTCAAATTCCCGTCCAAATCTCAAACGTCCCAACGTCCAAATCCCGATTGGATTGAAACTTTGTAATTCCAGTATGAAGCTACCAACCCGTAAACGTCGAATGTCAGTGGTTAAATTGCTATAATCACCACGCTTGACAAACGGATTGGTGATCACAGTATGCCATAGGATGCTGCCACCCAACTGCCTGACATAATGCCAAAAACGTCCCTATTTTTTGCCGGTATGAGACTGATACAATCTAATAAAGTGCATGGCAAGTGATGAAACTTTAATCAGCAATTAGATATAGATACTTTTTCGATACTAAAATAATTCCACTTTTGGTTAAGTACATGAAAATAAAAGAGCACTTGACAAACAAATACATCAAGTTTACAAACCATTATTATAATTTAAAAGTAACAAATGACATTCAAACTTGTCAGTGACATAATTGTTGTGACGTCTTCAAAGTTGAACGACAACGCCGACGACGCGAAGCTTTTCAGCACTGACATCACGGCGCACAGTAGCGAGACAGACAAGGTTTATTTAAGTAATCTGAAATTGACTGGGTTTATGCAAACACCAAAGCAATGATTTGTATTCTGGTTAAAAGAAATCAACTGAATAAAGAGATTGTTTGTAAATGTAGACCCTAGTTCGAAGGTTTTATGATAGCATCCTTAATTCTTTACGATGGATGACAAACTTTTTGGACTGAACTATTCTCATTCGCTGGTTAAACATCAAATGGCTACGCACAACTCTTAATACTCTAGGTCAAACCTCTAGGCCTAATAATAACAACAGAGTAGTTCAATAAGCGCAGAATTGAATTTGTGAGCATTTTAAATTTAAGTCGAAATCGTGACACCCAAAACGATGTGTTGAAAATTCCTGTTAGTCCGCTATGGCATTTGTGGTCACGAGAATAAAATTAATTAAATAATTTGCAAATGTCCAGTAATTCCCAAAGTTAATTTAATTTCCTTGAATAAGTAATACTTATTACTTTAACCCCTTGGTTAGTAAACGATGATTAAACGTTCTTCTTCTTTTGGTTTATGGCTCCATCGTAACTTGATGATTTTGCCAACGTCAAAGTAGGAAATGACACGTGATCAGTTTAAAAACTTAGGTAATTAATTAAGAAATGACCGGTATTTGTGGGTATTTGTCATGGATGGTATTTGTAGTGCTCAAAAAGAACAAAAAAGTATGTTAGTTGACACAAAAACGTCTCAGATGTTAAAGGGTAAACACGAAACAAAGTGGAAAAGAGGTCATGCATTTATTTTAGAGGTTATACATTTATAGTTATATATTATAAAAGGTTAGTTACACTTAACTAAACTATTGCCATCTCTATTCATTGACATACAAATGACAGGATTAAATTAATAAGTGTTTCATAATTAAAAAACTATTAGTAAAGGAGTTAGAGTTTATGAGTAGACGTAGGTATTCATGCAAAAGTTATTCACAGATTGAATAGCCAAAGAACGCTGAACGCCTATAACATTTTTTGGTTATTTTCATATTTGTCTTAACCTCCGATTTTGGAGATTGAATAAATGCTGATTTATGTTCTTATATTATACAGTTTGGTATTTACAGACGCATCTGAGGGAAAAGGTGGTACTAAGATAGTAACTTGCCACTTTCGTATTGCCACAGTCGTTATGGGTCCTAAAGGGGCCCCTCTAATTTAATGTACCCTAACGAACTCAGTTGAACTGTAGTATCGACTGGGCCTTACAGAATTAGTACCCACCTCTTTTGACGAAGTTTTTCCAGTAGTAACGGCTGATTCCATACATGAAATCTATCACCCATGCGTGAAGCAGCTAAAGTAATTGTATAGTAGGGCGTTCAATCCGTATGCTCGCAAGTAAGTTCAGGTCCGCCCATTCGCTGTGTCTTTCTAAATAATGGCCGTCTTTTGCAGACTACGCGCCACATTACATTATTTTGTAGTTTTTCATCAATTATAAAAATGTCACGTAACAAGACGTTACGTCCTCATAATGTGCTTATGCTGAAACATAACAGGGATGATTTGTAATATCGTTAGTACTAGTTTATCTAATAACGCCTCACTCAGATGTAACTGAGATATTGTATCTTTACGACTGTCGGAAATCCCAACCAATGTTATGTGTACCTACATAGCAAGGTATATGTTGACGGGTTGGCAAGTGCTCCTGGCCGACCCCTAATCACAAGCGGCCGCGGTGGGCCTTGAGAATGAATGTTTGTGTTTCGTCAGTTGAGGAGTCATATATATATAGAAAAGTAAATAGTTTATCCTAGATTGCCGTAGTTAGGAAAATGAGTCAGTGCCTACTATTTGTCTAAATAGACAAATAGTAGGCACTGACTACAAAATTGTAGAACAATAATTATGCAATGTGTGAAGCCATAACAAATAATAATAGAATATTACATTAAAGAAATATAGGTACAGAACAAAAGAATTTATTATTTGTATAGCCTGTTATAGGTACTCATTACTTAAAAGCCAGTAAAGGAATTTTAATAGCTTTCAGTGTCCTCACGCCGCCACTGCAATATAAAAGCTATATAGGAATGTTTTTGCGCGATAAAACTTTAATGCCTGTTAGTTTTGCCGTACTATGCAGATTTTATTTACGTACTGCACATTTTAAGGCCCAATTTCACCGATACATATATTAAAAACTACATCTGCTGTTAAAAATGAACTTTTAATCGTAAACGGCCGATTTCATTTTAAACATGTGTTATAATATGTGTGTGTGTGGGTGAACATGGCCCTAAATGTTTAGTAAGGCCTTGCCAATAAACTGGGCGCAATCTCACTGAGCAAAACTCGAGAGCACTTCACTCGTTTTTGTCAAATCAAGAGCAATGCCCTTTCCATTTTACGCTCGACACATTCAGGGACTTTTTCGTCATTGTTCTTTTTTCAAATAGATTGCTGTCGAACAAGCGCTGCGGTACAGTGAACAATGTTCGTAGCTTATATTTTGTATTTTTTCTTCAATCATTCATGAAACAAAATAAACACAACAGTTATAATTTTATTTATTTTACATAATATTCATTCATACTTACGAGAAGCACTACAGGCAGAGTTGATTGATTCATTAATCTAATTCATCATTTCTAGATACTTACGTTAATACGTTTAATAAATCTGTCTACGGTTTAAGAGATTCAAATAGAAATATGCGGATTTTGAATAATTTCCATAACATTTATATTAACTCTGCCTTCAATGGTTCACGTTCAAACGAATTCTATTAGTTCAGAGAGAAGGCATCTTGCCGTAAGCGCGTTATATGAAATTCCTAGGCTTTGAGAACTTCTAAAGGTCTTCTACAAAATTGTTCATCTGCAGTATAAAGCAAATTCGTTCGAATTACTGGAAAATTGTAAATAGTACCTGTCTATTTTTAGTGATAATAATTCCAAACTACAAATTTTAACAATTTCTATATAAATAAAGCTTTTCAATTACACGTCTTAATAATAAGTATTAGTCAACTTAAACAATATAAATCTTAAACGTTGCCTAACTTTTATACAGATAAAAGCAATACCCTTCCTTTTCCCTCGAGTATCTTAGGGGAAACAATGGAATTCTACCAAGGGGATCGGTTACAGCTACCACCTGTGTTCGGATCGAACTTCGATCGCCGACCATCAAGTATGATGATACGTCAGTTTTCAGTCTCTTGAACCCCATGGTACCTTTACGTAGAAGGTTCAATTAAAATGTTGTTTTTTTTTATTTAGGGGAGATTTTTCAATAGCTATAGATAGATAAACCTCAGTTAAGTTATTCCTCTGATAATTCCATACAAAAACTGTTTCAATTTCCAATTAACAGCTAGATAACTATCTTTTATCTGGCCATTGAGAATTAATTAATAAATGTTGCTTCACGCTAGGATTCGTTCTATATCGTAGAGTACAGTTTACAGCAATAATTTTCACGTGCACTTACTGCACCCAGATTCAGAAAAACTTATACTTATACAAAAAAGAAATCCGTGCCGGAATCGAACCCGCGATCCTTGCCCCAAAAAGTCAACTACTTAGCGAAAACTGACTAAGCATAAACAATACATATTTCGAAATAACCCTCTATATGCTTTAAATAATGGAATTTTTCTCTCAATGATCATACGTCGACCGTCTATAGTACGATATCGTATAAAATTACCTACTTTATATTCTTGGTATATTTGTACATAATGAAGTGATAAAAAATACAGCCTACATATATCTACCAACTAAACGTCAGCAATAAAAAATTTATTGCATTACATTATGCCCATGTTGAAACGAAAGACCTCGTAAAATTCATTTTACTGCGTTAAAAAATGCAGACTCCGTTTCGAATTCATCCGATAATTCGTAGCAATTATGATGTCTTTATTGTTTCTTTTTTGTCGATTATTAAGTACCTATGGCGATAACGCAGTTACTTTTTTATAGCCCAAAGTTAGTAGGTACTTCAGAAGGAATGACACTTTTGACACTTTCTTCTGCTATCTACCGGGATTAATCCGATGGTTGACTCCATGTTGACTCTCACAAGAACCCTCCACAACTTCCAGTCAGCACTTCTTGGAGCAGCCAGCCGAATCGTCTTGTTCACGGTATGAAATCAATTCACCTTTTAATATTTTGGCCCTAATTATGGAATTTCAAAAATATGAAGTTACAATATCATTGTTGTAATATGAAAGTTGGTTTCACTTTCAATAATGAATTGCTTGTTATGCAGACAGATTACATCAAAATATATAACTAGCTCCATTATAAATTATTCGGTAAATTGTTCACAATGTTTTGGTTTAGCCACCTATCAATTAACTGCATCTGGTAACTAATTAGCACGCCTGTGCCTATTTATGAGGTTTATTATTTGATGGCTCTATAAATACAATACATAATGGGATAAAAATACACAAATAGTTTATAATAAAATAACTGAGTATATGTTAATGGCTAAATACCGTAAAAAAAACCAAGAATAAGAATAATTTATTTGCATGAAATATGGTTACATCGGTGTTACATTTATGTTGTAATTTGTACAGCATATCTCGCCGTATAAACGACATGCAAAACTGATTTACCTGGTTACTAATTAGGTACCTGCTAATTATAATCTTTACAAAAATAGAAAATTATAAAGTATACTTACAAAAAAGAAAATTAAAAAATGTACATAAAATTACTTTGGCAAAAAAAATTATAAAGAAAGTTAAAGTTACATAGTTTACTTACAAAAATAGAATATTAAAAAGTTTACCTACCTACGATTTTGATAATAAAATATGTACTTACATAATACGACATGGTAATTGTAAAATTACAGTTAGATACACCTTAAAATACTCCATTGTTATAAGACATGAATTATTTGATAATATTTCCAATAAATGTTTTGTTCCAAAAAGTAGCTGCATTATCAAAAGAATACTAATATTGTGATCTAAATAAAATATCAAAACAAAAGCTGATTGACCGCATGCACTGACATAATACAACTTACCAAAACTCAGGCCAAACGACCTAGCTAGAAACTTAAAATTCTGAGGTTTGATGACGTAGAGCATATCAAAGGAAACATTCTGAAAATTTTACAAGCAAGGAAGTAAACAGGTGACTATAACACTTACAACACAACCACCCAGTCGTAACCGATAGCTAATTGTAATTTTCGGGTTACCCAACTATAATAATTTAACGTGTAACGAATACGGATGGCTAATTTGTTATTGCTACGGCGATTTACGAAGATATAAGAGCATGAACCACGCCAACAAACGCTTTTTATTGTAGGGTTAGACCTCATCGTTTAAATATTAACCCTTCGAGCCAGGTAGCTGTTGCGAACAATACAACATCATGAGTGGTATCAACCCCTTGTTTTATTCATTCGTTCCGTTAAGGATTTGGTAAAATTGTTTTATTTACACATTTCACTTGACTTTATTTACTTTTAGGTAATTTAATATATTTTCAAAACGGACAGATACAAACCAAATAAAATAACATATGAGTTAAACCTAACATAAGTTCAGTGCAATTTTATATCAGTTTAATCTATCTGCCACCTGCCTACCCGTTACCCGACTATGTTGGGGTTGGCTCCCAGTCTAGCCAAATGCAGCAGTTTTATGTTGATACCATTTATTTCGACTTTAATATACGCAAAAATAATGAAATTAAAAATTGTTGGTTTTTTTTTTTTTTTTTTGGAATATGACTTTTTTATGATATAGAAAATTACCGTCGTCTTTTTCTAACATATCAATAGAAATAAATTGCGGCGCGCGAGATACATAGGTATATAAAGTTGTTATGAAATAATGTGCTACGGCGTAGCAGCCGTAGATCACCTGCAGAAAGCTACGCTTAAACGAATACGCTAAAATAATCGCCCTATTGTATATTGGGCAATATATTTAACGTGTGAAGCAGACAGTTTCTTTGTGGACAAATAATAAATTATTTTACGTTCATACATTTCTTATTTTTTAATAATACTTTATTTATATAAAATTATCTTATCTATATGATCCAATTTAGTTTTAATCCGAAATGGGAAAATTATAATAGATCTTTTACAAAGTAATATTTATAAAGCTTATCATTAAATTTATAAGTTACCAACATCGTATCAAAATCAATAACAAAGAAATTAAAAAAAAAACGAAATCCTGGCTCTCAAATAACACATGAATAAATTCATATTACGAATATTTACAGACTGCTGAATGCTGAGCTACAGTTTATAATATATTTGATACCTACACCGAAATAACTTGTTTCTACCTGATGCCTGAACTCATAGCTGGTTCCGACAATAATTGCTGTAATATTTGGTCAATTTAGACCCACTATCGACCAGAGCAATAGCTCGTGAAAGTTTAGGCTCTCCAGTTTCCCTGTAAATTAAACAACAGGTTGTCAGAACGGAATCCTGAAAATGTTTACGATCGCTGTCCAAACTAACTGACGTGGATAGTTTCTATATACATAGGCACCCGCCGGGACTGTGTCAGTTGCATTAAGTGCATTTCAATGTTTGGTGAATCTAATTCCAATTAATTTGTTTTTATATTGATAGTGTCTCGTTCTTTTACAAACTAGTTGCTTAACTATGAGTATCGAGAATACAAACCCTCTAAAAAATGGCTCCATGTTGTGGCAACATGCAACACTCATTTATTTGTAAACTTCATGATTACCAAGATGTACTATAATATCAGCTATCTTCGAGCACACCAGTTCCAAATCACGGACTAAGAGATAGGCGCGGTATCAATCAATCAGTCAGTATCGTCAACTGTTGGACATATGCATGTCCCAGACGCAGGTAACCATAATCGCTGGGATGGTAGGTAACCACCAAACATTTTATAGTCATGAATAAAAGCAATAATTCTTTGAAATAGGTACCAGATAACATGGACAAAGGAACTGATGAGGTTTGATTTTTCAGGGAACCCAGCGTGTGATCGTATGCTGGAAGTTTGCCAAGCGTGCTGACTATGGCAATATGGCCTCACGTACCCGTTCCTTCGTGGTATATGAGCCACATATTTATCACAGAACAACTACTAATGGCGATAATTACTATGGTAGCTACCGTCGGACTTCCGTTTATCTCTATATACCTAATCCAATTAATGTTGAGATGCTCTATGAGTTATGGTCGTAATTTTTTATGTTCGTTTCATTCCTTTTATCTTATTCCAAAGTTGATTAATCAAGGTTGTTTGTCTGAGGGGTGGTAAGGATATGGCATCAGTAATAAACAAACTTTGTTCCCCTATTTGTTTTACGACGGAAACGTTGCATATATTATATGATTGAATTGAAATGCGAATTTCGACGAAACGGATTTTGAAGCCTGTTTAAAGCAAACCAAAACTCCAATAAAATGGTAAGCGATTAATGTTCTCATAGAATAGTCTTGACTGCGTATTGTGTAATATAATAAATAAACATGGTTTCTGACTCAAATTAAATATCGATTCTTCATATTTTGTTGTATTATTTTTATTTATGTATCTTAGGACCACATAAGAAATAACATACTGCGCTCAAAATCTCAGGTCACAGTGGTTGGTCAGAAAACCGGAAGCTTAAAATGGAACTGGGCTGGTCAAATAAGTCATAATTTCATTAAATATCTACTAATTTATAAAAGA
The DNA here is from genome assembly GCA_932294325.1 of Allophyes oxyacanthae. NCBI lineage: Eukaryota > Metazoa > Arthropoda > Insecta > Lepidoptera > Noctuidae > Allophyes > Allophyes oxyacanthae. Next base: position 6,708,737 of record OW028618.1, on the reverse strand, counting down.
ATAATATTAGATGACCTTAAATAGAATCTGGCAATTCGTAATTATTATCGAGGATCTTTGCTTTGAGAAGCGGGGATTTTGAGGATTTAATACAAACTAATTAATTTTACCGCCAAACTTAAATCCACAAATAAACCCGGATTAAGATGATCCCTACTGATGTCGAAAAACGTATTCCCTCCGCAATCATGGCGAATAAAATAATGGCTTGTTATTTATGATTTATTTGTGTTTTTACATAGGCTTCGCCCATAAAGGCGCCTGACATTAGTCACCAGCTCAGGTGCGTTTGTTTTCAAACCTACCATACAATTCTAAATAGAAGCTATAAATTAAATACACATATTGTACATTACGTGAACATCTCGGTAGGAGAGAAAAATAACAAATAAGTAACTCTGACTACTGCAAGCTCAAAAAATAAAAATATACAGCTTAAAATGAAATTATGGGACAAATCGAAATGGGATTCAGTAATACTTGAAAAAGAAACATACCTACTTATTAATTTGAAATTGTTATTTCGTTAGTTAAACTGTTGTGTTTATAGTATTACATGGTGCAAAGTAGGTAAGTTATTGTCTTCAGGTAGCATGAAATATCGGCGTAAAACAAATAAATAATTTAAAGTACCTATTAATTTAGTTACGCCCAATATGCATTCCACTATTTATTCGTTGATACTTTCATTATTAATTTTTTTCGCAATAAAACGATAATTTCGATAATAACCTCTAAATTTTCTTTGTTACACGGTTACACGTCACAAACGTCGTCGTCGTATATGTCACGTTTATTTCATTTCATTCTATATAAATATACAAGTTATTGTAAACTTGTGATAAATTCCGAATAAAACGTGCAATATAAAGACCAACCATTTTTACCTACACCGCACAGTAGCTCTGTTGTGAGTTATGATGAAATTGAAATATAGTTTCAACAATTCGCACATGAGATATAATTTTGGTCATAACAGGGAATAGTCTGATTAACCAGCACTAATTTGTGGTAATTTGTGTCCGCGTATAGTAACATGATATTAAATTTCGCAATTGAATTACGAAATTAAAGTCGGTCAACCACTATGGTTGCTGTAGGAACTAGCAACCTACATATCTTATTTCTCTTAGAGCCATGTTCACCGACAACATAACAAATGTTTAAAACAAAATCGGCCGATTACCCATACAAAAATTAATGTTTAAACGGCAGATTTTGCTCTAATCAACTGTTATGCTGTCGGTGAACTTGGGCCTTAGTATCTCATATATTACTTGTGTTATTTTTTATTGACATTTACTTAATTAAATGCATAGAAATAATAAGTAGTTCTCCCGTTACTTAGTTAATAAGTCAATGATTAAATGTTAATTTCATTGACATATTTTTTTATATTGACGTTGACTTTATTTTATGTTTGTTTTCCTAATAATATGGATTTTTGGTCATGTTATTATTTTTCATTGGCCAGTAACTACATTATAATATTTAATTCGAACTTAATTATTTGTTCTTTGTTAATGTTCAGGCGAGTTATTAGTCTGTTGTCTTGTCTTCGCGGGAATTAACCTCCAGGCAGAATGAGTGTTTGTGTCATGAAATGCATGCGGTAAGGACATGTTACATTATTAAATGTCTTACATACTTAAGGTGTGGCGAAAAACGTTTATTTGATCAGAATGAAATCCTCTAAACTATAGGAAATAAGGTGATTGGATTGATTATTTTTCCATACAAGCAGGTACAACTGTATACAGACAAAAAAAAATGTGTGATAGCATTGAATAAATCATACCTACCTACATAAATTATATTTCATTTATTTTTAAATAAAGCTAAAATTTCCTCATAGACTTATGAAACAATTAGTATCAGCCACTTGTCTGGCACAATAATAAAAGTCACGAAGAGAAAATCTCTGGAAAATTAAAATCTATTTCTCACGAAGCTCGCGAAGGGACAAAATATATTTTTTATCAAACAAATACTTATAATTAAAAGGTCATTAAGTTATGATCAGACATTTTCAAGTACACCTCAGTAATATTAAAAAGAATTTCGTAGGAGTGGAAAAGCCACTTCACGATTTAAATGTAATTTATTCATAAGATGCAAATATTTTAGAACCGTTCCGAACGCTTCAGAAAACATGAAACAGATGAAATCTCTTTTGTGTTCAAACTAAAGTAATTATTTTGATGATAATCTTTATAAATAGCCTGTATTTCTTGAAGGGAAAGGCAGAAGTGTACCTACTGGATGTACTATCACGTTTTGCCGATGTTGTATGCTGATGATGGTAATAAATAATATATGCTATGTCGTGCCCAGAACTGTAAAAAGACAAGAGGACCGCGCTTACACGCTCTGGGTTACGAATACTAACCGTACAAATGCGGGTGAGCGGGCGCCCCTCCATAGATTAGTCAAAATTTATAACAAATATTTTGTCAAAATTGATATATTGCCCTAACTCTTAATATATTTAAAAATAATATTGTAAAGTCACTAAAAACTTAGTTTCAAATTGTCACTAGAATAAGCCCTAGAACATAATTCCTAAACCTAGAATAGCCTTCACTGTAAGTAAAAGTATTTTTTTTTAATATGCTTTTGAATCATTGTGGATTGTACGTTAACCTACCTTTATCATATATTTAGCTGTAAGACAAAATGTACATACCATTTTTGGTAATCCCAAATAAAAAAAATGCCGTTTATTTTGTCCACCTAATGGGCCGGGAACCAAGCTTATTGCCATCTACCGGGCACACTTCCAAACCTTGGTGTACCTATACGTCAATTTGATATAATTTAAATAGAATAAAATGTAAGTATCCACTTATGGTTGGAAGGTTCTAGCCTACGCATGTAGAATTAACATAAAGATACGAAGAAAAGGGATTCGGGTTAGCAAAGAGACGCTTCAAAATATTAAACGGTTTTTATGATATAGTTAACGGCATTTATATCACGCTATTACGCAAAATGACCTGTCAGATTACACTTATTTATTATTTCATGGTACAGTATTAGCGTAAATTTTGCTTGACGATATGGTTGGTAGGTACTTTGTAGAATAAAATATGATGGTAAAAAAAATATTTCAAAGATCTACTGCACTTCTTAGAACTTATCTTACAGTTTATTACCAAATGGTTATTTGGCATTTTAATTTATAATTTGTTGTTAATTATTTTTTATTTATACATTTTGTGCTGCAGTAAAAACTAAATCTACTGCCAGTATTTTGGTTTCACATTGGTATTCAATGCCAACAAAATATTTCTAGCATTTTAACAACGCCCATTAACATTTTCACAATAAATTGACGTTTATTTATTAAGTCGAGGACAATAATTGAAATTCATTTATTATATAAGTAGAGTTTCAAGAATTAATCCATTTAATATATATATTCAACTTCTATATTATAATTTTACAAAAACAAAATTCGTCAGTTTACTTACTGTTAATTCACTATTTCATCTATTCGGATAAAAATAAATGGACAACTAATGAGATACTTGGTCCCTGAGAAAATGAAGTGGCCTAACTGGAAGTAGGCTACATTTTCTAACTAATTATAAAAAGACTGAAACACATGCTTCTGCATGTAATGTAAATCCGCTGACGCCGTTTTGAGATACAGTTACTTAATATAAGCTGCACATGCTGCTAATGTTAAGTAGCTGTACCTAGATAACATCACAAAAAACCTTTGAATAGGTATAAATTAAATGTTTTTCCTTAAGGGTTGCACGTTAAAACTGAATCGGCATATAATCATGATAAGGCGTTTTTGGTTTTCCTGTATTTTCACCGGCGTTCCAGGGTCTTTGCATAAGCTCATTATGCTAAGCGTACCCTGACAATGGACCGGAAAACAGTTAGATATAAAAAAGAATAAAATTATAATAAAAAAACTGTATTTAACAAACAAACTGAGATAGCAAAATCTTCCGAGTTACTTATTCCCTACAGAAACTGAAAGTGAAAACCAGTAACAAAATGCGATTTTGTCCCACTACACGTTCATGTCATTGTATGGATGTATGTGTTGAATACATACTCGTAGCTGTGAATGCATAAAGGTATCTGGGAGCACGGTAGTGCCCCCGCCAAGACGAGCCTACATATCCACGGATATCGTCGGATATCCATGTACTGTACTTACACATCCGTGTACAACACCAAGACAAAAAGAGCTGTCTAAAACAGTAAAAGTATCGATATCAATACGGTACGGAATATGTAAGCGGATTTACCGCCGTCGTCGCTCGTTCTAAATTGCAATATCCGTAGATATCCATATCCGTAGATCAGATACAAATGATTCGAGGATTTCCAGATACCGTACTTTCAACAATCTTATTATCACTAAAAGTTTCATAAATATGTGTCATAATAATGAAACTCTACGACTCTATTGTTGTATTTCCTGAATTATTCGAATTATTGACTTATTTTAAGAGATTGTTAGTGTACTGACTATCAATGACATGTAGCAACATCTATCGCCACATAGAAGAACTACTTAGCTCACTACAATGGCAGTGGCACGATTAAATGAATATGATCAAACAGAATACGAGGCCTGCATCGCGCAAGGAGAAGGATAATGGTAGGTAACACATAAACAACTGTCCGACATCAACCGTTGGGCTTCGGCCCGCTAGGCAATATCAGCTCGCCTGGTCGGAGGATCCTCCCTTTTCAATGGAGGAACACCATACCTCGTTCTTCCACAGACATAACTAAAATATTTTATATGTTACTAATATTAATCACAAAGTCAAATGAGTCAATCAAGGAAAAACAATACCATAATCATAATCTTTTGTACCAATTACACACTCGCGATACTTTAACCGCTAATAAATCGAAAACACTGATTGAAGTAATATTAAAACTACAAGTACAAACACTAAGTGCCGTCATTTCATTCCTCCAAGGAGCATATAAGTTCCCGTGGCCATGAGACACGCGAACGTTGTCACGCGACCATATCCTTAAATAAAACGGTTCTTGGTTCTATAATCAACTGGAGTGGATCATTCGAAAATTAAAAACAATTATCTACCTGCACACTCTATTTTGGTATCGAGTCTGGTTTTACGTTTGTTTTTTGTTTGTAGCCCATGTTAATTGGTATTGATATACCGAGGCCTTTGTAAATGTTCTAGCTATAAACACAACAATATTGCAAATTGTGGTGCAACTTTTGGAAAGGCAGCCAGCTGTAGGTACTGTGATGGGCTGAGTTGATTGATTGTAGTTTGGGTATTCTTGTAAGCTCTTATCAACTTGTTCTGCAGCTGACTCTTCCCAACCCACTCAATCAACAAACTTGCAGCCTTCAACGTGATGGTGACATTGGTTCCCTCAATAAAAATTTACTACAAAATCAATATCTATATGTTAACTCCAACTATTATTATATTTACGTACCATAATTACCAAGTCCAATAAATCCAGTAATTAGAAACACTGAAACTAAACCAAATTTTAAGTTCCAATTGAGTTTTCGCAATAACTTCATTGCAGCTTCTAGTAACTTTACCACATTTATCAGTTCCAATGAATACACAAAATTGGACCAATTTCAAACTAATATAGTTCCCCCTATCCCTACCCGTCGTCTCTGAAAACATAAGTTTACAACATATACTTAGATATTAATTCCAATGAATGCAGTAAATTAAACCAATATGAAACTAATATCCAGTTGAACGTTCACAATAGTTCGCTTAAACCCATCGTCTCTGAAAACTAATAGAGATAATATTATAAAGATTATGAAAGCTACTGCCCCCAGGTGCTACGCAGCGGGGCGTTCAGATTTTATACCACGCAGGGGTTGTTTTAGCTACTCTTGTCCTTGCTATAATATCTAATATATCACTAGGTAAGCATTTTGTGTGATTTCAATGTTTTATTCCATTATTGTAAACCAGTAAAAGTTTGATGAACATATGCTCCACAATAAATGAACGTAGGAAAATATAACCATAAATGTTATAACTATAGCTAGCTAGTAGCTCAGAAAAATGCTGCTGCCAGTTTTCTACAATAACTTTCAAGAGTTTGGCATGCGACATCCCCAAAATACATAATCACCACAAAATAACAGACGTTTGAAATTAAATCGGACATTTTTGACTTTAACCTTATGTTAACTTGTCAGTGAAACTAGCTCCTAGTCGCATTTTACAACATCCACGTGAAGGCAGAAGCGCCGTTAGGTATGCCTCATACCGGAGAAACACATGGCATTCAAATAATAAGATATATTTCTAATGAATCCCTTGTGTCTCTAAATTAATACATTAAACATTCTCAAAAATAAAAAGATCCCCATAAAGAAGTTTCAAAAACATTAAAAACATTCTTTCGTTAACTTTTCACTTAGCCCGTAATAAGAAATTAAGCAAAGAATGTTTCGTTACATTTCTTATGGTATAACCGCCATTGAAATTTCCATTATACGAAAATTTCCCTCGAATCTACACACACATAGCCAATTCTAATGTTCATATTGTCGTAGGTATATAGTCAAAAACTCTCATAACTAAACTATAAAGCAAATATAACATTATGTCCCAAAAACTGCTTCAACAAATAATATAATTTACCGCGAACCTAATGTGGAAAGTTATACGATTATAATGTTAGTTTGTTATTCAAAAGTTATTGCGCTATTTGTGTACCTAACCTTATAATATATAAACTTGGCATCTGCTGAACATGCTGGTTGGAAGTAACCCTTTTTCACGTAACAAACTAACAGTGCCCGTAACTCCGCCCACCTGAAAAGTTTTCAATTTAACGAGGTTTTCGACCTCGGCCTCTCGTCAGAATCAATTAAGTCGTTTTACCATGAATACACTGAATAAGTGAATACATATTACAAAAAGATAAACATGCAACTTTTCTCATTTTTAATGGTGATTAGCAGAGCATTCGTATAATATAGTACGTTTTTCAGCACTCGACAAATTGACAGAATAAGTAAATATCCAATTTTCGAAACGTTTCTAAAACTAAGTAGAGTTGAGGTATTGTGTTAACAGAGTGTTTTTATTTTAGTTTTTTCTTCACTTGGAACAAACTTGCTATCCCATATTAAGTAAATATAAGATCATTTGGATTCATTAATTGAACCACACAGCCCGTAAAGGACCACAGCCTGGTAATTATACTTTCAGCGTACAATATCCCGCCACGAACACGCTTTCATTTCGGTGTGTAGACTGGATAGCCACACTGTAATATTCGCAATAAAACTGAAGAGTTATTCAACATTACTGCACAAAATAGCATGCCCGCTTTTAGCAGCTATTTATTTACGATGATGCATTTTAAATTGTTCTTGCACAGCGCGCATTCAAAATACATTCCAAGGGAAACCACTATTCAATATAAAGTTGATAGATTTTTAAACACAAACAGGGAGCAGTGATAGCGTAGTGGTTAAACGCTTGCCTTCCATGCAAGAGGGTCTGAGTTGTAACCCGGCCAGCACCTCTGACTTTTCGAAATCATGTGCGGATCAGAATTTGATTATCACTTACGTGAATGGTGAAGGAAAACATCGTGAGGAAGCCTGCACACCAGAGAGGGCTCCATAAAGTTCTCGATCGTGTGTGTATTTCACCAACCCGCAGCAGGCTAGCGTGGTGGACTAAGGCCTAACCCATCTTCTATCTTTCTTTTTTTTTTTTTTAAAACATTGCCCCTCACTAGGATTTCTCCTGTATCGATGGTACAGTTTACAAACATACATGTCTGTCACATGCACATTGCACACACATCCAGACCCGAAACAACAATCTGTAGATCATACAAATATTTGTTCCGTTCGGGGATCGAACCCGCGGCACGTAGCGCAGAAAGCTCATCGCTTAGTCACTGAGCCAACCGTGTCGTCTCTTCTGTATCTTATTTTAAGAAGAGGCCCGTGCCCAGCAGTGGGACAGTAATGGGCTTAATTTAGTTTTAGGTTTAGATTTTTAAACTGCTAAGTGAAAATAGTGCTTTAAAAATCTTCATCTCTCTATAATTTAGTTTCATCCATCGGGTTTTCTGAAGCTACGAAATTGTCACTTCAGTATAATTCGTGTTCAGTATATTCAGGAATTGAACAGTACTCAAACAGGACGCATAACCCCATTTCTACCGAAGTCTCTCATATCTCGAGGATGTATCTATAGTTCTAAATGAAGTAGTTTTATTACTTTTGGAAGTATCTAACTCGGTCTGTGTGTGGTGGGGTGTGGTGTGTACTACCCAAGTATATTGGTAGTACAAAAATACGTAGTATAATTTATATACGTAGCATATATATTAGATATCTTAACGAAAAAGAAATAAGGAAAATTCCATTATTTGCCACAAAACAAGACACACTACAATGATAGACATAATGAGTAGAAGACAGATGCATAGACAGAAAAGTATTTTTTCAATATGCAAACATGAAAAAAAAGTGTGGGTTTAATGAGGCATTACAATTTTATTTAACTACTCGGTATGTGTTCCAAGCTGTAGCAAATGGATGCCAGCTCAGTATATACCAGGCCATATATTGCTGATATTCTGCTGGGTCCTGGTTAACATACGGATGTCGAACAGTACTGCTTAGTAATAAAAAGTTTTTGTATGTATTATAAACAATATATAATGGTTTAAAAATCTTTATTTCTAATTAAGACAAGTCACTGACATGAGAACAATAGTTTTGTAATTATTAATATTATAATCCGGTGTGGGTAATTACAGTTAATTACTCAAAATTCGAATGCTAATGTCTGTCACAAGATACGACTTTGCTGCATAATACGAGTACAAGCGATTTTTAAATAAATGATTTATTCTTAAAAATGTGAGTATCATGTATATAACCGATGATTAAACGTTATTCAACTAAAGTAGCTGTTAAATCTATTGTTAAAGCTATTCATTGTCTAAACCGTATTTTGCCATGGTGCGTGCGCGATAGAATTTATCGAGCAAGCAAACACATCAGACAGTAACAAATGTGTAAAAGTCTTTGAACAAACCTCCCTTATCTAATTTGTAACATTGTCAAAAGTCACGATCTTGTATTTTTTCCTGTTCAAACACTACAAGCGAATCCGAACTGAATACTAAATTCATATCGGAAAACTACTATTTCGTCATAAAATACAAGTGAACTGCTGGCGTTTCCAGCCATTAACTCTGCTATGGATTACGGCACTTGCATACAATGGACCACCAGAATATCTACTTAATGTGCTAATATCGCCTTTATGACGTTAGATGTAGATGCATGGTTGGTTAAATATCAACTTTGAAATAGAGATCTACTCATCATCATTCCAGCCTTTCAAAGTCAAATGCGAAATATGGGCCTCCTAATAAAATATACAATATGGGATACAATAGTTTGTCAGTCAAAGTCAAAAATGTTTATTTTGTGAATATAGATACCTACAAGAGTTTTTATAGTAAGGCTAAATGGTAAATAGTGTAAATACCTCTAAATTATGCCACAATTGTAGCATCCAAAATACAAAAGATAAATAAAAAGATATGCGTCATTATAAATGCTTAAATTAAAATTAAAATATCAAACAATATCTGCATTCATGAACATGGGTACATCGTGTCAAAGTGTCAATTTTTTTTTTTTTTTTTCAATCAATCAATTTAATTAATTATCTTATCAATATAAAATAGCCTATAACGTGACCGACATCGATAAGATAAAATCGAACATTGAATTTATAAATTATCTATTATCAGTTTTAAGAATTCATTTCTCTCGTAAGGTATATTGCCATAATCACTTTGTTTGTCAGGCGGAAGGATCGTAGTTTATATTGTTACACAGGATGACACTGCTACCTATCCTCTTGACATAATTGTAAGACATCGATTGGGTGGTCTATTCTTTACCGGGAAGCACAGGGCCAGGGCCAATGAAGAAAAAATATATTACAAGGGATCACTCCTATTTCTCTCGGGTTCCAAACATATATTATGACTGCACATTTGACTTGCAAATACAAAGTTATTAGATTACTGTCTCACATGTGCCGGAGCCAGTTAGATGAACGTAATAACAGCTCTGGTGAAAATCGTATTCTTTATGGAAATGTGCACGAATATGTGGGGTTAGCCTAGTTCCAGAGGGCCAAGCACGAATAGTTTGACGTATAGTAACGTAAACGTAAGCAAATTTTGATAATAAAATACAATGAATCTATCGCATTTTTGTTGAATTTTATGCAACATACACACTTGTTTCATGAAAATGTAAAAATACTGCATGTATTTTCAAAAAATATCATGGATTAAACGAGTATTTTTTATTCAAAATTTGCTTACGTTTACTTTACCAGACGTCAAAATATTCGTGCTTGGCCCACAGAAGTGGGCTTCATCTGTTTGGGATGATGAAACGCTTTTCATCATCGAACAGTGGGGTATTCATTGAAATAAAGACACAAAATCTATATTAATATTATAAAGAGGTAGTATTAATGTTTGTTTGTTTGTATATAGGGCCAATCTCTGAAACTACTAAGCAGCGGGTCTAACGCGTAACAAAATGGTAATGAACATCGAATCTGGTAATAAACTTTAAAAGTGAGAGACTAAACTTTGAGCTACCTAGTAAAAAAAATACCGACCATGACGATGGGAGTCTAAACAGCGTGATCGTTAAAAAAATTACAAGGTAGCTCAAAGATTTCACGATCGTATTGAAGTTTATTACCAGAGTCGGTGCTCATTATCATTTTAGTTACGCGGTAGACCCCCGATTCTAAGAATTGTTTCATTAATAGAAAGCTGCGCTATCCCTGATGATAAAAGTTATATTTTATTTTGATAATAATAATACGCGCGGAAGAAACCGCGGCCAACAGCTAGTATAATAATATTTTTTTTATGTATTGTGTGTGCTCTAAGAATGTATTATAAATTAATCATAAGATTAGCGATGCTCTCATTACTCTGCTATGAATTGGGAATATTGGTATAATAGGATCAAGTGGTATCCAATTGAAGAAGTCAATTCAGGATTGTTGTGAAGTAGACATTCGGACTATGTCCTCATCATTAATTACCAAAAAATTGTGTCTATCTTCAGCGGATTGTAGACTCATCTTTGACCAAGGTCGAACATCGGAAGGGATTATGGGGATTATCTGACCTCTGAATCCAATATTTTGCTAAGACAAAGCTAAGATATTCCTTTGAATTCTGATCAATGTAATGTAATGAAAATAGTTTTGTAAAGATCCTATTGATGGGTATCGTCTTAATGAGTTTTGAGATATTCTGTAAACTTATTGAGTTTTGAAATCTAAGCCTCCTCCAATCAAAGTCCCCAACTTTACAGCCACACCAAGTTACTTAAATTTAGATCAAAATAACTTTTTAACTAAGATTCAAATATATCCGATTTGATGATTTGGCTTCTTCAAATGATTACACGTTTATTATTCGTATATAATGAATTTTACAGCGACCACGCTTAGTTTTTCAATTAATTAATTAAATAGAACATACAGGATTATTTGCATGATTCACTAATAGTGGTTTAAGGGATCGAAGTAATGATCAATATGAACAAATTTTATTACGGGACCTACACAGAAATTGCAACAAAAATCTTTTTAATTTTCATATAAAAGATCAACCTTGGTCGATCAAAATGTTTGAAAAGTTAGATTTCATTCGCGACTTCAGGGTAGTCCCAAAGTAAAAGTTGCTCATATTTATTAATAATTCCACCAGTTAAAGCACTATTAGTGAATTATAAACAACCCTGTAGTATTAGGGCTCTAGCCGACGGCCGACTGATCACCAACACAACCGTTTAGTAATAATGAAAAAACTTTGGTAAATTGTGTTGGTGTCGGGTCCACATTCTCATACACTTATATTGTTTATTTCCGATTAAACTGTTGTGTCGGTGATCAGTCAGCCGTCTGTTGGAGCCCCCTTTCAATCGTTCGTTTCCAGTTTTATTATGCGACATCAATGGCGATTTCATGTTGTTCTGATATATGTAGAGATATGGTCCTGTTTATGTTGAAGCGTAAACAGGAAGATATGAACAATGGTTACAAGGAAAAGGGGGACATTTGGAAAGATAGCTCGCTGCTTTACCCTCCTCTCGCCCCGCTGACTTACGGCTGGGTAAACAGAGATTAGGTATTTAATACGAAATGGTTCGGAGGCAAGTACAAACCAATTGCAATTAATAACTAAAGAGTTGACATGCTCTAAGCTGAGTCGCAAGAACAGTTCTCGAACCTACATCAGCAGACTATGTAGAATACCTACTCTACAGTTTACGGACTTCTTCTTCTGTTGAATATTCATTATTTCATGTCGAGGTGGAAAGCTTAGCCAGTAAGCAAGGTTGGCCAGTCAGCGCTAGATGAACTCAGGAATCGAAACCCGGGAAGGGTCATTGTGGGCACCCCAGTCTACGATCTTTTATTCGATACGTTCGTCGGCACTGAGCTACTGTGTCATATTTGTTTGTTTGATGATGGCGGTGGTCATATAAGCTAGGAGTATAAAAGAGAATAGTTTTGTCTGAAACAAGGTAACATTATAGGTGGCTGTACTGACATACCTATATATAATAATATAAAAAATTAAGACATCAAAGTAGACCAATTAATACCCCCCTGTCCCTAGATTACTCATGAATAGTTTAGGGCTATGTTCTCCGAAAACATAACAGATGTTTAAAATGAAATCAGCCGATTACCCATACAAAAATTCATGTTTTAACGGTAGATTTTACTCTAGTTATTTATCTGTTATGTTGTCGGTGAACTTGGGCCATAGTATCACAAAACACAGAAAGACCATATCTTTGCTCTTTATGTGTTCTGTGCTTAGTATAGTACATAGTGTGACTATAAAACTGTCGACTTAAAACGTAGTTCGGTGGTAACGCGCCGGCTGCCCTCGGCACTACCATCTCGCATTCTGTGTAGTAGCAAAGGTTCTAAACTTCAGTGTCATGATTTAACTGTGCCCTGTATAGTATAGCCTGCTGCCCATGTTACATTAAATGGAAAAACTCAACTATCTTAGCACGTTCGGTTTTATTTCTTTACCTAAGGGAATCGCGGTAAACTCCTCTAAATCCTATAAGTGAAAGCACAGGCGGTCACTACGGGTGTACCCTGAGAGATAAGGCAGACATTAATTTTGTTTTCGCGGTCCAATGTGTAGGGAGTTTCCATTTGTCGTAACTTGGATTACAATGATTCAATTGACAACTTGAAAAATACAATCGATCAATAACGATTCGACCGAAATGTACAAAGAAAGAGAGCAGCTGATTTTGATCCTGCAAGCGTATTATGTATACCTACTTATTACTTTACCCATACTTACATAGTTGTGAGTATAATTTAGAAAGCTATTCATCAAGCTTCATTGCTTGCTGTTAGTACAGTCATTACTCAATGCCGGTACTGATAAAGCTGACAAATGCTTGTTCAGCGTGTGAACAAATATATCGATATGGGAAACCTCTGCTCTAACTATCCAACGGAGTTTTACCTCAAGCAAACATACCTACTACGTATGTATTTTGTGTCATATATCCTATAGCCTGCCCAAATAAAATACTTAAAGACGACTCGAGAGGTCTTATCGATCGACCTAATAACGTCATTATTAACCGGCAATTTTATACAGGTTTTACTAAAAGCAAGCCACTTTAATCTACTTAAGCATAAATTCACAGCGGTCCCCGGGGAATGACGACTAAGCATCCAGTCTTCAGGCCACCGACGACGACACAAATAGACCTGATTGCTCCTTGTAAAACACCGCACGATTTCATACGAACGGCACGTCGCGGACATTACAATATTAAGTTACTAAAATGAATATAAGTGTTTTAGTGGCACTCATTTCGATTGTAATAATATGCTACTGTGATTTAACAAACCAACTACCAAATCTAATTCGAATAGAAAACGAAGTTGAAAAAAGTTACAGAAACAAAGTTCACGAGTTATGGAATTATGAAAACAGAACAAAAGTTCAGAAAATGCAGTTAGAAATAAAAAAGCGGTTGACAAACAATTCGGATGCCGAGACGGTACAAAGAACAGCGAGATCGCTCGAATCGAGAAACCTTACCAATTCAGCTAACACTTCGACTGTGAACAAGCACGCTTTATTGGTTGATAACTTCAAGCGAATTTGGCCCGTATCGGGATGGAGAGAGTATGGACTTTTCTCTGACGACTATCTGGATTTGATCAACGAACACTGGCTACAATTTCCACCTCCTAGTGAATCGTTGCAGAAGATTTTAGGCGGCTTCTATGTGATGTTCACTACGATCGGCTGTTGGGGAAATATCATCGTTTTGCTCATGTATCTCAGGTAAGATAAAATTGTTATTATAATATAATCAATAAGTTGGCATTCCACGACTTTTTGAAAAATATTAGTACCAAAACACATAGTTCGGTCACAACTAACAGAAAAGATCGGGTCCTGCGCGCGCCGCATTGCTTTCTACTCTTGTTCCCATCGTAAACACTTTACCCTTACTAATTAAAACTTGCAATTTTTAAACACTGATTAAATACCAGTTCTTGTCATTTGTATGCCAATGAATAGATATGGCAATTTAACTTCAAAGCTAGTATAATTATATAACGTTTAAGTAACGTTATCGTAAGGGGGTTAGAGTTGGACTCCCATACTCGTATAAGCAACATGGTTTGTTTCCTTAAATTTTTATAAATGAAATATTACCCAGTTATGTCAATCGTAAAAAAACATTTCCACTCACAGAAGCACATACCTATTTTGAATTTCGTTTTCTTTATTTGATATACGAAAAAGGGATTATTTTCCTTATACAAAATTACATGGTTTTATTTACCAGCATTATACAAAAATATCTAAGACCAAATTTATTGGATTTTATTCAAAAGAATCAATGTTTTTCCTACGAATTTCAGAGGATCGTTTTACCTGATTAGGTAAACATATATGTAACAAAAGTGGAACTAATATGATAAAAGTTTATAATTATTTTGTATTTATGAAATTTTATTGATAATATTATTATTGTTAGAATGAAAAATAGGGCCACAATGTTGGGACCTACGTAATTATTATTGTTTGTTTTACCAAACATTTATATATTAAAACAAATAAAATAACTCTAAATCTCAGCTTGTAGGTAAATTCAAGGCATAAAATCTCTTGAGTAATGTAAGTACTCACTCTAAAACCTAACGATCTGCGACAAGAAGTAATAGATGAAGGGAATACTTAGTTTAAATTTTATGGCCGTGTCTCATTGCCAATGTCGTACGTCTAAATATAGCTGTACCACCGACACTGTTTTTGCAGTTTTCAGTCCTCACAATATCTCCGCACTAGAAAAGTTTAGATATTAGCAGGGTACGAGGAGAGCGAGAGCAGGGTACAGACTATAGTACCGCATCCTTACTGGGACTCATTTCGCTTCTCTCTGACGCACTCGCAACATTTTGTCTCGGAAACCATCGTGAACGGTTGTGTCCTATTAATTTATAGACACACGACAACTTCTCCGTAACAATACGTAAATACATAGTACCTATGTTGAATATCCTTATTATTGCTCTAGTCGCGGCTTCGAATATAGTTTACTGTATGAATGTTGATACGACGACGCGGGTGATGGAGTACAAGGATATAGTTCAGTTGCAAAGTGTTAAAAATAGATGTATATATTGTGAAATTAAAAAAATAGTGGCATTGAAACCGTTTAAGTGTCATAACGATTTCCTGTGGCGTTGTTTGGATGATCTAAAACAGTGGAAAAGACGTAGAAGGAGCTCAGATAAGTTCAAACAGAAGCTGAAAGACGAAAGTGGTGAATTGAAAGTTACTGATGGTGCGCTCAGTGACTTGGACTCTTATCAAAATAGTTTAAATAGTGTAGAGACAACAGCTGAGGCTGTTTCCGAGGATACGTTAGCTTTGATAGCTAGGTTTGTTGAACGGTGGCCGGTGGAGAAGTGGCGCCGATACGGTTTGTTCACGGACGACTATCTGCTGTGGATCAACAGCCACTGGCTACAGTTCCCTCCGCCCGACTCCTGGATACAGTACACATTCGGCAGCACATACCTACTGATGGCGAGCACTGGATTTTTCGGCAACGTTCTTGTACTGCTCATGTACATGAGGTTAGTATATTTACAAAAATGGGCCACACTCACTGAATTTATAGAACATGTTAAAGGTACACCCGCGTAGTCTAATGAGATACCTATGTAAATACAACATCTGTAAATAAATGTTACACGTAATTATGAAAAATCTGTTTATGACACATTTATGAGTAAATAGTTTCATGCCAAGTGAATTTTCCAATGTCAATGAGTGTCATGAGGAAGCAGATATAACTAATGTTTGGATAGGTAGCAGGTGGACCTCTAAACCTTGTACACTGACAGCATTACTCAGCTCAGTGAATTCGGGTTTTTCTGGGTCACTTAGCAGTGTCCTCTAAGTCTAGTCTAGTGTCTCTCGTGTATCTGTGATAGCAGTGGTTTTGCATAATACCAGCAAAATGTCGTCTTACGAAAGTTTTGGTCAAGCAATTAGATACTAATGAACATATCAATCAGTATCTCAAAGGTCAACAAACTCTGGCAAACAGCCAAAAAACACTGAAATAAAAAAACAGATAGGTACTTAATGTCAAAGCAATAAGTGTCGATCTAAAATCCAAACTCAATTGCATTATGTTTTCTCACAATATATTTAAATTACATTTTTAATGTTTTTAAAATGTTTCTATTTATATCGAAGCTTAAAAATATTATCGCTATTTCAGCTGCAATTTTTCATATGTGACTCGCTGACCCAATTCTTATAACTATCGAGCTAAACTTAGCAAATAAACATTGATTTTATTAGGCAAGTGAAAGGAACGATCGTTTACCTAACTGCCTAAACATATTCACATAATCGTTGGGAAAGTGCTTACTGAAGAAGAAACTTATTTTCGTAAGCTTTTGCTCTCGAAGGTGCTTATTATTAATCAAAGTGCAGTATCAGCAAATGTGTACCACTAAGCAGTTACAGTAACTAGGAATGACCACATATGAGACAGTTTTAATAGTGGCTTATCTATATAAATAAATAAAACTGAAGGGTCTGTTTGTAATGTCAAAATAACAGCTTTTTACTAAATGCATATGAAAGTAGGTATGTACGGTACATAAAACAAAAAACCAATGTATAAAATGTTTGTCTGTCTGTCATATCTGTCTGTTTGTTCCGGCTATTCTCCGAAACGGCTGAACCGATATTGACCGGACTTTCACTGGCAGATAGCTGATGTTATAAGGAGTAACTTAGACTACTATTATTTTAGAAAAAAAAAGGGTTCAAAGCAATATATGTTATTTTCCACGCGGACGAAGTCGCGGGCACAGCTATTTTACATAAATATTACGTATGTATGTACCTATGTACAACGTACACACAACATTTATTCGGAAACAATATATGAAATCGATTGAGTACAAAGATGTGAGTGCTTTAGCGATAAAAAAAATATTCGTTGATTGTCATGTTTAATTTTAGAGGACCATCATTGAATTTAATTTTAGCAAAACTCGAAACGTTTTTCTATAGTTTCTAACTCGAGTTGTGTAGTGTTTCGTCGGGTATCATGTTATAAATACCACGATTGCTAAGCCAACATAACTTTTTTTTTTTATCGTGGTAAAATCATCAAATGAGTCCTCCCACCCCGGGCAGGGCGGGAGGGACTGTCAGACTTGTACTGACTAAAATCCACGGTGTTCCTTCAATAGCCCTTTACGTTCCGGGGTCACGGTAATGAGATAAGTCCCGCGACCAAGCCAACATAACTTGGTGAAATTGATACAGAAATAAATTACATGCCTATAAATTACATGTTGTCCAAGTATGAGATTTTTTTAAACTATATTGTTATGTCAGAAATATTAAAGTAATTTCCTTCGGATTTCCTTTCCAACAAACACGAATAGGTGATCTAGACCTTTCTTCTTTTGTAAAGTAGATAGGTACCGAGTCCTTTATTATACCCAAAACGGGCCGATGAACAGACAACTGGAGGAAATGAATTACTTACTTTAGATAAAAGCCGCAGACAATAGACTGACATCTATATTTCTCTATCTGTAGAACTCTTATGAATATAGGGGTCGGTTTAAAAATTAACTTATTTCAAAAGCGTAAAAATATAAGAAAGGCAGTTGTTTTCAAATAATCAAAATATTTTCTTATTATTTACGAAGCCAATATTAATCATTTATTCATATACTTATGTGGTAAGAAAATTATTAATCAACATAAAATTACTGAAAGCGCCGGCAGCATCTTATAAATTATAAGCCTCTATTAATAATTTATTAATTATAAGCCTATATTATTTATGAGAAAAGTCTTGGAGTAAAGGGAATGAAGAATTTCAATATTTCCATCTGCAAAAAATATGAGGTAAATGGTTATCTGGGAATACAAATACAAAATAGCCGAGGACTGAATCAATGATAATATGACTTTCGATTTGCCGCGCCAACAGAAATTATTGTTTCTCGTGTTTCACAAAAAGAACTAGAATATACTTAGTATGGTATAAAAAAAAAAAAAAAATGATGATAAATCATTAAGTACTTAACCTTAATTTATATCTGTAATTATTTTAGGCTTTGTAAATAAACCCGTTTTTTATTATTCGCTGGTATTACGAGTCTGTCTTGGAAATGGGTTTTCATTACGTTGTTATCAGTATACCTGAAAAAAAACTATTTATAGGTCCTTTGTCCTGTCTCTCGACCTCACAAAACATTCATAACTATTGTATTTGGAAATAATAAGGATTTTGTTGAGATATAATTGGATGTTTTATGAGCGCAAGATTACCAAGAATCTTACATACCTACCTAGTATTATTGATTATCTCACTTGGTTTACCAATGCGGATAACATTACATATTTATGCATGAGGTCTCTTTCATCTCCCTCGTTGACTGTCGATTTCAAGTACCATCGAGATGAAAAATCTCTTTCAATTCTTGTTTGCTGAGCTACGGCGTATATTGATAGGTATTTATCCGCTGAGCATACGTACAAAGACGTTGTAAATAATTTAAGTATTTTGTTTTGTTTCTTGTATCATTTTAAGAATACTAATATTATAAAGCTGTAACATTTCTTTATGAATTTGAGGTAATAAACTAATTTTAGAAGTTCTATTAGAAATCTCCGCGGTCGAAGTTACAGGGAAATGCTAGTATTAATTAGGTATACAGTATGACTGGTTAAACGAGGGACATACCTACTCAAGAACATGATAATCTATGGTCACATATAAAAATAAAAATGTAAATAAAAATAAAACACAAATCACAATGACAACCATAATCCGAAAATATTTTAATCTGATTCACAAATTGTAGCTACCCTTGCGCATGCGACTGCAAACGGTGAATGGATTTTACAAGGGAGGGAAGTATGATCCCTTTGCCCTTCATACTTCAAACCTGGCTTATGACAGACAAAAATACCCATGATAAATTTTATTACACAATTAGGTAAAATATTAAAGTCCAATTTTCGCTTCAATAAGTCTCTCGTTCAACCAATCACCATGTTTAATCTAACTTTCACTATTGATAGATACTGAATCGCCAAAAGAAACGGAAAGGCTTTAGCTGGTAAAAACATTTGCAGACGGCTCGGAGACAGCATTTCCCAGACATGAGCAATTTAGTCGTTTATCTCTTCCTGAGATTTGAAGCTCTGTATCAATCGATTTAAAGGTTTAGACGGTATTGACATCGTCTATCTCATTCCCAATACCGGCTTAACTAAACCGTTAACCGGTGAAATATTTATTAATCTATTTTTATAGCAAATTGTTAATGCCTCTGTTCTGCTCACAAGTGGGGTTGCTGCGCGTAAGTTTCTGGATTCGATTCCCAGGTCAGGCAGTGTAATTGAGTTTTATGTTAGGAAACTCTCACTAGCAGCTTAGGGTTTGGAATTGTCCCCGAAGAAAGCCAGTAGGCTGTCCTTGGGGCCATAAATGTGGTTGAAAAACAGTAGGTTACACTACCTTAACCTTCGGGCAATATAGGTATGATGTGAAATATGTCATTTTGACGTACATTCATTGTGAAAACAAATTCCCGTAAGAACGCGCGCCAACGTAGGTACTACCACTGCGGTTACGTACCGCATACTGCGTTCTTTGAAATGAAGGTAATTAACACAAACAATTCACCAAGCTGACAGATGAACATAACAAGCAACAAGAACACAAAGAGACCTCAGATGAACAATCCGCTAAAGAAACCTTAGAAAGGATATCTTTGACGAATAGGGTAAGCGTCCGTCCACACGATGCGTTGCGGCGGCGCGCGGCGCGGCGCCTCAGCGGTGCGGGGCCGTTGCGGGCGCGCGGCGTCCTAAATAGAAATATCCATGGTATGCCGCACGGTGCACTCGGGCACGGGCGGCGCCACGCGCACCCGCGGACTTGCAATCAGCGAAACGACGCGGGGAGAGAGGTACGCGTTGCGATGACGCCCGGAGCGGCACCATTCAGCTATTTGTGCAGTTGAACAGACTGCACTACTGTTCGACCAACACTCTCCTGACTTCACTGCACTAAATGCATCGTGTGGACAGACCGTAACTCATAACAGTTGGAATCCATCTAGGTACTTAATAAACACTTTATTTCGCCTTGTAAGATATCCAGTATAATAAGGCCAAAGGCCTAAGGGCCAAGAATCTATCCACTATCCATTATCAACCAGAACAATTGCGCCGGATAATTACTAATTAATACAACTAAAGTTTGAAAGAAGAAGACCCGTGTTAAGCTGTCGCCTTTTTTCAGACACTTATTATTTAGAATCTAAATAAATATTAGGCTATTATTTTGATAATGGTTTGGGTTAGTCTACTCAGTGTTATACAAGTTTTGATTTTTAAGCAAATGTACCCACAACCTCACCTTCCCCTAGAACTATCGCGTTTTAATGATTAAACTCGGATTTAGAAGCTCCTTTTGGAGCCAGTAATGGTTCCAAGCTTAACCTTTAAACTTTCTTTAATATCGATGTTTATATTGTAATGATAGATCTAAGACAATCTGTCGAAAAACAAATGAACCAATAATCAAATGATTAAATAGGGATACTTTCCTCCGTGTTGATAGAAAGCACTATCTAATCTAAGACATCTAATATGACGGGACTCAGATCTCGGGACAATATATCAAATTCTTAACCATAAGCTGCCATGAATTCATGAAATTCTTTCTTCGACATATTAATAAAAACAAACACTAGCTGTACTTGATCCCTTAATCGTAAGCTATCATTTCGTGCATTTTGGCGATAAAGCGTACCGTTAGTTAAGCGGAAGGTCATCTGAATATCAAACAGTACCTCGAGGTCCCGAACTCCCGAGTTCGTGATTATGTCAGTTCAAGCGTCTCACAAATCCTCCATTCTTTATGTCTTGCACATTTACGGGGTTTGCATATAATGCAAAATCTCAGATGTTATTCCATTTTTCAAACAGTCAAAAATAGAATATTGTGGTCTGTGCAAAAATTCTGACGTAGTTAGGTACGTAGTCAGTTTTTTTTTATTATATTGTTGGCATATATTTGCGACAGTTTCTTTTTTATTGCGCCTAATGTTTCGATTAGTCAGCAGTCGGACATCCGCGTCGAAAGTTTTATACAGTGGAAAAGTTCCGAGTATTTCGACTGTATCGTATTGCGAAATAAGCATTGACAACCTAAAGTTAAAACGTATTACAAGAATTACATACAGGGTAACTTATGATTGAACGTATTCCATTGAAGCCGCGATAGTGGGTTGACTATGCAATAAATTAGTTCCCATATTTGAAATTCAACAGCTTTCAAAGACATTTCCCGAATTTCAATATTCACAACCGAATAGGATGAGTTTGATTTAAATTGGGATTTGTAGTTGATAATTTCATGAAGCTTTTCAAATAGGTACAATAAATGTTTTATGGTAGGTAACTACCGGACAAAGCAATACACTAAATTTTAAATTCGCCGTGAAGAAATTAATTTATCTCAAGAAATACTACACTCTTCTTAAATATTACTACATAAACTACCTCGTAAATGTAATAAAAAAGAAATAAACTACACTATGAAAAATGCTATAAAATACATGTGTACCCTAAGTAACCAAAATAGAAAATATTTTAGATGAGTAATTTATTATAAGTCTTGTTTCATGTGCGTATTTCTAAATTATAGATACGCTTTTTTTACCTCTTGAAATAATCCGCTTTATCTACCTTTTATTCCCTTTATTTGCTTTGCCTGCTTACACCCGGTTTTTTATTGTTTTTTCCCCAACAAGGGTTTTTATATTTTGCGCGATACGATACGATAACGATCGCCTATACGATATTCATAGGAGAACATTTTTATTGGATTGTATGAAGACGCTTTCATTTTTCCGTCCACAGTAACGGCATGATCGACAACGATATGATATGCCGACGAAAAATCTTAAAATCACCGATCATTATTGTGTTGACGGATCGTAACGATATCGTATCGTATCGTGAAAATAATACGTAGGTACACATTTATTATACCTACTGAAGGTCTTCCTAAATTAAGCCGTCTCCGGCAACTCGAGGGCTAGTAAACCACTTTGTATTCCAGCTTTACGTAGACGTAATTTTGTAACGACATCCTTTATCCTAAAATCCTAACACTTGACAACATCTGTCGCTCTAGAGAGCGCATTACCACAAATCACAATAATGTAATTGCTTGATGAAAATTTCCATCAGCTATGAAAAAAGGTTGCTAGAAAAGGAATATTATTGTTTAGATGATGACCAATTTGCGCGGTTCTTCGCCTGGAATAAATGTTTGAATGGACCTAAGAATATTTTCCGAGCCTGGTTGTTTGATTCTTGTACGTAAGTAAAGGCATATACGATACAGGAGATGTGTAATTAAGCAATATAGTTAAAACAATAATTAAATGGTACTTTGTGTATCGTGTTTACCGCGTCGTCGCGATTAGGAGATTTCGTAACAGTATTATAGTTGTTTTTCAGGTGCATTTTTTTAGATGCTTTGTAGATCAACACTTTGTATGGAAGATTTGTAACATTTAATAAACCCTTTCAAACGATGTATCTTTTATAAATGATAATGATGCTGCTATTATTATAAAATTATTCGAAAGTTTTCAATTCGTTGGCAAAAGTGACTGCAATAAATGATAATGCTACCAAAATGTAACAAATATAAAAAGTTTTTTTTTTTAATAATGTAACCTAAAACAAGTAACTTTTCGTTGAAAGTAGGTAATGGTTAGATATTGTAGTATAATATAAAGACGTAAGTAGGCGGTGATAAGTTGTGAGACCTAGACTCATGATTTTGATGTCCCGAAACTTATCACCACCTACGGCTTTATAAAATAGAAGGGTAACCATTACCCTCAACGAAAAGTTTTTTTTTTCCGTGGTCTAAATTTAGATTTTTTAATTTCATATTTAATTTTATACAAAAATATCAAATTTCATGCGCATTTTTCCACTATTTCATCCTGCGATGTCGTAAAATAACTATTAGAAGACTGTCACCGATTGCCAAGCACAATTTGCACTATTTAATGAGAGTGTGAATAGGTAATACCTAATCAACTTCTGAATTCAAAGATTGTATTTCACAAATTGATGAACTTTGAATTTATAAATTGCACAAGGAATTTAACGCAAGAGTAAAATAGTCATATTCATGAACTTTTAAGTTCATAAATTCCAGTGTTTAGTGAGCACGAGCGGATTTATGCCAAATGTAAGTAAAGCTTTGGCACTGATTCAAAATAATTTGTGCTTTCTAAAGGGATAAGCGCGTAATGTCATAAAAATTTATTACAACTAGCTAGAAGTTGAAGTCTGGAAATACTTAGGTTTAGCCTGCTACAAAAAGGTGATCCCAAGTACATGTCGTTATAAAATACATGCGCCACTCGTTGTTTATGCTCGAGTGTTTCACAAAGTCGACCTAACATCCGTCTCACTGATCTGCCCATCTAAGAGCTACATCTATCCAACCTTTCTTGGAAAAGTCGCATTTCTTTTAACCTTAACGATCGTCTTAATTGAGTTACCTGGCTCTCCGCCCCAAATATATCTCAAGGCCTAGAAACCTTACTCACATAAATTAATGTAACTATTCTAATTTCTAAGGTAGAACTAAGCTAACAAATAAAATTAAGTTAAGCACGGGTATCCGTAGCGATGTCCCACTAAGCAAATGGATAACTATTTATGTAGACATCTATACATACATATATGTAACTCAATCAGGGCGTGTAAACCGTAGGGAAAACTATATATTTGCATCTTACGACTTTCTCGTTCCATCGATCAGAAATGAATGTGTTTAGTTCGAGAGTGGTTCATGCGGGTGACGATTTCTTCCCCTATTTAATGGCTAGTGATGTAGAACGGGAACTGCGAAGAAGGCCAATGCCCGGCAAGGCCAACTAAAAATGAATTATCAGAAGAAAACGACAGAAATAATTTATTTTTATTTAAATGATAT
Source organism: Allophyes oxyacanthae (assembly GCA_932294325.1). Lineage (NCBI taxonomy): Eukaryota > Metazoa > Arthropoda > Insecta > Lepidoptera > Noctuidae > Allophyes > Allophyes oxyacanthae. The sequence goes on along the minus strand of OW028618.1, from coordinate 6,684,052 downwards.
TCAAAATACAGTGATATTAAGCGAATAAGAATTATTATTAAGTATTATACGTTAAAACTAGTATTGTTAAATTATATTTTACTTATGTAATATTATCAGGCATTATATACCACTCTATTTTATTCATGTGGAATAATAATTTACTGCAAATTCAAGAAAATATTCAAGTCTAATTAACTGGATGTAATATGTGCACGTAAACTTGTTAATTTAATTTCGTAACAACGCTATAAATCTTTCTTTGGCGCTTACCGCAAGAGAACGGAGCGAGACGTGCTAAAGTTTGTAATGTTTGAACAAATTCGCAAATACATGAGATATGGGATCGCGTCAAGGTTTTAACGTTTTTAAACGCAAAGGAAAATAAATGGTAAACATAAAATTTAATCATAATACTTTATAAGTACTTCTTACTTCTATATTAATATTATCTTATTATCTTACATATTACTTAGTTCTATAATAATAAAACTACAGTTGTTTTATTAAACTAATGGAAACTAAACGATTCAAAATTCAAATTCAAATTCATTTATTTCCCAGAGTGCAGGTGTACAAGGTATGGTCTTATATAAGTATGATGGCCCATTTACAGTCTACCATTACATATGGTGTGCAAATATTCATTTTGTTGGGTACAAAGAATGGTATTAATAATTAAAAAAAATAAAAAACAAAAGATACAATATTGCAAAACAACAAATAGGAACTCCATTAAGTATACAATATATTATCAATTAGAATTATTATCAAACAAATTAATCAATTGTGTCAATGTTATAGGTCAGTTCAAGAATATTATATAATGTCAGATTAAGAAATTATAAATCACTTATAACTAGTTTAACAGATTTTGCTTGCTCTCATCTCATTATTGTAACCGCTTACCCTTTGTATTCTTCAGGTTATAATTTTAACTGAAATCAATAGTAGACATTGAAAAGGAACATGAAATTGAAGACCTAAAAATCGCTTTGTAGTTAACAGCATTCGGTTCGATTCCCGCTTGGCATCGATAATGTGTAGACTTGGGACTTTACTCATGACGCGACGCGACGCGACCGATATCGCATCGATTGTCGACCCAAATTGCATGTACGTCCTAATGGAGCGACGCGATGCGATTCGACTGATTTGTGTCGCCCACCAACTATATAACTGACTTCAAAAAAGGAGGAGGTTCTATGTTCGACCGTATGTACTTTTTTTTTTAATGTATGTTCACCGATATCTCCGTCAATTGCGAACCGATTTTGAAAATTCTTTTTTTGTTTGAATGGGTATACTTTCGAAGTAGTCTCATTTAGATCTTATGAAGACCTTCGGAGATAGACAATGGAACTCTTCAATGGATAACAGCAAATCATTCGCGATTGCTGTGATCGCATGTTTATGTGTTATCTATGCCACTCCAAATAGAAAAATAACATAAACTTTTAATAAAAGTAAAAACCGACTTCAAAAATCTATAAAGTATAAAATAATTTACTTAAAAAACCTAACAGCTTCTGAAGTCGGGGTCTTTATTTCTTCAATGCACCTTAGCTTGGCAGTGGTACTTTGACATCCCTTTCGTGGACATAGCGTCGTAATTTCGACATTCTTTCCACATCGTTCGCCGTTCTAATGACGCTTCCCTTGTGTTCTTATGGGTGACTTGAGTGTTAAGTAGGTACCTACTAGTATTGATTAAATTGAAAAAATGATAAATTTAATTGGAAGATTAAATAAATGATCTTTGCTGCTCTTTTTTTTAAATATTTTGTAAATTCAGGACGAATTTTAGCCGCAATTATTATTGTGGATTTGGTTTGTGAAAAGAGTATCCATGGAGTTTCTTGCGGATATCTTCTCCAGGACCAACCCACTTGGAACCGTGCACCTAGAATCACGACGTTTTGAAAGTGCCTGCAAAGGCCCAGTTGAAATAAAAATCTTTGACTTTGACTTTGTTCGACGGCAGCAAGGCATGTTAAAGAAGGTATGCCGTCAACCTAGTTAAAATAAGACGTCAAATGTTGTAAATAAAAAATTGTAGGTTCACACGGCTACATATCAAGCTATACATTTCCAGTATAAGCTGACCTCGCATTGTATAGGCTTTCCGTACAATGACAGCTCAGCTTATACTAAAAATGTATAGCTTGATATGTAGCCATGCGTTTACCACTATTGCTTTTTCTAGCAACAGTGTTCCATGCTAATTTTGTTGCATGACGCTGTTAATATTGTGGTAGGGTGTAGTTATACCTCCTACCTTTTTAATTCCGCTCCCATTAAGGAGTTATTGCACCTACTCATCATTATGAACAACTTTTACTATGGGGCCAAGACTGAAATAGCGAAAAGAACAAGAGCGGTTCGATGCCTGTTCCATATCTATCAATAGTTCAATAAAATGAATGGGTTGGTCCCATAGTAAAAGTTGTTGACAAAGATTAATACAATAACCTCATAAAGGGATCGGGATTAAAAAGGTAGGATGTTAGGTATTTCAAGACATTTTAAGACAACCTACATACCGACATATAAGTAATTAATTAAAGTCGATACTTAGCTATGTATGCGCCTCACGTTTAGATATACCTATGTACTTATAGATAGATTATTATAGTATACAGTCCACTGTTTTACCCACTATCTTAGTTGCAAATAAATGCTCATTGTCAACACACGTTCGTCTAATTTCACTCACACTTCCCGTACAATATTGAACCTTAACCACATCATCAAGACCTTGTATAGACAGGGATGATTTTCAATTTCTTGTAGGTACAAACTGAATAGAATTTTACTCAGTATTTTTTTTTATTAAATTAATTTATTATTGATACAAGTACCTACCTAGTTGCGCAACTGAAATCGCTCATCGACATACCAAACAAGAAATCGCCTGCAGGTCGCAAAGGAGTCGAGCGGTCGCGCGGCCACGTACATTTCATGCGATATCGCACGCCATGAGGACGTACAAGCGACTCGACGTCGATCAGACCTGTGAGCGATATCGCCATATCGTACGATTTGGTCAGTAAACATGTGCGACCGTTCATACATTTTCTATAGGTCGCAAGGTTATGCGATATCTGACCGATGTCGACAATCGATGCGATATCGCGTCGCGTCGCGCCATGAGTAAACACGCTTAGACTTTTAGATGCCAACTAAAACTTGACTGTAGGTACTTTTTTTTTTTAAACTTTGTCCCTTATGTACTAGGATTTCTCCTCTATCAAGGATTCAGTTTACAAACATACATCTCACATGCACACACACCCAGACCCGAAACAACTATCTGTAGATTATACAAATACTTGTTACGTGCGGGGGTCGAACCCGCACAGTGGTTCCGCGCCCTAAGAGAGGCGGTCATAGGGTTTCGCGAAGGTAATGACTGTCGTTATCAATACTAAATATTATCATTATGCTTTTTTGTAATACTTCATGTTATAATAAAATGAAAAAATCGAATTAATGTTAAAAAACTTATTTTATTAGAATAAATAATGCATTTATTGTACTTGACGAAATACTTACTAAAATACAATAAAGGAATTGGAACTTAATAACTAATAAACTTAAATATATACATTTTTATAATAAAAATAAAGTAAATACCTAATTATTACCTAACTACAAATACAGAAATGGACAAAAAATATATTATTTACATGTTAATAGTTACATAATAGGAGCTGTATCTAAAATAATGTAAATCTAGTGTTTATTATATAACTATATACATTTTATTCTATACCGACAACAAATTCAACACCTCTTTAGATAGAATAGACTTCTTCTTCCATGGTAACCTTCTCAAACCAGAAATATAAGGATTCCGTGATAAACTCTTGCGATGGATAACACCGCTTCTTAGCTTCCAATACTTTTGGATAAGATGGTAATGCATTCGGTGATTTTGCATTAATGAACTCTTTCATCATAAGATACTGATGTTTAGTCAGTTTAGTCTCAGTTATGAGAGACAAGACTTCATCAGTGTTGAAATTTAAAGAAGCGTAAGCGGCGTCAGATCGACTTGAATCATCCAACAAATAATTGATCGCGGAACTGTCTACTTTACTTAACTCTGCAAGCCTGCGCCGTTTTGATCTCTTGCTACACTCTTTGAAGTCCTTTCTGTGCTGATGCTGTTGAGTGCTCGTCGAAGCCTCTGCTGCTGGCCGTTGAGTGTCGTGGCTCCCTGCTGCTGCACAATTTGACAGAACGCAAACTTCAATTTCGTTCAGCCAGTCTCCGTACTTAGATACCATGCGAGATTGATTGCGAGAGACTTGCTTCCAAATAGCTACAAATCTAGTACAAAGATTAGCAACTATTTTTTCTAAGTCATCAGCAACCAAATTCTCAACGTCAGGCAGTAACTGTATCAGGGCTTGAAAAACTCGACGCCACCGTTGCAGTTCGGAATTGCTGTCCTTCATAGACAGCCAAGTATCTAGTACAAGCATTCTTTTAAAAGAACACTCAATACTAGTACCTAAAACAAAACAACAAACAGTTAAATGCGGATCAAAAACAATACATATTTCGTAGCAAATGCTACGCGCCCAGCCGCTCGGCGTAGACCCTGGCTGCACCTTACAGACGCAGCATGCCGCAAGTACTTTTTTTAAATTCTAGTAGTAGAGATTTTAAGCGACATTTTTATACGTAATTCAATGGCACAAGTAGATACAAACATAAGTAAAAGCTTCAATATAAAAAAAATATAGAAATAAATACGCAAGAAATGCTGCGGCGTAGCACTCTATTTAAAAAAAAATGGTGTATTAAAAATGCAAAATAGTAAAGTAAATAAATAATACATACCTGTAACTTGAATGTCCATTGCAAAATAACAGGTCACAAACAAGTTCGATCTTGAAAACACGCGTCGCGTCTTAGGGTAATTAGCGCTTGGTGATAACACGGTTGATGACTAATTACATGTGTTTACTTCCGATGCCAAAAAAGGAATGTTGCGAACAATAGATTGCAAAACCTTTTATACCCTCAGGTAGTATGACAACTAGTGGGTAACTGAACCAGATATAATGGCTTAGCTCAGTCATTGCCATTGGAAGCCTATGACCTACTAACGGGACCACTGTGCCGCGGCACGTAGCTTAGAAACCTAATCGCTTAGCCACTTCGCCAACTTTGTCGTCAAACTACTTGGTTTATTAAATCTTAATATTGCTGTTGATTAAAGTTTCGAATATTATTAAAACCGCAAATAGATCTTAGATCCAATGGACATTGGAGAAAATTAATTAAAGTTTGTCGAATATGTTCATTGTATAATATGAAAAGATCTATTTGATTAAATAGATCCTTATTTCAATAGAACTATCAGGTACTTTTAGATATGAATTGCTGTACCTAGGTACTTGTAATTTAGGTTCCTACCTATCATGTTGGTATTAACTACAGTATAGGTAATAACAGGACTGTGGCGTTGTACCTAGTCAACGCACCAAAACAATCTTGTATCTATGAGTGGCCATAAAAATGAAAAAAAAAGACAATTAAAGCCAGTTTACACGGGCGTTGGCGCTAACGAATCCTAAGGTCCTATTTGGTATAAAAAATAAGCGCTGCGTTTTTGCAGCCATAGCGTTGTCTTGGTAATCGTTTTGAGTGTTCACATCTAGTATGAGGGATCTGCATAAACATTAGCGTTAACGCTAACGCCCGTGTGAATAGGCCTTTATAAAACTCCAATATTCCTACGTAGCCCTTTGAGACTCATTTTGAAAACAAAAACTTATTCTAAATAGACCGTGAGATAACAACGAAGGAGAGGTTCTTAATTTTCGTTCGTATCTCAAGAGATGAATCAATATTTGTGACCGTGACAAAGGTACAAGCAATCTTAGAACCGAGAAACGCCGGAAAATAAGGGATGTTACAATTTTATCTTCACAGTTTCGACAACCGTTTTATTCTTATTCCAACCCTCGCAGCCGTCAAGGATAGTATTTCAGATATTTCAAAATTGAATATAACCGAAGGCACCAATGCAAATGATTCAAACGTTTATTACAAAGAAATTTATTTTGAAACTTCTAATTTATTTTATTATTGTGGAGTACTACTCTTTTATATTTTTAAATGGTAATTTTTCTTTAAGTTCTTTGTTAGAATAATTAAAAACATCCATATAATTATTACGTCAAGAGAAAACTTTGTAGGTACTGCGCGCATGGAGGAGTGTGAGATTTGACATAGTTAAAGTTTATATGGAGAAGGAGTACAGGAAACGAAAATTACGGTTGAATTTCGACCACTTGACTGGGCACACTTACCTATACCTAACACTAGTACTCATAAAAGTATGATGTGAAATTGAATAAAGCAATTATAATAAAATCTAGGTATAATTAGGTATACAAAAATATAGTACTACAAAAATACAGAAGTACATATCGGCTGTGCAATTTTAAAACCTAGCAACTGACATTTTTTTTTTAATTCGGTGTTTTTGCATTTTTCCCTTGTTAAGATTCTTAATAAGTGAAAAATGCAAAAACACCGATTTTTTAAAAAATATCAGTTGCTAGGTTTTAAAACTGCACAGCCGATATATACAGTAGGTAGGTAGTAGATAAGTATGAACTTATTACAGAAAAAAATAACTTCTTTGTTGTAATACTTATGAAACTAAAATGCAATCACGTTTTTACTTTAAAGATGGTCTCTCGTAGCTTCGAAAACCAGTTTCCCAAATGTCCTTCAACTTTGCTGCTCACCCACCCCTCCAACTCTTCTGCTGGCTTGACAGGTATCGGCAATATACCGGGTTCAATTTTAAATAAAGGTCTGTATATATGACCATCTTGCGCCACACATTCCATGAGAGTGCTTCCAGTACCTAGATTGGAACAGTTCCACTTCTCAACGGAATCTTTGGCCTCTGAAACTATACGAACACGTAAAAAGGTCATTCTACTTGTTAAATTTGTAGAGATCTTTTAAAGCTAGGTTGTACTGAAAATCATTGACATAGGTAACTAATGGTAGGTACACCACATTTTTTTTTAAATTCTTTATTGTACACCAGTAAAACAAACATTATACACATAAAACTTGCACTTACAAAAGGTAAATTGTACAATGATTTCTTCCAGGCAACCTTTGAATGGACAAGAGTGAAATGATTTTGTTATGGGGCAGTCAGTTATGTGCATTAAATAGCACTACACATTATATAGGAATTTACATAATTTATTTTACTTATTACATTATTTACATAATAATAATTAATAATATAATATTTCAGCCCAATTGCTGTCCAATTTCTGGACTCATGTACTCAGATTAAGAAGTGTTTCGGTCTTAGTCCACCACGCTGACCTGGTAACGAAGCTAGGAATCTAGGAATAATCTATCCTGAATTTCCCTTGCGTTAGAGCGAGATAGGTATTGCATAATAATTGCTTTCACTTCTTTGCGCGCAGCCAATTGAACTTTAATAGACATACATTATTGAATTCTGTTGTAACGAATACGTTAAGTAGAAACTGATTTTAAATAGGTACACAAAATGGACACTATTTTGGTAAACGGGCCTTTACAGAGCTGATAAAATAATTTTAGGAATAATGGTTTTGAATCTTTACCTCAAGATAAAAAGAATGAAACCAATATATTTCTTCAATACTGTAATTTTTTCTAGGGTGGGTACTGCCCATTCTTGACTACGCTCATGTATGTAGTCATGTGAAAAATATAAATTAAAAAGTATTCTGTCTAATAAAAAATACACAACAATTTACCTTCTGTAGTGCTCCCAATGTAGTCCTCATTACTAGTACTTTGGTCGGTAGTAGATTTTTCTGTAGTTGTATAACATTTTTTGTAATCATATTCAGTAGTTGGCTCCTCATCAACCGCTTCGCACATCAAAGACACAATAAATAATAATAACAATTTATACTCCATGATTTCAAAACAACGTCAACGTAATTGAAGGAAACTTGTTACGACTAAGATTTACATTCGCTAATTATTTATATAATTATCTTTAAGAACCAGCACTTGTGTAAATGAATATTAAAATGTTGATTTAGGAAGTTATTCCAAATGATATTCTGTTCGTTGAACCTCATATACAATTACGACCGTAGCACATTATAGATAATAGTTGTTATTTTATACATTTGGGAAAATGACAGTGCAAAAAAGGGCAAAGTAACAGCACACAAATATCTAATAGAACTAGTACCCCTTTTCATTATGACATATATTTTTGACTTACTCTCCAAGTTCTGACTTCGCATCGAAGACTATACCTTCAGTGCTATCCATCGTACCATGTCGTACCAGCTCTATCCGAATAGTTGTAGTGAACCTAAAATATTTATTACCTTAAAATTAGGTATAACCACGAATCATGTTTATATATAACATATTTTCAGAACAGTCTAATCACATTAACTAATCTGAAATTACCGTGAATAGGCCCAGCTATAAGATTTTCATACCAAATTATAAGAGACCCTCTGTATATTCTAGTACGGCTACACAGCGGTTTCGAAATTAGAACACGTCATGTTTCCATGTACCTACTAGTGGTGGACAAAAGATCAAAGTGGATGATTAATGCGTTTCAGATGCCGCACGCTGCGTACTCCGGGGAACATCTTGGTGGCCAACCTAGCGCTCAGCGACTTCTTGATGCTCGCCAAAACACCGATATTTATTTTCAATTCATTTAACCTCGGACCTGCGCTTGGGAAAACAGGTAATTTCTTTTTATTTATTTACCACCTAGTTCTGGTAAAATTTCGTAAATTAATCATTTATTTTGTATCGAGGACTTTCTCATATTTTATGTTGCACAATAGGTATGCCATTGTGAGACGTTTATGAATAATTTAAAATCATACATGTATGTGGTAGAGTCACTCCTTCTATTGAATCAGAGGACTTGGTGAAGAGCTCGGAGCGTGACAATCGGTACGCTAAACGCAGACGATGCATCGTATATAAAATCGAGATTGTTAAATGAAACTTGCACTATGAACTCAGATCAGTTAATCTTCTGTCGAGTCGGCACGAGCTCTACCACATGAGAATCGCTCATATCGTAGTGGAAAGATTTGCCATTCAGCAGTGCCATACCATATCAAGGCTGACTGGCCGAGGTGCGCCAGACGATCTCCTGTTTCTTCTCTCATGGAGGCTCTTTCTTTGCACCCGAACTAGTTAATAATTTAATTCATCAACCTACGTAAGGGTCCTGGGACCTGAACAAGATTTTCTGTTGTACCTCGTAAAGTAGACAAACCTTCTTGAAAAACTACTATAGTAAAATCAGCTGTTCCATACATTTAGTCCAGTAATATTTAATTATTTGTATGGAACAGCAGATTATTTTTTCACGATTTCATTGTGGGTCCCATTCTAAAAGATGTTCATAATGATGAGTACTACATATAACCCCTTATGGGCCTTATAGTGTGGCAAGTTCAGATATCTTATTAATTTCTGCTTACGCATTTCTCGAATACTTATGCCAATGTAGGACAGAAGTTTATTTTAATCTCCGCCATCAAGCACTTCCATATTCAAAATCCCATTTAAAGACTGTTGAGCGTAAAGCAATTATAAACTCCTTTATCAATGCGTTCAGAACATCAGATTTTATGATTTGAGCCAATTTTACATGGATGATGTAGATATATGTAACGTTGCTTGAATCGCAAGAAATCGAACCTCAAAGTTAAATAGCTCTGACATTTTTCAATTTTATTATCACCTTCAACCAGGCCTTTACTCACAAAAAACGAGACGAATAAAGGAGATGAAAAATCTTTGATTTATGTTGGTAATTTTCTTCAAAAATAGTTGGGACAGAAGACAAAAAAATATTTGAAAAAAGCCTGTCCATGATTGTATTAATTTGCAAATATCAACGTTCGATTAAATAGTTAAATTTGTTACAGGTTGCGTGATTTACGGATTCGTGGGCGGTCTGACTGGCACCACATCCATCGCCACACTATCAGCCATCGCGCTGGACCGCTACTGGGCAGTTGTTCGACCCCTGGAGCCGCTGCGTGCCCTGACAGCAATACGGGCTCGTCTGTTGGCCATCGGTGCCTGGCTATATGCTTGTCTGTTTGCGATAATCCCAGCACTGAATATCGGTTACGGGCGCTATGTTCCAGAAGGCTACCTGACCAGTTGTAGCTTTGATTACCTCACTGAAGACTTTTCGCCCCGCTGTTTTATCTTTGTATTCTTCTGTGCAGCGTGGCTCGCACCATTCTGCACCATCACATTTTGTTATATAAGCATATTTCGTGTCGTAGTTTGTAATACAAGCATGGCCTATAATAATCAAGACCAAAGGCTATCCACAAGGCATGTTAAGGAACGTACGAAACGCAAAGCGGAAATTAAATTGGCATTTCTAGTCATGGCAGTCATAGCTCTATTTTTTATATCATGGACACCGTACGCTGTCGTGGCTCTGTTGGGTATAACTGGTAGGAAAGATCTCTTGACTCCAATAGCTTCAATGATTCCCGCATTATTTTGCAAGACGGCTGCATGTATAAATCCGTTTATTTATATAATAACGCATCCGAAATTTCGTAAAGAATTCAAGAAAATGTTATCCAGGGATAAATCGAGACGCATGAGTGGAACTCAGAGAACAATAGGTTATTGTACTGATACGACGAGAATGCACAGACCGAGTAAAGATTTGAGTGATACAGACGTTGAAATAGTTGAAATGAAGGATATACCATATCAAACCGAGGAGAAACGTGAAGGAAAAGTAAAGACAATATCGTCGAGGGTAGCGCAGCGTCAAGACTCACAAACCAGTATTAGTATGAGGAGTTTGGAAGAAAGCGTCATAAGTCCACCTTCCTGGTACTCAAAACCTCAATTCACCAGAAAGAAAAGTTTCCACCGACGTTCTACGCGTAGTGTAATATCAAACACTGATCCAGATCCCACCGCATAAAGGCAGTTTTTTAATATTTATCTGGTTTGGTAAACTTGTTGAAACACCTATAGACATTTTAATGTTCCAACATTCACGGTAGTTTCCCTTCCTGGGTGGGTAAGCAGCTTGTGCTGGGCGTATAATTATCTGCTACAACACCGTAGCTTGCGTAGCAGTCCCAGTATCGCGTCAGCTACGTCGTAGCACAGCATTGTAATATTCCTTTGGACATTCGCACACGAAGTGTCATCATCGGAAAAGTCGAACGGCATCTTTCCATGATAAACAATAAATACACCGTGAATTTTAAGTCGTTTCGGATACGTTATCGAATGATTGCATTCAAAGAAATGAAGAATTCTACAAAGAAAAAAAATTGCGGCGATACACTTTTTGAACTTCACATACAAATTCCACCAGCTGATCATACCATTATGTATGGGAATCCGAAATCCGAAAGTTTTCCTTTTGCAAAGTTGTTCTTTTTTTTTTCGGTTCAAATTCATTTATTTCTCTAAGATTACAAATCACTTACGAGGAGAAATAAATTACAATACAAAATATAAATTATTATGTTCACAAAATAGGTATAAGTTGTTCTTATCATGAGTACAATAAATTTGTTAACGTTTGGGAAAAATCTTAAAAAAACGTTATATTCCAGAATACAGTGCTCGTTTCTTTCCCACCCTTAAAGAGAAAGTAGCGTAATATTGAAAGGTGTAGGTAAATAATTCACGTAGAACTTACTACGAATATGGCCCCCTCATGGTCAGTTACAACTTGGTGTAAAAAGTTGAAGGCGTGCCTGGCTCGCCCCCATCACTTACGAAATAAGACCTAATTAAGTGCATGCACAGTATCTTAGACAGTACTGTTGATTCCAGTAATTATCTATAGGTAGAAGTTTGTTATTGTTAATAATGTTGATACCGGTTCCAAATTCCTACTGTTTGTAACTATCTGTAGATAGAGTGTAATACTTACCTAGTTAAGTAGGTACCTACATGAAATATATTTTAAATCCATAATTAATGTTATGAATAAAAAAACTTTTGTCCAATTTTATTCTCATTGCTTGCCTTTTCCTGTCCCATCTAGTCGGCTACAAAAACATAATAATACTACCACGCTTAACGGGTAGATTGGTGACGACACATAGCCAATCCTCCCTTACCAGTCAAGCAGCTTACGACGACTTCAAAATATTTGTCAGATCCAATGACTATAGCCATTGGTCAGTTGACTGCAGTGCGGCTTTCACCCTACTACATATTTTACGGGATAAGCAGTGCAAACGCCCGACGACACCCGCTCAATTAACTAAACAGTTTGGTGTGATCGCCCGGAAGATCGGTGCGTCCGTCCGTCGCCGTCGTCTTGATTAAGGAATACCCTTAGAGATAGTATATTGTACTATTGTCTATTTCTATGGGAATACCTCAATGCGTCCGCGCCGCCCGCGCCCGCGCCGCGCGCCGCGCCGCCCGCGCCTTACTGACCTCAGACTACAAAGAGATACTGTGTACTGACTGAATTCTTCATTGAACTGAACACACCCACCCATTGAAATACATGGAACTATTCTAATTGTATTCACGTAATTCCACATGTATACAATTCAGTGACGCTAGGAAACCAAGGCTTCTTACGTCATTGATACAATTAAACAAAACAAATAATCACAGTACGAATTTGAACGCATTATTAGACGGTTGATTAGTTGGCAACATTCGATACATAAATGTCACTTCTGAGTTTTGACCAGGGTTGCCAAACGTAAGAGATTCCTCGTACAAATACGAGATTTATGGTCTGCTGTACGATTTTTGATATAGGAAATTTTATAATGGGATTTCACAGTTTGGTCTATATTGGGTGTACTAAATGCAATTTAGATACATTGGGCCATTGGCCAGTCTGTCTTTATCATAAATTCATTATCTCCTTGAGAAAACAAACGCCGCCGCGCTGGACGACCTTTTTTTTAGACGTCCACAGTCTTTTATAACTTTTATGTCTTATTTTGTGTTTTGTATTACATTTTCTATGCTTGACTTTCCAATCTCGTACATTCCGTACGAGATTGGAAAGTCAAAGAACGAGATATTTTGGTGTGTAAATAAGAGGAAAATAGTTCTATGGTTGGCAACCCTGGTTTTGACAGTCAGTGATGATAATTTTTGGGTAATATGATTCCTAACCTATCATCTCATCTGATAAAAATATTTTATAAGAAAAATAACTTGAGTTTCAAGCAATATTCTACTATAAAATCATATAAAGTTCTTTTCTTTGGGTCTGATGGCATCGCACTTAGTAGTTTACGAAAAATAAATGAGTTCAGGTAAGCTGAGGTAACTTCTTTATAAACATATTTTCTTTTATTATAATCATTGTCATAGCATCGTTAAGTAGGTACAAACTAAATTGTATATAAGCATTATTATAAGTACATTAATAATTTTAGTAGAGGTAATTAGTTTTCGACTTATCATGACTTAATTACAATATTTTATCCCACAGAAAAAAAGAAAACAAGCTCATTGATCGGTTAGACTTGGTAACTACGACCTCAAAACATAAAACAGACATCTTAAAATATGCTGAGTCAGAGAATATCAATACAATAACATGGCCCCTGAACAACTTACGTGCCGCAGAATACGATTTGGGATTAGTTGTCGCATTTGGTCACCTGATTAAAGAAGATCTACTAAATAAGTTCCCTCTGTAAGTTATTCTTGCTGTACAATACACTTTATTGCACACCAGTAATAAAAGAAAAGATACAATAATTACTTTACCTAAGAAATGGTCATATCCATCGGCTACGTCAATAATAATCTTCTTGTAGCCCCAATTTATATAAGAAGGTACTAGGTACCTATCTAAAATGCATAGTCTGTCTTCACAGCTGAATTTACGCATTCCCTAAAGATTTTTAATGCAAAAATTGGTGCTATAACTGTTTCTTACAGAGGAATGGTGAATGTTCATCCTAGTCTATTGCCCCGATGGCGTGGGGCTGCTCCTATCATTCACACACTTCTGCATGGAGACACAGTCACAGGTGTCACACTTATGAAAATTAAAGCAGATATTTTTGATGTGGGTAAGCATGTATTTTCTAGAATTTTCCAAAATAACATAAATTCTGAGAAGATTGTCTTTCAGATTTCCTGAGCCCTACACCCTCAGCAGAGGCTAGAACTATTACAGTTCTTTAGTAATCATTTCTTTAGAGTGAAGCCAGAGTTAGATTGTTGTGTTGTGGCATCTTCTGGCACAGTGATATCCAACCAAAACTTGTTGTGATATGACACACTCCTGAATAGATTCTTTTGATTGGTCAGTCCTGCATCATGATACACCACAACACAATAATGTAACTCTGGCTCAATACATCAATTGATTCCTGCTCACAGTTGAAATTTTGACTTTGTTTTGGTTGCTTTTATGCATTCTTCTAAAATAAGAAAGACTAAAAAAATTGCAGGAGATGGTTATATAACCCTAAATTTTAATATTCCAGGTGAAATAATAAGTCAAATAAAAGTGCCAGTACCCAAAGATATAAGGTTACCAGAGCTTACCGAGCAGCTCTCTAAATTGGGTGCAGACATGCTGGTAGACTGCATAAAGACCTTACCAAGAAGTTTAGAAAATGCACAATCACAAAGTACAGAAGGAGTTACTTATGGTATGTACAACACAATTACACAACCATAATTTTTTCTACAAAACATAAGAAAAATTCAAAAATTAATATGATGTTTCTCCAGTGAAAATGAAGAAGCCTTCCGACATTCAGTTGGTATACCTCGTGAGCCAAGGACCTAATACTTAGTTGATATCGGTTTTATTAGTAAATACATAATTATTTATTATAATAATGTTGATATCCAATGCATGCAATAATTCAATATCTGTATGTATGTAGATATTGTTACTAGACTTTTTGGTACATGTAACAATGTTAATGTATGTTGAAGGTAATCTCTGGCTGGAAAAACATCATCCCTCTCATCATAAAAATATATTCTAGATTGGCATGGATGTTGCAAATTGAGTTAATAACTATTCCCACTGTATTCATGGGATTCACCTTCAAGTTATGTCTAATATTGCCTGATGGTCCCTATTGTAACATATTTTAGGCTTTTGTTTGAATGTGACAAAATCATCAGTTGTTTATCAAGATTACTTAAGATTCATCATTATTTATTTCTCCTTTCAGCTAAGAAAATTACCAAAAATATAAGTGAAGTAAGATGGTCAGAGATGACTGCAGTTGAAGTGTACAACCTGTATCGAGCAATATATGGAGTGTATCCTCTTACCAGTACATTTAAACATAAACAAATGAAACTATTTTATGCATTCTTCCATTATCCTGAAAAAGTGGACCATAGTCCTAAACCAGTTGGAACATTAGAATATTGTGAGGAAACAAATGCAATCAGAATATTGTGTAAAGACAGAAGATATATTTATTTTAGATCACTAAGGATACTAGGGAAGAGACAAATATCTGCTTTAGACTTTTATAATGGTTATATTAAAAATGTTCCA
Organism: Allophyes oxyacanthae; assembly: GCA_932294325.1. Taxonomy (NCBI): domain Eukaryota; kingdom Metazoa; phylum Arthropoda; class Insecta; order Lepidoptera; family Noctuidae; genus Allophyes; species Allophyes oxyacanthae. The sequence continues at coordinate 6,668,511 of OW028618.1, read as the reverse complement.
GTAGAAAATAGAGAGAGTGTACAGTTTTTAGAAATCAATAAATAGTTTATTTAATACTGTTGTTACCATTGAGACCGTTTTCCAAAATCCCAATGTACTTAATGCATGCAGGCAAGACTAGATAATACTAAATTCAACTTAGAGCACTTTAAAGTATAAATACTCAGTGGATATGCAAGCTCTTGGTAAATTTTCTATCGAATGACGGGTGAATGATAATTTTTATCATACGCAAATTAAAAATCTATGCATTCTACTCATCAACAATTCAACTCAAATCTGGAGTCTGGACACTCCATAAACACACAAAAACTATTTAATAAAATGATACTCATCGATGATACTACTTAAATAAATAAAGATTGAAAAGTACTTATAAAATTGCGACGTGCCTATTGTATTGTAGTATTCTATAACATCGAGTAAACAGAATTTAAAATTCCTAGCGTTTTGGTTAATAATTTTATCATAGTAGGTAAGGATTAGGGAATAAAATAATAAATAATTGTTTATTCTAAAATAGTATATTAGTTTAACAAAAATATAATATATGTTAAGTTATTGTACACCTTAGTGGTGTATTATAAATATTGTACATATATAAAATATACATAAAATAAATATAGTATAAAGTTAGTGATAAATGTATGTAGGTCGATAGTCTGTAGTGGAACATTTTGTTAATCTAAGGAGAACTACAATCTTTGCATTTAAACCTAGTATCCTATTTTATTCGTATTAAACTACGAGGATTTCCTGCATTATGAAAACCAGACATTATTCTACATACTAGCTCATTAGCTACTTAATTGTTCTATTTTTTTATCCTAATTCATTTGCTAGTTGAGATCTACGTAGTTACTTCATCAAACCCTTACCCTGAAAAAAAAAAGACGAGATTTAGTTTTATTTTTCGTCACATTGTCAATGGTACCTAATACATTTTTGATCAAAGTCCACCATCTCTCTTTACCCGGTGGACACCCGGTGAAGTCGTAGAGGGTGATGGAATTATATCAAAATGGTGGCCAACAGTGCTTTAAAAAGCATACGTACAGCGACTTCGGATCCGTCTGCTAAGCGTGGTAAATATGATCATATAAATAATCACTACAGCAAGTCTTCGCATACGCTAGTACCGTAGGAGCACACACCATATTTTCTGTCTGATGACTATACAATACGTAAGAGTTCAATTAAAATATTGTAATTTGTGTGCAAACGTGTTAATTGAATATAGGAGATAATAAAATATGTTAAAGATAACATCTAGCCATTCAACTGCTTTCAAAAATCCGCCTTATTGCCTTACTGGTCTTAATTTTTTAACTCGTAATCTTATATAGTATTTTTTTGGCAATTTAAATATTAAAATCGCTGAAATCGATTCTGTATTTCGATTTTGTACACATAGTAATACATACTTTTAGGACAGGGCCAAGCACGAATAGTTTGACGTATAGTAACGTAAACGTAAGCAAATTTTGATTATAAAATAAATACAATGAATCTATAGCATTTTTGTTGAATTTTATGCAACATACACACTTGTTTCATGAAAATGTAAAACAACTGCATGTATTTTCAAAAAATATCATGGATTAAACGAGTATTTTTTATTGAAAATTTGCTTACGTTTACTTTACCACACGTCAAAATATTCGTTTTCTGTTACACGTACCTAACACGCTTGCATTTTAAATTAGCCCTTCGCAATTAAACACTTGACGATGCAAACGTCTTTATACCATAAAAATATATAAATTTTACCTTGTTCACTTACCAGTGTTAGATGGAACTATTCTAAGTGAACTGCACACAAGCTGGTTTGTCACACTACCGCTCAAAAATCTTAGGTAAGTATAAGATGAACTGTGCAGATATAATCAAGACATACCAAATGGTGATGTTAAAATGGACAAGCTTTGTAGTTGAATGTTGATACAGTCAGCGTCAAATATACTGAAACAGTCAAAGCAGTCATATTTATGTTATCAGTTAGGAAAAATTAACCTTATTCAGTTGACGAAAGATCCGTTTTTTATGTTGACATCTCAGTTGCAACATGCATATTTTAATGAAATGAGGATAATTTTTCTATAACTGTTACCAAATATGACCACTTTGGTTGTTTCAGTGGATCTGACGCTGATGAACGGTTAGTCCTTAAAAATATCCTTGATTATAGCAATTTGTATGGTTTCTAAATAAAATAATAGACAAACTCTGAAAATGCACTGTATTTAGATATAATATATTTTTAGTTATGTACATCAAAGAAGCTACATACTAACTAGTATTAAAACAGAAGCCTTACATCTTACCTGGATTTTTTTTTAAGATATACAGCAATGTGATTTTTGTGTTTTTCTAACTATCCGTAGCCTGAAAAAAACAAACGTGCTGTATCCTACAGAACCAGATTTTAGTACACTCCCGATTTTTAATAAAGGCTTCTGTTTTTTCTGGGCTATTCTAATGAATCTCTGATTTGACTCGTTATGAAAACCTTTTTTTTTTAAAGTCTGTTACAATGACACGTCGGTGGTGTGGTTGATCGTTTGATTTGACATACAACTATATAAACTATCGCTATCTATACCTATCTAGCGTCACATGGATATGTACAAAGCTCATCATTGACTCATAATATAAAAAACTGTAATGGGTAGGTAACCCCAGCCCACACTTACTTTTTTAATTGCAATAAAATCAAATCTTTTAAAATGAACGCAGTAAAGACTAGATGCATAATGGCTTCAGATGCCTCCGTGAATCATATCTAATAGAATCTTAATTAAGATTTGGCCCACACCTTAAAAAATTAATTGCTCCATCCATTTAGTTAAATGTTCACGCTATTAATATAATAAAGCTACTATCTTTTTAAGATAACTAACCGTAAATGCTATTACAATCTATTATGTAATTTTACACAATAGATTAAATCACTCATGAACTATGCACACTTGTTTTTAAACTTTCAGTGTGATATCGATAATTTTAAAAGCATTTCATGACCGTGCGTGATATATCTTTATTTATATTATAAACTGATAAAATCTGATGTAAGTACATATTTTTATACACTGCTTTAAACTAAACAAGTAAAGCAATTCCAAGTAAAACCCATGGAGTTACACGATTCTTACAATTAAATATATGTAGACGCAGTTAGTACTCCGTTTTTAATAAATATTGAAATATGCGCTGACTACTAGAAAATAAAAAATTACGTACAATTTCAGTTAGGTACACGTAATAGAACAAAATGATTCTCATGCAGTAATGATGTTATAAGTTCATTTTTTCCAATTAGATGCAGTACTTAAGCTTTTAATATAATAAAAATAACAGTAATTAGCATTCGTAGACGACGTAAACGAATAACGGGAAATATCCACAAGTAGCAAACTACATTTTACTTTCCATTAGCGTTTTTTCAATTATAACTTTGATAACATACATACTCGTAACGTCACTGTAACTATGCCGCAAAGGCTCATAGACATTTCCTGTATTCACGTTTCTAATTGGAAAAACTTTGGTGTTGTGACAATAATGCTGGCGTGGCAGACGACAAATGCAACAGTTGAGTTGATGACAGACACTGACGAGGCGCCTCACTTTGGTCACAGAGAACATTTGGGCGACGGCTGTTTCCTAGAATATTAGTGTAAAAAACGATACGTTATTAAAAGTTATTTCCTTCAAAAAAAACATGAAGATGGTAAATTTTAGTCAGATTATTTAAAAATTAAATACACTTCCAGGATTCTGGACACTGTTTAATTTTTATAATAATTAATAAGCGTGTTTGCGTCTGTTGAAATGTTACCGATTTAATGGCCTAAAGAACTACAATAGATACCTATATAAATATATAGACAGCCATTCCCAACGAAAATGAAATTTATTAGTAAAGAGTAACATGCAAAAGCACAAACAATAAACATAAAAAACATGATTTAATAAAACACAACATGCATATAAAAATGTACACAAATGCAGTAATCCGGGTTAGTACAAGTATATTTTCAGAGATTTTCAGTAAATACTAATATTCTTGGGAGCAAATCTGAAAAATTCAATTATTATGGTTATTGAACATTACGTGATGTAGTTACAGATTCACTAATCCCATTGAGACTTTATTTGATAAACCCAGGAACAAATTCAACCATGAAATACAAACAAGAAGAAAAAATGAACCAGGGAAACTAAACATAAGAAGGATAATGAAAAGTATTAGCCTTTCTAAATACTATATTTTATTCAACAATAATTACGAATTAAATCAACCATTTGGATACAAATAAACTATCTTTTATATAACTAACGTGCAATATAAAACTATATAGGTTATAAGACAAGATAACTCTAGTGATATTACATTATACTCCGTATAAAGCTACGTTACGCAGTACCCACAGTTGTTTGTAGTTGGCGCCTGCACTGAACTCCAAACCTCAATAAACGTTATCTGAACAACGACCACTCGAATATGTTCATTTACTCTGTAGCTCCTAGCCTAAACATCGATAACAGATCCATGCCGGCGATATTTGTTAGCTTATTTGACAGATAATACATCAGAAAAGATAATAGTAATGACGCTTACTCATTAATAGCAAAATGTAATATTATTGTAACAACGGGTGTCAGTTTTATACAGCTATATTTTTACTACATGCTTTATTTGTTACATACAATTGATGAACTGCCTGGTTGCACTTAAGTGACATTTATCGCACATCTTTATGTAGTCAATATGAATATAAAATCATTGCTTTATCGGAAAAGTCCATGCCCGATAACCGTGATTATAACATGTCATATAAATCGCTTCTATAATGTAAAAGGATTTATTATTACGCTTAAAGTTTAATTTCTATTTCATTTAATTAATTTCACCTATCACATTGTTGATTAAAAATAGCAATTTAAGCTAAAATGTTAATTATAAAAGTCAATTCTTTCATTGAAAGTGCAGCCAAACAATACTTCGTTATACTTTACGTATAATAATATTAATCATATCTAAGTACTAGCACCCTGTAAAATAAACATACATATACATATCATGTTATGTACACAATAAGTTAATTGGCTCTATTCTACGTACATTAGGTATGTAAATATGCTCTAATGATCTAGTTGAGAAGCTAGACAGAGAAGGAAGCGGATGCAAGTGATGTGTCTTACATGTGTTCTGGATGACTGCGGATGCAGTTAATGAAGTCGTTGGGCTTCAGCTCGCCTCGACAGATGCGGAACACGGCGGTAAATAACGGGAACCTGGAAACAATTGCATTATTATTCGGCCTCGCTCAACTATCAATGTGTATCAATCTTTCCATTGAGCCTATCTCAGACTATAGGTAGCTGAAAATAGGCCACTTAAAAAAGGACCATATTGCCAACACACACGGGGCAACGAATCGTTTAGTCAGCACCGGTGACCGTGGGATATATAGGTCTGTACGGAAAGCCTATACAATACGAGGTCTTGGAAATGTATAGTTTGATATGTAGCCGTGTATACAATTGTACATTCCTCACAAATTACATCTAAACAAACAAATGCAGTTATCACGGTTATCACGAGAGCGCCAAGTACCCGTTTCCGAGGTTGTTGGCTACTTATCAATGTTTATGTTCGAGGAACACAAATTGTCTATTTGACTTTGACATTGATTACAGTAACGATTAACAGAACGCCAAACAACATATTCGATACAAAAATACACAATATAGGTACCTATTATAATTTTATCACTGTTTATGTAATATTAAATTGTTGGTGAAATCTTATTTCGCTAGGTGTCACAGAAATGCAGCAATATCTTCATTTAATCCACCGCCAACCTTAAGTGACAAGTGGATGCAAGCCAAGCCAGAGTATTTTAATTCAACCTACGATTATATCACCAACAGATTATAATTGTCTCGTCGTTATCTATACGGTCCGAGATCAACAACAACGTAACACTTCCGTATATCGTACTGCAAGCAAATTGCTGTTAAAACTAGGAGATTTTATGTGCTATTCTTCAACGGTGTGTTTAAATAAATTTTATGACCAAACTTGTATGAGCTGCATATGCATCTGTTTTTTATTCAGTCATTATGTGCTAGGTAATGCCACGTTAGTGTTTTTACGATAGATTCTCAAACTATAGAATAAAGCTTAGAATAGTCTTATTCAAATGTCTAATTCATATATAGGTATTCGTATAATTATATACTGCGATCACCACCGAATAGTTTGCCAAGCGTGGTGAAGGTAATGATCCCTAGCGACAGTGCGTGAGTGAGTGTAGTAATCTGTGAAGAGACCCATCTTCAGCAATATTTACGGGATGATAGAACGATGATGCCTTATTTTGGCCTTTTATAATATAATGTTAATGATGAGATACAGTATCGGCATTAGTTTTAAATCTCCTCAGAATTGTGAAGCCTTTGGACTATTTAGCGGTCTTACTTGTTCTCCATATTTTTGTTGGCAAGCATATGGTTGACTTCCTCTGCGGTGATAGGTCCCTGCAGTTTCTGTCCATTTAGCATCTCGTCTTCAAGCTCCTTTATGGATCGGCCAGTCTTCACGAAGGCTTCAGCCACTCGCCTGTTCCTACCACCTATAATAAAGACAATTCTTTATTTTATTAACTACTAATCATACAAGTTATTAAAGTCAATATTTTTTAAGTTAATATTTTGAAGCGTGAATAGTCTAATGGCTAGTGTCGGACTGCCGATCGAGATAATGTTAGTAGTAATGTGTACCCAAGATGGCGAGTAAACTTTGAAAAAAAAAATGAACTTTTTTTACTCTTTGTTATCAAATGTGTTATCATGGCAGAGCGTAGCTAACTCAACAGTTTTCCGAAAATAATCGATAAAAACCGAACCATCAAAATGATAACAAGAAGTATCGTCGTAAAATGGCAAACATTTCTTGGGTACTTTGCTCAGAATGGGCATTTATCTAGAGATTAAAATATAGCAATGGTTACGCATAGCCTCACAAAACTATGCCTTTGCTAATCTAGTTTATGTATCTAACTTGTAAGTACCTTATTGAACTGTAACACCCCGTTCTAACGACACCATTACAAGATAACAAGACATAGGTCGCCGATAGTCGATAATAAGTAGTTTGCAAAAGTAGGTACTGTCTGAGCTTGTCAATTCATTTATCGATCTACTATAAAAAAATTGCATGTCATTGACAATGGATTACCTACAACCAGCAATAATGAAATGAAAATAAATATGACTGTATTTCTCCGAATGTGTAATATCGCAGTGGTCAATGTTCGCGGCCTTTGTCCCCATTAGATAATAGATTTCGTAACCATTGACTTTAGTACCCAATAGAACAAAGTGCAAAGGTTGACTTTCTAAACAATACAACATATTGTATTAGCGCAGTGACCCCGAAAACATTTCGATATATTTAATGGAAACCCATATTTTATTATTACTAGCTGTGATCTGCATATTTATTTGGTCATTTCCGTTGTATAAAATTATTCCTACATAATAAAATGGAAAATTGTGGCCCGTAGAGCTGCAGTAAAGTCCTAGGCAGCAGAAGACACTTTCATACGTCTGATAAGATAATATAAAATAGTGGCTTCAAGTGTAGATAAATATATATTTAAGATATTGAGAACAAAATGTCAGTCGTTCCGCCTCAGTAAACATTCTAAGGTCCAAGTTGACCGAAAAGATAACAGTCGATTAGAGCAAAATCATCCGTTGTGAACATGATTTTTTGTATGGGTAACCGGCCGATTTCATTTTAATCATCTGTTATATGATTATAGTCGGTGAACATAGCCCTAAGAACGGCCTGTATTTTAACACTGTACACACGGCTACATTTAATCTAGTATAAGCTGGCCTCGCAATGTATAGGCTTTCCGCATAATGAGAGGTCAGCTTAGGTAGGTACTGAAAATTTATAACTTGATAATATTATTATGTTATGAAATAAATAAAATCTAATGATGTGTCAAGCTTTTACGAAAAATATTATGGTTAAAATGCCGTTACTCACGACATCACTACATAGTATAAAACAAAGTCGCTTCCCGCTGTCTGTCCCTATGTAGATATGCATCTTTAAAACTACGCAACGGGTTGTGATGCGGTTTTTTTTAATAGATAGAGTGATTCAAGAGGATGGTTTATATGTATAATACTTTCATATATAATGTAAGGATAGTAGAGAAATTGCACCCGTGCGAAGCCACATATATTATAGCGATTTAATAAATCAGTTCGTAAGACAACTTCAGGATTATGTAGACGGAGTGGATATCGGTAATCTCCTGGCTACAATGCAATCATCACCAAACCGTCTCCTATCCGTCAAGAATACCCCCCCCCCCCCCCCCCCCGGGACTCCGACCAAACACATTATTAATTATGACTATCTTCAAACAAATTAAATCGACTTAATGACTTGTTTACACGAATCGTTTACAACTTACTTATTATTATGTAGATTACATCGATCGATCAATAAGTACATGTATTTCACTCGAAATTACTGATAAAAAACTAGTATAATAGGTATATTTTGCAAACTCGCAAACTTTTGGAAACTGGAAAACTTTCTGTTAAAGGCTTTTAGTTTGCAGAATTTGAGGTTCGCCATACTTTCGCTAGGGGCGCTTGTTTTTTCTCCCTACAAAAAACAAGTAATGGAACGTTATCCGGTTTCCGTAATTAGTTATTTACAAGTATTACATGGATGATAAGTTAAAGTTTACTAACAAATTTTTTCGATCTAAACTAAATAAGTTTATAACGAATTTTCTGGAAGGTAGGTAAAATCATACGAAAATCGCCCCCCTAAATGAAATCCTGTATCCGCGCCTGAGCATGGTGGTTATGGCATCCCCAATGACCGTTCATTGTCATTACGAGGTCATTAGGAGGCCATGTTGAGTAGTGGCCGTTTACGGGTTGTATACGAATCGTATATACGAGTAATATTCCTATACTCTGTCGGCTTGAGTAATTTACTAAAGGATTTCAGACTTTTTAAATGCATATCGAGAAAAAAGTTATGTTTACCTTTTTAATAAATAGATACCTAAGCCAACGAAGTATATTTGCAACATAATAGGTACTTTTAGCTAATCGGTTTTGCTCACCGATAACGTAACAACATTCTAATCGACTTAGTTTTGCACAAAGCACTCTACAAAACGTCGCTAAATTATTTTTGTTATTATGTTGAGAATATAAACTCTGTTACGAGTACATGGTCTGCGAAATCTATTATGTAACACCTCGCTTCCGCTATTCAAAGATAATATATATGCAATGCTATAGGTATAATATGCAAGTATATACCTATTAGTATAGACACATTCCGCACACATGACAGCAATGCAACGCGTAATGCAACCGCTTTGAACCCGTTCAAGGTAAACTAATAAATTATATAATCAGATAAACGGGGCGATTTCATTCGCGGAGGTTGAATAAAACGGTATACGTGTATGTAGGTCTTAGTGCAATAAATGACTCCACAGTACGAATAAATAGGCTTCAGTCATTTCCCAGGGACCGGACGTCACAAGTAACTACGGGATTACACAATTCTATTATTTTCCCAATTATGTTGGAGTCAGCTTCGAGTCAAACCAGATGCGGCTATATATCAAGTTATCATTATAGACTACGTCGATCTATCTGCTGCGTAGCTATACAGTCTGAGTTCGCTCAGAATAACAAGAACTATGATTACGATTGCAAAGATTTAATATAGTCATAATTATGCTATTTACCCTTAAAAACATAAGTAGGTAGCTGCATGATACATGTATGCGGCATTCGTTATGCGGCACACAACAAAATATGAACGAGCAAAAGTAACTGCGACGGATCGATTGGCGCAGTGGTTAAGCGATTAGCTTTCTGCCACATTAGTCGCGAGTTCTCGCACAGACCAAAGTCTGGGTATAATGTGTATATGATGTTTATGACACAGTTGGAATTATAAGATGAGTGGTTCTTATAGTTTAAAAAAAACTAACCATAGCAGGTAGTAATGAGGTCAGCCACACCGCACGATTCGAAGAAGGTGCTGAGTTTGCTACCGGGGTAGAAAACGTCGACGAATTTGATCATTTCCATGAGACCCAGACGGATCACAGCCGCCTTGGTGTTATCTCCGTAGCCGAGACCGTCTACGAATCCAGCTCCTACTGCTACGATGTTCTATGTAAGCAAATAATTCATTAATATTCATTTCGTCTCGCTTGGATAACACTGTAATATTTTCCGATATTTACCTTCAGGGCTCCGCAGATTTCCACGGCATCCTCATCATCTACAACAACTACCCTGAAGTATTCGGTCTGGATGATGTCACGCATCATAGGCGCCAGCATTACGTCTCGGCATCCGATCGTAGTCTCACAGAATTTCTCGTCAGCAACCTACGGATGAATAGCACTAAAATAATATGGCACGAGTGAAGAGACGTTGTCCTCAACAATCACTAGTCACTAGTATTATAAATGCTAGTCTTGATTGTTGTTACTCAGTCGAGTCTGAACGGCTAAACGGAGCTAAGGTTAAGAACACCTACCGCTTTGGTGGACTGGGCACTGAAAGAGACTGCTCGTATGTCGAATGTAGGTAAGTATAAGTATCTATATCGGATCTTTAGCCCCATCGAAAACGAGCACTTGGGCGATTGACAATATACTAGTCGGTCAAAATCGCCCCATTATTAAAAGATCGTGGGCGATTCACACCGTGGCCCAAACCGCAAGTGGTGTCGAATACCTTCGACACCACTTGCGGTTTGGACCCAATACCTCGGGGGCATCCTAGAAAGCCCCGTAACGAACCTCGCTGATTGGCTAATCTTTCTACCACAAGAGCTGAAGACGAAGTACAACTATCATTCCGGGAGTCTAAGTATATAGCAAGTCATATTACGCAAACAAAGGCCGGGCAAGTGCTGGTGATTATTATATACATATATATTTCAGGGGTCGAAACTGATTACATGGTCAAAAATACTGATTTTACTGACTGTACGACTCAAAAATACTGACCTATTACTGACTTAATGTCAAAATCTGAATGTGTGAATAAGGGGATTTCAGACAGTGGTATTAAGTAAAAAAAAAATTATTTTGTGTTTGGCTCCACCATCCCCATAGCCAACCTGCACCACCATATTAAATTATGTAAGAAGTAATAAAATAGAGTTATTAGTCTTTTTTTTTTTATAAAAGCAGACAAACACTAATTCTTAGCTAAACTGGCCAAAAATACATCTTATTCTAGTGTTAGCGCATACTCTGCTTTGAAACTGCACGCAAATGGACTGTAATGGGTAAGTGGAAGTGAGATGTCTTTTATCAGGCTTATCAGCCAGGTTTGCGAACCAGGCTTGGTCGTGGGTGGAGCGAACATCATCACATCATTGAGCAGTTTTTTTTTTTTATTTGGTTCACAATTCTGAATTCTATCATAAAAAGGTAGATTTAAAAAATTATCATAATTCATATAATATTAAACATTCCTTCTGTTCTCACTGTCAAACATTTTATACCGAGTGGCTTGTGAGACTTGTCTAGTCTGAAACGGATGATAGTCATAACAGTAATCAGAAAAAAATATAAAATATCTAAGTTACGTATTTTTAAAATTATACGCATAAAAAAACGAGGAAATCTACACGCTGTGATGGTCTTTAACTCCCGTTACAACAAATCATTACATTTTCAATTTTATTTTTATTATGACTAATCCTGAATAATGCTGTAAATTGTTACCTAAAATGTAAAGCCAACTGCTCCAGCTTGGAAGAAAATGTCACTACCAAGTTATTCAAAATGAATATTTCGCCAAATAATAATAGACTGTACTGAAAAAAAAAATGCACCACGCTAGTTTAGCAAGTAATTTTAAAAGTTGGCGTATTTAATAAGGATTCCAAAATGGTATGACACTTGCTAAATTGTTCCTTAAATTATGGTATTTTTTTTAAGAAACCCATTTTTTTACGAATTTACTTAAAATGATTCTAGTTTGAGTGAGACGGAGAGAATCATTTTACGAAGTGTGAGCGAGACAGATAGTGATGCCACTATATCAGACGGAGAGACACAATTTTAAATGGGTGAATCATTGAACCTTTTGAGCTGCCAGGGGTAAATAAAATGATAAAGTTTATTTGGATTTTTTACAAAATCGTTTATCAAAGGACAATGCAACTCTTCCATATAAGCTTGGTCCAATATTTTGAAACATGTTGCCCAGAATTGAAACCAATGGTAATTGATAGAACTTATTGCCACTAGTAACTTTTACTATGGCAACAAAAAAATCTACCCGAGTAAAAAAAAGATACGACCCTAAGAGACAAAATAAAATATTTATAATAACATTGGTTAAACTTGATTTGATTATGCGATATTGATTCAAAGTAAACGTATAATTAGTGACTGCCGTGACTGCTTATTATCCGACTGCGCGATGCAAAGGAGGGTAATGTGTTTATCAGCTTATGTATGTATGTTTATTCCTTTGTGGCGCTCTAGACACCAAATGCGTGGGCCGATTTTAATGATTCTTACGTCAATAGATTTGTCTTATTCTTGCAAGTATCACTAAAGACCTGAAAGTAATTAAAATTCAATATGGCGACAAGTAGACGCCATATTGTGAAAAAGATAGAAATGAAAGTTAACAAACTATGTTAAGTGGGGTGTCATTGAATAGGTATTTGAAAATCATCTTTAGGTTTCTGTTATCATTTTTCATTTCGTTTGACCATTTAGGATCTATAACGATTTAAAGTTGGTTAGCAACTATTCTCACTTAAAACTAAACAAAAAGTGTAAAAAAAATAAACAATACAGTGACTGCTTAAAATGTCAACTTTAAATAAAAACTGAAAAAAACGCGACTAGCGACTATAACAGTCGGGAGTTCGGGACTCATTATTGGGAAGATTTGAGTCGGTCGCAATTTTTAATGGGTTCGCTATGTTCCGCATTAGAATTCTACTACTAATACTAGTTTTTTTCTTTTCAGTTTTTATTTAAAGTGATTTTTTAATAATTTACTGATACCGACTTTTTAAGCAGTCGGGTTTTTTATTGCTTTTATTTACTTTTTGTATAAGGTATAGTGAGTAGTTATTTAAAAAGAAAAAAGTAGGAGGTAATTTTTGTTTAGTGAAATAAAAATATATTTACTACAAAATCTTTTTAAAGGAAAGGCTTTCTTTATTCTTCGAAATCCGAGCGCAAATGTCTATTTTATCCGCTAGCGTGGAAAAGTTATTCGAAATTCGAACGTGACGAACTATGGTGTAGTCGTGTAGAGCACAGACCGGGCCCCAAGTCTTGTAATCACGAGAGCATTCTGCCGCGAGTGAGGGGTTGGCGCATTGGACAAGTGTACAGTGGTGAAGAAGAATAACTCAAATATAATTAGGCATCTAACATTTTCCTCGCTTTAATGAGATGAAAAGTTGTGTGTTTCGCATGGCTGCAAAATTATTTGCGTCTCGTGCCTTTGAATCCCTCGCTCTACGCTCAGGATAATATTCTTCACTCTTAGAATCCTTCGCTTGCTCGGTATTCAATACAAGCACTCGCACCAAATAACAACTTTGCAGCCTTGCATAACAAACAACTATTCCACAGCAGCGGGCAAGTAGTTAGTGAAGTAGCTGGCTACCAAATCCTACCGACGAGTAGAAATATTTCCATAACCGGTCTATTTTTCTATTCTTCCGTAGAAGAAACCCGCATCTATGGTGGTTATGCTACGCTTGCAGTTTCATACACTACTTTATCTATACTCACTGCAATAGATATAAAAACAAACACAATAATGGCGCCGAAACCCAGCAGTCAACCACGCATGCACTTGCATAAAGTCTGTCATTATGGTACTATTTTTGAATTCATAATCAAAACTTTATAGTGAGCACATACGCGGTGGCGACTATATAATTGAAATATTATACCTAATTATGCCGAAGCGGAACTAACAGATTTAAATGATTTTTATTTGCCTGATTCTGATGTTTAATTTATAAGAGCTCGAACTAAAAGTCGCCACAGCAGTGCGAAAAAATATTTTTGCCATGTATTGGTTAACGGTACCTTACAGGTATACTCGTAGATGTATAAATAATTGCTCTTGCAGTTGTATATCTGGTAGATGAGCAATTGGTGTTTGAGCCCATGTTATTACTGTCGTATGGTACTTTGTGCCTCAATAGATCTTCGCAGGACGCAGTGACAAAGGGGCTTAGGACCCTACCACTTATAAATAATATCTAATGATCCTTTGCATGGGCCGGACACCAAAATGTGATTCATCGCGCCGCACTTTTTTTAACCGACTTCAAAAAAAAGGAGGAGGTTCTCAAATCGACGCGTATTTTTTTTTTTTTTTGGATATTGTAATTGTCGGTAATGATTAATTACTAAGTATAAATTCATTACATAATGATTGTAAAAATATTAATGAAAATAAATAAAATGATTTTTGAATGACATGATTTTTTATTTTATTATACCAAAAATACTTACTCCTTCGTATTTTCTTTATAAATGCCTCCCTCCTTACCTACCATACTTTTTCTCATAATAAAAAACAAGTTTAACGAATTTTATAATAAATAATATGTTTTCCTTCTGATGGTCGTATCTTTTTTTTACTCGGGTAGATTTTTTTGTTGCCATAGTAAAAGTTACTAGTAGCAATAAGATCTGTCAATTGCCATTGTTTTCATATTTGGGCAACTACTTTAAAAAAATTGGGCCAGTTAGTTGCATTGTCCTTTATTGGAAAACGTGCCACTATGCATTTAAAGAGACATGTGGTTCCAGCAAGACCGCTGCCCAGCGCACTTTGCCCGCTCAGTTAGAGAATATCTAGATGAGGAATACCCAGGCAGATGGATAGGGCGGTCTGGTACAATCTCGTGGCCAGCTTGTTCACCTGACTTAAATCTACTAGATTTAGAAATTTAGATTTAGAATTTTTACTGGGTAGCGGTGTAAGAAAAAGTTTAATCAAAGCCAATCGAAAATTTAGCTGAGCTACGGCAAAGAATAACGGAAGCAGTTGAATTTGTTATTAACGGAAGATTCGTCTGTCTGATAACCCGATCTTTTTTAAGAAGATTTCGAGCTTGTATTGCGGCTGAAGGAAGGCAGTTTGAACTTTGTTGTAAATGTATTAATCTTAAAATCGAATAATTTAGGCGTAATTTAAAACTTTACTAACATTACTATGGCCCGTGGTGCGCTTGGACTATTTGGAAATAGGATTTCTGTCTCACACGTTACGCTTCGTAAAACGACTCTTCGTCTCGCTCAAACTAGAGACTTAAAGTTACGGCCTTGACGAAAACGAAAGCCTTGGGTACACTAGAATCATTTTAAGTAATTAAGAGAAATTGGTTCAAAACTGGATTTCTTTACAAAAAAATAATTGTCGATAATTAAAGTAATAATCTAGCAAGTGTCATACCATTTTGGAATCCTTATTATATTCGCCAACTTTTAAAGTTACTTGCCAAACTAGCGTAGAACAATTTTTTTTCAATACAGTCAGTTAATATTAGGCAAAGTATTAGTTTAGAATACTTGGTTGGGCTAAAAGTGACATTTTCTTCCAAGCTGGAGCTATTTGTCTTTAAATTTTAAGCAACAATTTACAAAAATGAAAAAAAGTAAAGTTTTGTAGTAACAGGAGTTAAAAGACCATCACAGGGTGTCGATTTTTTCGATTGATTTTTAAATGCCTGTAATTTTAAAAATAAACAACTTAGATAATTTTTGTATTTTTCTGATAACTATTATGACATGGCCTGTCACCCGTTTCCAACCTGGCGTCGACTTCTGGGTCAGCCTGTATAAGAAAATCTGTAGGGAAAGAAACGTAGGTGCCTTAAATACTGACTTTACTGACCATTTTTAGAAAAAACTGACTTATACTGACCAATGTTAAAAATACTGACTTTTACTGACTTTACTGACCAGTTTCGGCCCCTGATATTTTTATTATAATATAACGGTGCGGTGACACTGTTTACAAAACCATACTCAAGTTGCTGTGTAATAATTATTGTTACTGTAAGTGTTGCTTTTCTGATTGCAATGTTAAAAAAATATTTTATGTTAACACAGAGTCAACACGGCAATTTGCCAGAAACTCTGTTACTAAGTGTTATTTGAATGAGTGAATAAAAAAAGATACCTCGACACGGACAGACTCGTCTAGCTTGATTGAAGTCTGAAGGGCTTTTCACGGCTTTTTTTCTTTTTCTTTTATAGACGCACCCTATACATAAACCCTGTGCATAAAGTACCTATACAGACCTACGCGCAAACCTTGAAAGCCTTCTTAAGTCCCCTTTACTCATAATGGGACTAAACCGGTGGGCAAAGTTAGGTTATGTTGGGATTCTAAAAACATCGATTGACTCGAATTTTAAACTACCCTATTATCAAACGCGGAATAAAGTTACATACCTACCTATATCAAGTTTATATGTCAAAAAATGTAGGGTTATACGGACGATACTTATGACATAACTTTATTTAGCGTTTTTATTAATAAGGGTCTATACATTTTATACCTAGGTAGGTACTTGATTAATATGAAATCACATACCTGCCAGAAATAACACATTTATACGATTGTTTCATACAATCAAGTATAAAAATTGTTGTCGATTTGATAATGGGCTATAAATCCGCAAAACTTTATTTACAACCTCGTTTACGACTTGTGATAATTTCAATGTTATTTTTTTAATTCTTGTTCTTTGGTATTCATTCTTATCTGATTCTAGTTCGCGCATAGTTACCGACGAAATTCCGAGTGTATTTACATTAATTGAAAGTGATGTAAATTTACACGTAGCGTAGTAGGTACATAAGTAGGTAGGTATCCAATGCCTGACATTTTGTGTAAGTACTACTTTCTGCACATGAGTAGGTACCGATAAAAATTATGACCTTGACTTTCAAGGTCATAATTTTTATCGGTAGACGATCTTTCCATCACAAAACAACACTGTAATGCTTACCTAATTGAAATAATAACAGTAGGTATATTGACAATCCCTGGTTATAAAGCTGTCAGAATATTGGTTATCTACCTCACTTATGTATTAATAACTTAGTACCTACCTGAGAGAGTAACTAAATTCAGCTGTGTACATAGGTATATCAGACGCAAAATGTACTTACCTCAGACGCAATGTTCGCACCCATTAGGACGGCGCATGGGATTTTAAGACATCTAGTAATAATGTGTGATATTAAGTCAATACCACCACCTTCAGCAATGTCAAAGCCCTGAAATAAACGATATACATTAATATAAATAAGTACATAATGTCTTAATAATAAAACCTTGTGAATTTTAAACACTCGTTAAATTATAGGAACCTGTCCTTGTCATTAAATATACCAATGAATAGAGATGGCAAAGACTTAAGAGCTAGTTTAGTTACATAACGTTTAATCATCGTTTATCAGTAAGGGGATTATTCAATATTTCGTTATCAGCTTAGGTACTAATGTTCCCACTTCCGGGATATAGGCATCCTCTCTGAAAGAGGCGCTGGGCAATACTCCACCACGCAGGCCCTGTGCAGAATGGTGGATCACAAGTATTCAAATATTTTGGTTCTACCACGTTTTCCTACACCGATTAGAGCAGTGGTGAAAAATGAAGTGCACAAGTCGTGAATACATTAGACCCATAGGTGCGCGGCGCGGCGCCGGGATTCGAATCCGCGACTTAAGACTGGTTTACACGGTGACACTGACAGTGAATGGACCCAGTGGCTCGGATTTTCGGGGACAGTCACTGGGTTCGTGTAGGCGTGATCCGTATAAAGTCAGTTTGCTGTCGATTTTTGACACTGGCGCTCGTGCCTGTAGTGTACAACAAACGGGCAGCGACGGCTGGAACGCGTCCAGATAATATCAGTCACACTGAACTGACTTGAGCGGCATGGTGGGGAAAGCTACTGCCCGAAAAATTGAACGCTGGGCTAGCCAGCTGGACAGGCTTGCGTGCAGGGGGTCAGCACTGGACTGTGTCGAAACTAGTGTCCACACGAGCTCAGTAGCAAGTCAGCGTTGGACACAGCACTGAACTGCCACATTATTACCATTGTACCCATGTGCATTACATTTAGTAAGTCGGGGCCACTGTACACAATATACCAAGTATAGTACATATTTCCATAATAATTAAATTACTTAAATACGTAATTATCGTAATCGCGTATACCTTTATCAAGGAAAGTGCAGCTGCCGTCGGTTTTATCTTTCCTAAGAGCGTGGAGCAAATTGTTCTGACAAACTGGTGGGGTACTACGAAAATTAGAAGGTCGGCGTCCTTCGCGGCTTCGACTACGTCAGGAATGGCAACCTGTGCAGGAAAATTAACATACTCAATATACACTTAACTTAAGAATTAGTCAATATTCTTATTATCTTATTAAATAAGCTTTATTATCTTTTATTTACTTTGATTAAACCTCTTATTAACCCAAGCAGGAAAAAATGCGGTGATATTTTCTATAGCCATGGAAAATGATTAATATCTCAATATGACTATGCTATGCTATTACTATTGACATTTTAAGAACTGTATTATTTACCTATGTTTAACAATAATAAATGATTTGATTTGATGACAATCATTTTAATTATTGTCATATTCAGATAGATATCCCAGTAAGGTCTACAACTAGTATAGTATCTAAAGTGACTAATGGTCATCAGATCCTATATTATAATGTGGTATGGCAAATTGAAATTCAACCTATAATATATATGAACCTATAAGAAAATCCTTGGTAGGTACATGGTAGTTTGCTATTGTTTGGCACCTATAGATATTTAAATAAACCTATTAAATATTTTAATCTGATTCTATGAAAACCTATTATTTTGTAGCAGACTCAAAATCCCCTTAAGTTAAAACATATATATTTATTTACCTATTATTTAACCATGTGTGACACTATTTGAATGTATACCACAAGTTTTATGTATTAGCATTATTGTCATCTTTATCTGTCTTTTAAAATATAATGTTAAATAATGATAAAAAAATATTATGCTTTTATGAGCATTGTAACTAGTTTACATTGCGAAAATGGAAAAAACACACCATCCTACAATGTGAATGTATAACACAGTCACAGACTCACAGTTAATCATTCTCAAGGTCAAGTGAAACACTGCAAGAACTTCATTTTATTGTATAATGATCATGAGTTGTTGCTGTTCAAATAAAGATCAGTTGGGAGTGAACATATAATTATTATTAAGATCTTGTAAAACACACATGTGACATGCATTATAGAATTGAATTGAATTGGAGTTCTCTACCATGCCCAGCAGTAGACTGTAATAGGCTATGCTCATATTTAAATATACATAACAATCTTAATAAATATTAATCTTTACAGTATTCATAAATATAGGTTTACAAATTGTATTTTAGTTATGCAAAAGTGTTAAGTACTATATTTTATAGTATTTAAATCATGGTCAGAAAAAAATATTTCCAATGATTGATTTGGCATAGCAATGAGTTTTATTTATAGATTCATTGAAATGGAAAATTACATTCTGTAGCATTGGCAACTTTGCCTGAAGACAAAATCTTACAGCTTGTTAAATAATACTTATACTAGGTAGGTACTTATGTATTTTTACACAGCATCTGATAAAAAGATGGTGACATGTTTGATAAGTATGGTATTCCTAGTGTTAAAACATATATCCAAAAATTTCTTGACAATATTTAATATATAATTATATATTTTGCTCTAATAAATTGTCTGTCACTAAGGTCACCCAGTTGCACACAAGAGATAATTTTATGCAGTGTAAAAATGTTCACTATTACAATCTTGTAGGATTCATATTGGATTCCTAGGCATTCAAAAGGAGTTTTTATCTACAAAGTACCTAAAAATTATCTGGAAAATCTATTTTATCATCAAGATTCTTATAAATATTTATTTATATTGAATAATAGGTACCTAATGAAAATTATTACTATAATTCATAGGTAATAAAAATTAACAGATCTTATAATTATTTATAAATCAATTAGAATAAGTTAGCAGTTCAAAATTCATTATCTAATGTCTAAAGCCTAATAATAGTCAGCAAGAGGTTGTGAGATAACATTGGCATTGAATTGCTTCCTAACTAACTGTCACCAAAATAGACTGAACATGTGTTGTTCACATGGACACCGTCTGTAACTACAGTACTGCAGTACTCCTTAGCAAAATACTAATGTTTACACAAATTGTATTGTAATGAAACATTTTCATAGCAAGGTTATGCATTTTATTATAATTATCAAATTCAATTTCAACTAGAATTGTTAAAAAAATACTCTTTTTATGTAAACAAAGAGAAACTAAGATGACCCACTGACCAAAAATTTACATCTTTCACTTACCACATTAGGAGGAAGTTTGTGTCCAGGC
The DNA here is from genome assembly GCA_932294325.1 of Allophyes oxyacanthae. NCBI lineage: Eukaryota > Metazoa > Arthropoda > Insecta > Lepidoptera > Noctuidae > Allophyes > Allophyes oxyacanthae. The sequence goes on along the minus strand of OW028618.1, from coordinate 6,647,960 downwards.
AAATATTTAACATTTTCATGGGTCTCATTGATGATCTCCGTTAACTTTTTCCCTTCAATCATCTCCTCATACACCCACATAGTAACTTTGTCTTCAAAATTAGGGAGACGAGCGGCATTGCGACCCACGATTTTGGCAATTGCAGACCCCCTGAATTCACAAAATTATGTAAATGCATGGACAGTGGTGAATTGAAACACAAAAAATAAACAGTTTACCTATAAATATGAAAGATACAAAGAAGTCGAAGATTATGTTGTTATGTCATCATTTCGATAAAGATCAGTTAGACCACTCAGAGACTTTTGATGCCCGTACAAAAATGATCGAAATAAACATGATAAAATATTGTAAATAATGTAAAAAATCAATGTCTTACCAGTTACCAGAACCGATAATGCAAACTCTGTTTTTCAATATTTTCTCTGCCATTTTATGATTACTATATTAAAATACGTAAAATGAACCGGAACTAAAATGGTAGACTCAAGATTCAATAAAACTTGAGACTAATTTCTTCGCAATGAGTAACGAGACTGAATGCACAACGCGTATGCACACACGCCGCACCGTAGCGAGTGACGACGTTATCAACACAAAATCTAATTTGATAACAGCTAAAGCCAAGAGGTAGGCCAGCCAGAGGTATCACCCCCAGTCAGTGAGGTCACTCACTGTCATAATTGTTGGTAATAAAATAGAACTCTATTGCTATTATAAAAGGGTTTAAAATGTTTTGTAAGATAATAGTGCGAGCGAGTGACATTTTGTTTGTTCCTCTATGGGACAGGCAAGAGGAGCTGAGCCCATACAGCCATGTCCATTGTCCAAGCTAGAGATTTAATTCTATGACTAAAGAATCCTCTTTAATTTTCTTCTGAAGTATGTGGCTCTATGTGGGATTCTTTAGTCATTGTCTATGTGGCACGTAGTCTATGGTGGCACGCATAAAGGTGGACGCACACCTGTCCGAACCGACCGCGCCGAACGAGCCGAACGAAACGAATTTTCGAATTCTTTATATCAAATCCTATGAAACCTCGCACACCTATCCGCGTCGAATCGGACGAATCGCCGGAAGAATTCGGTAGGTATCCAAATCCCAGACGAATTCGGATGACGTCATCAGATTCGATGCGGATGATTCGGTCAGTGTTGCCAGTGGGTTCGAGTCCAAAGTTATCTGGATCAGTGTTGCCAGATGCATTAAGCCTTATATCTGAAGAAGAAACTGCTAAAATCTAAGTTTTTAAACTGATAAGGTCACTAACATTATCATTAGAGTTATGGAACGGGGTATGCTAAAATCTATTTGTAATCTGAATGATATTTTCAACTTGAATTCTGTATAAAATCTGTATAGGCATAAGAACCTAATCAGATTTAATAAAACATATTCAATGCAGTCTAGGTATTTTATTTTACTTTTTTTAAAAAGCATAGTTAAATAATAAATCTGTGATTTCAGAAAACAAATTATGAAACTAAACGTAATGAGCGTGCGATATGCGTCAAGGCAATGCACGTAACGAAACGCTATTTCTTTCGGCACGGTCGATTCTTTCGGCGCGGACAGGTGTGCGAGGCCATAAGAAACTTCATTTTGTTCGGCTCGTTCGGCGCGGTCGATTCGGACAGGTGTGCGTCCACCTTATGACAATCGTATCACGGACCATATGACAAACGCATCTGGCAACACTGATGCAGATAAATTTTCACTCGAGCCCACTGGCAACACTGGTCACTGTCCGAATCTAAGAGCAAATACTATAGAGTCCTTCTATCGAGTATAAACAGAAAACCTATAGACATTTCTCTTTACATAAACAAAATGTCATAAGAGTAATAGAGATAGATATATTCTATCTGTTACCGCTCAGCGAAGTAATGCGGCCATTTGTACTATAGAAACATCTATCAATATACATACCGATGGAAAGATATTTTTTGACCGTTTTCAGTCAAAACACCCATCCGGCTGTTGCAGCCGGTAGCTGCACACAGTATTGTCATTATTGTATGTGCACAAATAGTTAAAATCACCACACACTTGATATTTTTAAAGATAATCTCACAAAACATTTGACGCACCGAGCCCTCCAGTTTGATGAAAACAACTCTACTGATGGCACGCAGCATTTTAAGATGACGTAGAAACTCTATCGCTATCTCACTTTGCTTATAAAGCTAATACATTAGTGAGAGTAGGGCCATATATACGTCTCCTGCTCTTACTTGATATACTCCCTCTATAGTATTTTCTCTTAGGTCCGAATCGTCCGCGTCGAATCTGATGACGACATCCGAATTCGTTTGGGATTTGGATACTTACCGGATTCTTCCGGGGATTCGTCCAATTCGACGCGGATAGGTCTGCGAGGTTTCATAGGATTTCATTTAAAGAATTCGAAAAGTCGTTTCGTTCGGCTCGTTCGGCGCGGTCGATTAGGACAGGTGTGCGTCCACCTTTAGACAGCCACATTCAATGTACGCTTTTACAACACATCACACTATATAGTGATTACATACTCTTTGCATCACACTTTCTATGCTTCAGGACAATGTATGAGGCTGGAATGATCATGCTCCTTTTATTAACTCATTAATTTCCTATTCCATTCCCTTTCCTACATCTATTAATGTTTTACTGGCTTCCAATAACCCTATAAATATATAAATATCTATCGCTTTTTATTAATCTCAACAATATTCGTGTATGATGTCTATTTAATGTAGTTGTGTTAATTTTATTTCTATTTTCCTGATCCTTTCCAATGTTTAACCTATTCCAAATTCCGCATCCTCAATTACAATATTACTATTTCTACCAAGTTTCCCCGTTTTTGTTAGTGGCATTGCGCAAATAGCGACTTGCCAATAAAAAAAAAAAAAAAAAAAAAAAAAGCCAAAGTACGAGATTTTTTCTTGTAGATGTCCGACTACGAGGTAAAAAGTCATAGACATAGGACAAAGTCTATGTAAAAAGTCGTCGTAAAAAGTTGTATGATTGGCAACCCTGCTACTGACAATGACATAGAAGTTTCTCGAACGTTTTCATGAACTCGCGAGCTAAAGCCGACCCTCCTCGTTCCGCGTTCGATCACATCAAACGTCATTTTCATTTGAAAGAATCTCGATCTCGCTCATGTACAGAAGTGCTCGCTTGAAAGTGATCGTGAATATTGTAAATCAGTGTTTCTGGAAGTTTTCAGAATTGTGATTGAAATCATTTCGTAAAAAGGATTACAAGGTGAGTTAATTCTACCGTTTTAGGTACACAATGTCATTTGCTGAAAACTAAAATGTGGAGAGATTGCGTGGATTTGTTCTTTCATATTCTTTATTTCTGGATGGAACTATTACATCAATTTTATCTATGCATATCGTTGTTTAAGTTTGACCATTCTCCAGATACTATTTGTAGGTTCTCTAATTCTCTTTGGGAGTTGTCGAGGTTCAATACTACGTGGTCTACCTACTTAGCCATGCGTTAATTATTCACTGTGTCATTGTGAATAGTATTGATTTTATACCACATTATCATTATAGGCTCAATAATTTTAATTTGGATCAACTACATAACGAAATATATATATATCTATATGGAGGAATACTCGAAATTTCCATTGCATTCTAGAATATTGTAGTAGTCGTAATAAAGTGCTAATTTGATTTATTGCTTCCATCATATGTACCAAAGATGGTGAAGGAAACAACATACTACGATATTTTGGGCGTAAAACCCACCTGCACAAATGATGAACTGAAAAAAGCCTACAGGAAGTTAGCACTGAAGTACCACCCTGACAAAAACCCAAATGAAGGAGAGAGGTTCAAACAGATCTCACAAGCCTATGAAGTACTGTCCAACCCTGACAAGAGGCGAATTTATGACCAAGGTTTGTAAAGTTTTATCACCGTTATCAGTCATCAGGAATAAAAGTTGATTACAACTGGACCCCGGTGGCCAAGATCAATACTAATGGCTGCTTTTCATCACTAAAAGTTGATGAATAATAAACAATATTTTATTTACACATTCTGTGTTTAAATCAATTCTTTAGAATAAAATAAAATTTCACATACATTTTCTACCCTAATCCAGAAATTAATCAATGCTAAATTACTGCATAAATATACATAGTTATACAATTGAAAACTGATAAAGGTATCCTATAACCATTTCAATAGAAAAGAATTGAACTTTTTATGTGCTAAGTCATTTCTTATTACCAACTATGATAATGATCATAAAACATACATTATATTTATTTCTATTATTTATATAAACTCTTTATTGTACACCGGTAATAAAAACGGGATTATAATATGATGATCTTGTTTATAATATAAATGATGATAAAACAGGTGGTGAACAAGCATTGAAAGAAGGAGGTGTTGGTGCCAGTGGCTTCTCCTCACCAATGGACTTGTTTGACATGTTCTTTGGTGGAGGGTTTAGTGGTGGTCGCCGGCGAGGTCGTGAGCGGAAGGGCAAAGATGTCATTCATCAGCTGTCTGTAACTCTTGAAGAGCTTTACCGTGGTGCTGTGAGGAAGCTAGCATTGCAGAAGAATGTCATCTGTGACAAATGTGAGGGGCGTGGTGGCAAAAAGGTAAGCCATTTATTGTTCATAGTTGAATGTTAACCCAAAACAGAGCAGAAGTTGTTACTAAATAATGAAAACAGATAATACAGATTGGTACTGATTGCGTGCTCCTCCAATGTCGGTCCCTCAATGTTGAGGATCGTGACCCCTTCCTTCTTCATGATCCTCCTGATGCTTGCTCTCCATTTGCTGCGGTCTGTGGCTTGATGGAGTGCCACATTCACCGGTACTTCCATTTGGTCTGACACCTGGCTTGACCACCTCTTCGGGCTGAGTCCTCTAGGTCTCTTGCCTTCTACTTTGCCTGTCACAATAAGTCTATCGATGTTATTGGTGTGTCTGCGGGCAAAGTGGCCAAAGTATTTTAATATTCTGTGCAGGCAAACAGAAGACAAGCAATTTTTCTGGGGTCTAGCTTCAGTTCTTTTAATATAGACACATTCGTTCTGTGGGCGGTCCAGGGAATTCTCAGTAGGCGACGCCAGCACCACATCTCGAACGCGTCTATTCTGTTCCTGTCAGTGGCTTTGAGGGTCCATGTTTCCGAGCCATAAAGAAATATGGAAAACACTAGTGTGTGAACTATGCGTATTTTTGTTCTCCGACTGATGTTGCTGTCTTTCCATACTCTTTGTAATTGTGTCATGGCTGTTTTGGCTATTCCGATCCGTCGGCGAATTTCAGGTTTGCAGTGCCCTTTATTCGTGATGACTGATCCAAGATACACAAATTCATCTACGATTTCATAATCTTTAAGACATCAGCTAGATTGCATGCTAGTGTACTGGATAGTCTATCCGGTACGCTAGGAACAGGTTATAATTTAGAATTGGTTATAATTCAGTGTAAAATAATTATAGGAATTTTTAGATGTAATGAACTAGTCAAATCTATAAATTTGGATATTAATCTTTCAGGGTTCTGTACAAACTTGCCCCACTTGTCGTGGTACGGGCATGCAAGTCCAGATTCAGCAGCTAGCACCTGGCATGATCCACCAGATCCAAATTGTATGCAGTGAATGTCGTGGACAACGGGAGATCATCGATCCTAAGGACCGCTGCAAAGTCTGCCAGGTAAACTTGAACCTACTTAAGAAAAATGTGTCCATACAACATTTTTTTCTTTTAAACAGGAGATAAAAATACTTAGATGCAATTTTAAAATTCAGAACAAATCTTCCTATCTCTTAACAGTTGGCATAAATGCCAAGGAGATCCCTAAAAAAAACATCCTGTATATGCAACATACATGTCAATTCAATTCAATTCTTTATTCACTTATTATGGAGTTCACATAATAAATTAGTTCCACCACATTCAGCCTATGAGCATACAAAACATAAATTGTTAGTAAAATACATTCAAATTATCTAATTCAATAAATTAAAAATTATAACAGCTCATGTCAAAAAATAATATAAAAAAGGGGTATGTTCGTGATTAGGTACTCAAATTTAAAACTATTCAATTAAATTTTAGTCAATTTAGGTACCTAATTCAGATCCTCCATATGTTAGTCTGTAACGGAATAGTATGCTTTTCCACAAGTAGAGTGTCCAACCTCTTTAAACAAAGTGAAGCTACTGCTTTCATTTCTTAAATAAGACTGCATCTTGTATATTTTTGGACTCATGCAATATATACTTTTATGTAGGTAAGAGTGTCGTCTTGAAAGGCTGAATGCATAATTTGTCCAAGTGACACTTTCTAGTGCGATGACTCATAAATATACCTATAAACAAGGAAGTGTTAAAAAAATTAACTCCTTAAAGTGTGGTAGGCACAAATCGATTTGTGTTTTAAGTAGCAGATAGCTCTAACACACCTTTTTTGTGCTTTTTTGTGCGTGTTAATATGGAAGTGTTCATAATGTCACTTTTTGAATAAAGAGATTGTATTACAGTCTACACAATAGTACATACAATATTTAAACATAAATGCTACCAAGTCTTCTAATTTTTGTCCCTGATTATGTGTCATGTTCAGTTGGTGGTTTTTATTGTATACTAGCAGTAATATTTTTTTTAATATTCGATGGACAGTTTTCGCTTCGTTACGATTTTATTATAAGTATAAGTGTAAGTTGTGTTATTGCACACATATACAATAAAAACCTCTGAATGTGTCACAAATGTCTGTTCCCATGCGGAAATTATGGGCGCGACCTCTGAAAGAAGGCGGGGCTCCACCACAATGTGAATTAGGTCAAAACCTTTTGTTATCAAGAAACAGGTTAGTAGTAGCATAAAGAAGATCAAATGGCATTATACAATGTTACAGGGACGCAAGACAGTGCGTGACCGCAAAATCCTCGAAGTTCATGTCGACAAGGGCATGACGGATGGCCAGAAGATTGTTTTCAGTGGAGAGGGTGATCAAGAACCGGAACTAGAGCCTGGTGATCTCGTTATAGTATTAGATGAGAAGGAACATGATGTAATTAATCACATTTATAAATATTTAATTGAACAAGCATTGACATTGCTTCATATACATTTATTTAAAAATCTGAGTTACTCAATTCCTTTTTTAATTGTTAACTCTTCCTTTTTAGATATTCAAGCGTTCCGGCAATGATCTCATTATTCGTTTGAATATTGAGCTTGTAGAGGCTCTGTGTGGCTTCCAAAAGGTGATTCGGACTCTAGATGACAGGGATATTGTGATCACTGTTCTGCCTGGAGAAGTTACGAAGCATGGTGAAGTCAAGTGTGTTTTGAATGAAGGTGTGTGTACATAAGACCTATTTTCCACTAAGCAACTAGTCGCAGGTGGCTGGCTGCGCGCGATTTTAGCAATTTTCCACTAAATAGACTAGCTGCACAGTAATTATATTATGTGGATGTAGAGCACAAGTCGCGCGCGGCTTCTAGTCGTCCGTTCTTTTGTAGTCGCGGGATTGCCGAGCCATGGTAGTGTCAATGGGTATGGTATATGACTTATTTGAATAAATAGGAATCGCTTACGGCCAGCCGCCCGCCACTAGACACTTAGTGGAAAATAGGTCTAAGATATGAATAACTTTTCAAGGATTGCAAATACCTAAATCATTTGATTTCAGTGGCAGAATTATTCTTATGATTTGGCACTTATATAATTACTAATAACTATTGTTTTTATTACTTTGCAGGTATGCCTATGTACAAAAATCCGTTTGAAAAGGGCCAACTTATTATACAATTCTTAGTTAACTTCCCAAGTCGTATTCCACCTGAAGTCATTCCTGCCCTTGAGAACTGCCTACCGCCTCGACCAAGGGTGAGTGTAAATCTATTTTTCAACACACTTGCTTATAAAATGGCTCTAATTTCACCGCAATTAGGCACAAATAATGACACCTGTAATCAAACTGTGACTTTTTCTTTACTATTATTCACAAGTGAGTTATAGGTTTTTTTTTTTAATTGGTTGAGTTGCTTTGTTTTTAAAAGTTTCGAAACAAAAAAGATTCACCGCAATTAGGCACATAATGACACCTGTAATCTAACTGTGACTTTTTCTTTACTATTATTCACAAGTGAGTTATAGGTTTTTTCTTTTAAATTGGTTGAGTTGCTTTGTTTTTAAAAAAGTTTCGAAACAAAAAAGATCGTGTTCACAGTTAATTATAATTTTACCAACTGCACATTTACTAATTGTTTCTCTAAATAAACTTTTTACTCACTAAATAAAATGGCTTTTTAGTATTATTTTCTTCACAAGTGTGTTGAAAAACGTCGTATGATACACGTGTGTATTGATGATTACCGTCCTCGGCTCTCTTAAGACCCTCACCTAACGGCTCGGGTCTCAATGGCGCCTCAGCGGTAATCACCAACATTACACACTTGTACCATAATGTACTATTATAAATAGTAAAGAAAAAGTCACAGTTTGATTACAGGTGTCATTATGTGCCTAATTGCGGTGAATCTTTTTTGTTTCGAAACTTTTTTTAAAACAAAGCAACTCAACCAATTTAAAAAAAAAACCTATAACTCACTTGTGAATAATAGTAAAGAAAAAGTCACAGTTTGATTACAGGTGTCATTATGTGCCTAATTGCGGTGAAATTAGAGCAGTAAAGCAGTAACTATATTTTAATCAAAGGCTTATAGCCTTTGATTAAAATATAGTTACTGCTTTTTAAGTGGAAATCTGCTTGAAGGTGGTATGTTGACCTACGTCATTCCTGAGCGTCACAAGGTCACACATATAATTATAGTAACAATGTAATATGCAAATTGTATAAATCAATTACATTTTTGATTTATACCATTGTCATTTTATTTCTAGTTTAGAAACTCCCAATGTCATTGTCAGTCCCTCAAATAAATTGTGTCAAACAATTTTCGTAAATCTTAAATCCTAACAAGTGCTTTAATATATATTGCAGATTGAAATTCCTGAACTGGCTGAAGAGTGTCAGCTGATGGACTTGGACCCGGAACAGGAGTCCCGCCGGCGACGCGCACATCACGGCAACGCTTACGAGGAAGATGACGAACATCCTGGTATGAATAGAGTCCAATGCGCCACTAGCTAGATGTCGCCGCATACTCGCCAAACGAGCGCCAGCGATGGACCTAATCCAACTTAATTACCGCTGATTGAAATATTAATAGCAATTATGAGATTGATGAATATGAAGTTATGCAACTATTTTGTTGATATATTCTATGACGTAGATGTGTGCTTATTTCACATTCACATAATAATATTATGTTCACATTAGCTGCATATTTTATTTGTAGACATATTTTAGTCACGTGTCGTCTGTGAGAACTAAACATTAGTGTACATCACTTTTGTATAATGTGCAATTTATATTAACAATATTTACCTATGTTAATCGATGATAATGTGATTGTGATATGAAGCTATTTATATTTCGTCAGTTGTAAAGCAATATTAGCTTGTTAATTAAATTATTTATGTGACTCGCTATTAGTGTTTGTATTCATTTTAATTTATGCAACTTTACCAGTAAATTAAATCCCAGAAATAATATGTATCAATGCCGTAATAAAACTTGTAGTAGTCATCAAAACTATAACACAATTGGAATTGTATTATGTTGAGTCCTGCCTTAAAGATTAAGATAAAATAATTAGGTACTGACTTTGTAGGTCCATTGTTTAAGGTGATTAGTTATATTGGTGTATTGACGTAATCCTTACTGTGATTTTGGTTTTCTATCTACTTCTTTTAGACAACAATTTATGTATTCTGGAGCTTAATACTTATATCAATGCATCCTAGCTAATATTATTTCAATATGCATTAATTTTTAACATATTCAGTGCCAACAATATTCTATCTCGCAACAGGATAACATTACAAATTACAACGAAAAAACAATGTTAGCTATGAAGTTCTTTGATTGATGAAGTCAATAATTTGACATGCAGTAGTCATTTTATACTTAGGTATGTAAAACAGATAAGTAATAATGCAGGATCCAAATATCGAATAAAAAAATCATTTTACTGTGATTTCCTGAAACGCTGATGGCACTGAACTTGTTTTACATTGCAACAGCTTCATTTATACAATCATAAATAAAAACTTTAATTTTATTAGCAAATTATATTGTCTGCTAGTTTAAGGTTTTAAACGGAACATTTAGGTACCATCTACTACTGCAGTAGGTCTGTGATTTATCATGATTTTGTGGTTGAGTGGTTACAAGTTGTGGCTTGTGCTCCTATTTTTTTTTCAGGTAAAAATAGCTGAATAAAGTTTAGTTTTAAATAAACTTTTTGTCTCAAAACTTTCGTTTCATTTGAACCTGCGTATCCTAGAACAATGGTATTGTAGTAAGGTACCCGCAAATTATTATGGCTTCATGCGGACAACTTTGAACGGATTTCTTCGATTAGGTACTTAGTACGTACCTACAAACGCAAAAATCCGGGTTGTCTGATTTTATTGTAAACATAATTTCATAATAAACTGCATACCTAACTGAGTATTTTATAAGACAGAATGGGTTAGGCAACCTGCAGATGTTTAATATAAATATTAAATACTAGCTTCCGCCAGCGGCTTAGCACGCGTAAAACTTATCTTTATAAATATCCAATACCTATGCCATATACTATAATATGTCATATAATAGCCTATGTTACTCAGTGTTATTAGAGCATACTGCTGGAGAAAGAATTAAAAAAATCGGTCCATTCGTTTTTGAGATTATCCATTAGAAACTAACATACAAAAAGAAAATCTTTCTCTTCATAATATTATTATTAGTATAGATAAATGATAAAGTATAGAAGGCACTAGTGAACAGAAAGCAGTCATGCTTGTGTACCATATTATTGAGAGTTATTGGCGAGCCAGTAGCTAATTCTTATCTGGCAAATCCATGTGTGACTTACGCTAGCAAACTTACCTTGAGCAGTTTTGATATTGCCAACCTTTAGAGCCCAATTTGTGCCCAAAGGACAGATTTATATGCCATCATATTTTGGATAATAAAGCCCCATATTAGTGAGATTGCTGACGTGACCCAAGCGACCTCACCTCCCATACAGCAAAACCGTTAAATAAACTACAAACATGTTTTATGTGCTTACATCTAACATGATTTAGTATGCCCAATTTGTAACATTGAAGTACCAAATTTCAATAATAGTGCCTCGAAGAAACAAAAGTTACAAAGGGTGTTTGGTGAGTGTGCTAGTGTGAGTATTTCACATATCTTTAGATCTCCTACAGGACAGGGCAAGCACGGCGAGTAGACAAACCAGTTTTCTACTTGACAGAAAATAAAACGAAAAATCCAGAGAGAAAACAGTAGAGATGGTTTTGTCACAGACTCTTCTGTCCTCATTTAACCGTGCTAGCCCTGCAGAACGACTAATGCTATCATTTTGTAACTGGCGTCCAGATTTAGTGCTTAATATTTTGTGACCAAAAACGGTAATAAATTCAATTTAATTTATAGTGTATAGTCATTCAAATCACATGTAAACTGCTGCATACATTTTGAAACGGTAAGTAGGTACAGTCGAATTCAGTAATTTTTCCGTGCTTAAAAATTTTATATTTTTTAACCGACTTCTAAAAAGGAGGAGGATCTCTATTCGACATGTATGGTTTTTTTATGTTTGTGACTTCATAACTTTTGACTGGGTGAACCGATTTTGACGATTCTTTTTTATTTGAAAGCTGGTGCTTCGCGTGTGGTGTCATTTCAATTTGGTGAAGATCTGATGAAGAATTTCGGTGATATACAATGGAACTCTTGAATGAATAACAGCATATCACTTGCGATTACTGTAATCGCATGTTTATGTATTGTTTATGCCACTCAAAATAGAAAAATAAAATAAACTTAAAAAAAAAAGTAAAAACCGACTTCAAAAAACTATAAAGGATAAAATAATTTATTTGAAGTTGGGGCCTTTAATTCTTCAATGCACCTAGCTTGGAAGTGGTACCGACTTCAGAAGCTATTAAGTTTTTAAGAAAATTATTTTATACTTTTTAGTTTTTTGAAGTCTGTTTTTACTTTTATTTAAATTATAATACCTAAATAATTTTAATATTAAAGGACACATTACAATTAAGTTTGCTAGCGGGCACGTCACGCCAGAAAACTCATTAATATTGAGCTATAACTTCCAAAGTATGATGGCACAAACCTTTGGGCACAAATGAGATAGGTACCTACTAAAATTGTGCAATATCAAAATTGCTTAAAATTCCAAGGTGAGTTTGTTAGCGTGAGCACAAGTCCATCCAGAATTCAGAAAATCTAAAATTGCAATATAATGTGAATGTGTTAATAAAAACAAGGTATTTAAAAAAAACATTTTATTAGTAATTTTTATAATATTTCAGTCTATACAAATATGCACATCCTTTATTATTCCCCATTGCCATGTAACCACTGTTGGGTGAAAAATTCACTGTATCTACATGATGAAGATTTAATTTTGGGCTAGGGAAATTGGCAAACACATGGTAAGAGGGAATATGAACAAGTTTTACTGCATTGGGATAGTATGCTGATGATGCAGAAAGAATTTCAGTAGTAGCATTAAATTTGAGGTTTGTTATTTTCGTTGTCAAGTTTGAAATTGTTTTTAATGGAATTGGATCAGAGGTAGTCAAGTTCTCTGTTTGGTAAATGTTTACAATACCTTCTCCACTTCCTGTAGCTAATAATTTTCCACAAGGACTTGTGGTGAGACAAGATGCTGTGACACAGCCATGATCATAGAACTTTTTTAAGGGTTTATATGTAGATAGATCCCATATTGTGACTTGTCCTTCAATACCATAACAATATAACTGAGTACAGTCATAACTAAATGTTAAAGATGCCACATTTGAGTTATGTTTTAAAGATCTTAGTAATTCTTTAGATGAAGGGCATATCAAGTACACTTCTTCATACCCATCACATGTTGCAATGTACTTGCCATCACTTGACAGTTTAAAAATAACAGGTTTTTTCACTGCCCGCGGTAGTTGAAATAATTTGGGTTCAGCCTTTACAAGATTGTATACACAATATGTATGACTTATTTTTGATGCAACAAATGCTTCAGATCCATCAGGAGTGAACTGAACTGCACTAATACGCCATTTTTTTAGTTTAAAACTATGTAGTTTGTCATTTACATCGCCACCAATAGAGAACAATGATATAACACCTGAATGTCCAGCCACAAGGCCAGCACTGATTTTAGGATGGAATTCGACACATGATATAACTGAGCCTTCATTTTTTGTGGCTGCATTTATTTGTGGAAACCTCTTTAGCTCTAAGAAATCTTTAGGAAGGTGATTCGATTTTTTGTTATGCAAATGTCCTACGGTTCTTAATATTTCATCATCTTCCTCATCATCTTTTTTACTTTTTTTATTCAGCTTAGCCCAACTTGGTGTACCCATTAATGTCTCATATTTTTGTTTCAGCTTTTCTGTGTAAAGACTTGTGCTTTTAATGTTTGGTATAATATTAGCCCCATACTTATCATCGTCTTCATCAACCCATGCTGGTTTCAACTCGGAAGCTTCTTCAGTAGATATTGGATTTAAATTATCCAAAAATTTCTTGGGTTTATTGAATAAAAGTTGGGAGACCCTGTAATTCGAAATAAATGAATGAGGTTTGTTATCTAGTTACTGATAATCAAAACTCAGTAACTATTCAGATCATCAGAATAAAATGAAAATATGTTTTAGTAAAACATTTATGGAAACATGTTCTAATTATTACAAAAGTATAAGGCACGCGTTTCTTATATACCTGGCTTCATCATCATGTACTGTACACGATTTACGCTTCATTATAATAATTATATTTGTAATAATTTTTAAACGCGTTATTTTATGTTAGGTTATCTTTATCTTTCCATGACATGAATGATTTGATTTGATTGAATGAATATCTGTCAAATCCAAAAGTGTTGCCACTGCAGCAAAAAATATGTCAAAGTAGGTAGGTAGGAATAAATAATTGAAATGGAAAAATAGATGGAATAGTAGTAGTCTTCTATATATACACTTTTGATTAAACATAATATATGGATGAAATCGATGTAGCAATAACAAATAACATAATTTGTCTGTTTCTAACGAATACAATATTATGTAAGGTAAAGGTAACGAGAGGATTCTTTGGTCATTGAAGGTAACCGAGACGATATAATGGTTGTTTTGACTGCTTTAGAGGATGAATTACCAAAAACGCGGTAACACGTATTTCTTTATTTCTAACCAAAAGCCTAAATCTCAATTTTCACGTTTCTCACTTCAAAAACCATTTTCACCCCTATTTCGCCCCTTTAGGGGATGAATTTCCAAAAACGCGGTAACACGCGTTTCTTTATTTCTAACCAAAAGCCTAAATCTCAATTTTCACGTCTCTCACTTCAAAAACAATTAATAAAGGAAAAGAAAACCCATCCTTATGATGTACTCCAAAGTTGTATGGTCAGATAAGGAAAGAATTAATATCCTCAACAAATCAATAAGAGAAGATAATTTTATTTTATCCGATCAGTCATTTCAATTTACTCCAAGATAACCTCAATATCGATGAATCGATTGTTCTAGCTAAAGTATCTCTAGTAATGGCAGCCATGTTTAGTTCTTAAGTTTAGGTATCCACCTTTTTATTGTAGGTATGCCCGTCCTGTACTTAGTTAGTCATTGGATAAGTTTGTGGTTATAGATAGAAGTATAAGTCTACTCCTATCTCTATGGCATTACGAGAATATCAGAATATCATACAGTCTATGTCAGAATATCATCGTTCTGATCCGTAGACAGAGAAACCAACGTTCTCTTATGTCGGTAAAACAGGTAAAACAAGTATTTGTTTATCTATAAAATAGATGTCACTGTTGTTTTTTATTGCGTCCTTTTTACTCCAATGGCAACGTAGTACGAGAAAAGGAAGAAAGAAGTGAGTTGTGATTTTAGTATCTATCATGTCGTATCGTTTGTGTGCAAGTCCCTTTCTTTCATTCGTTATTTCCAGTGTTTCACTTTGTAAGCATCGGATTTTGATTGTGAGATACTAGTTCTAGTATTGTATTTAGCTCTATTGTGCAAGCAGACGTGGGATATTTCAGATTTCGATGATTATAATTGCTAAAGACGTGTATATAAGAAGATGAAGCGAACACTTAATATTCTGTGACCTTTTTGCATCCTCGAAGTGTGTCAATAAGTGTAATAAACCAATGACTAAAATACGAAAACGGTAGTCAAAGTAATATCTACCAGTTTTATTACGAGGTGCCGTAACTTTTACAATGGGGCCTAAAGGGGCACCGCCATAAAATTATTAGTCGGGTGTTAGTCTATCATAAAACAATTAAAATAAGATTGATGACTTTGGTACACAAAAAATCGACAGTCGATGATGGTCCAGGGGCTCCAGCTGATAAGGAGGCCACCGAGCGATGATTCAAGGCTGTTCGCAAGAGATGCCAGGTGGAGTCACGTCAGTAGATCGCGTCACGGCGCGTTCAGCTAGTGAGGAGCCAAGTTACGCGGCGTGTGATGTTTGTGCGCAATGTCAGGCAAGCCCGCGAGTGTGGGCGCGTCGCGAGCGGGCGTGCCGGGCACTCCGCGCGTGGTGGTGTACGTGGCGGACCCGCGCCAGCTAGAGCCCGGCGCCGCGGGCCCGGACCCGCCGCCCGCTGTCGCCGCCTCCACTGCGTCGTCTGCACCCGCCAGTGTTCCGCCACCACCGTTGGATACCCTCTACATCCCTGAAAACCTACATCACCAAGTGAATTTGCCTAGGAACACAGTCTATAGAACACAAATCGACAGAAATGATCAGAGAAACTTGCCTGGTACTATTTTCTATAAACAGCTGAATGATAATGAAGGCAAAGTGAATGTTTATGGCACTCCTGATAATGTAAGACAAAGAACAGAATTCTATCCAGTTACTCAGCAGTATATCAAAGAAACTTGTTCAAAGAATGAGGACAATAGGAGTGAACGCTCATGTAACTCAATTGTGAAACGAGACTGTTCTGAGCAAGTAGGTACAGAATTTAGTAGTGTTGAAAATTTTCATTCAAGAGTACCTGTAGAAACAGTAGATCTGGCAACATATCAGCCGAGATGCTCTGGCCCCATTGGTTCAGATAATACTATGAGTTCTATGCACCCGGCTGCATTGCATCATGGGCAGAATCAATATAGTGAGAATGTAACAGTTCAGAGTGGTGGAGAGGGATCAAATTGTAGTGATAGAGAGTTATCAGTGTGCAAAAGTTTTGTGAACTATCAATTCTTAGAACAGAGTGTATCTCATCAGTCTATAGTGAATCAAAGTATAAGTATACTAAATCAACAAGTAGGAGTGAATAGAGGAGTAGTTAGTGAAGGTGATAGTGGGAGTGCACCACAGCTTGTGAGGACTGCAGATGGTGTGGTGCTAGCTGTACTGCCTGCACCAGTCCTGACCCACCCAGCTGACAATTCAGAGCTAAGCTCTAGGACAGTGGTTCAAAGTGATTGTCCACAGACAATAACGGTGCCCCTTGGGTGGAAGAGAATTGTTACTGGCACATCAGTACTCTATGTTAGGTAAGTAATCTTCAAACTGGTTATTTCAATTTATTTAACAGCGTTGTCAGGCTAGTACTGAATATTGTAATTGTTGTTGGTCCTGGTTCAGCTGATGAGTGTAGAGGTTTTCATGTGGGAAGACTATATTTTCATAATTCGCCCTATTGAAGTCCACTGCTGGGTTGGAGTGCAGCCCTCTATAGAGCGACTTTTTTTTCACTAATTCTCAAAAGTCAGCGATTTTTTTTGCTGGATTGCATATCAACCACATACGTCCAATACCTCCTAACTGACAAGATTTTAAAGGAGAAAAAGAAATCTTTATTTTTATTCAGATCCTGAAAGTCCAAGTTTAATATTTTGATATAGGTACTATCAGGTAATAAAATTATTAAAAAAAATTGATAGTAAGAGAATTTTACAGCAGATGGAATTAAAATAAATTTTTAGAAAAATGTTAGATAGCGCTTATTGGTTGCATGCAGTTGATATATTATATCAGGTATAGAAACAATTAAGCAACTACGTTTTATCATCTGTGGCACCAGTGCCGAGATATGCACTGAATTTTTTGGAATTATTACAAAATCCCTTTTTTCTCAATAATGGTAACTACCTATCACATAAAAGATTTTGGAAGAAAAATTGTTCCTCTAAGTTTGAAACTACACGATGCGACGAAAAACGAGCGGTTTAGCGCTCTTGTTGTCGGTTTTCTTGTGACCAAACGCCAGGAGCAAACATGGTTTGTATGCAAGTAACTCCAACGGTGGTGAGATCGATAAGGAGCTTAGCAGACGACGGACTTTTATCGGGCGGACTGCCGCGTACAAGAATGACCGTGGTCGGTCGTTGTTGCCCGTCGTGACAATCGGCACAGACTCACATGACACAATGCACTCGACCGTAATTTTATCCGTAGTTGTCGTTAGAACCCTACTGTCTTCACTGGCAACAACTGCCACCTACGGTAAATTTAGTCCGTGGCAGTCCGCCGGACAAAAAGTCCTTCGTCTTTTCACCGCCTATTACTCTAAACCTCTACAACACACTATACTATAAAAAGTTTCTATGTCTTTGTTCCATAGAGCCCCGACGGCTACACTCCAACCATTCATTACAAACGGTCCAGCTGAACAAAATTTCCAACTATTTAAGATACTGCTGTACATGGTCCTCCTAATTAATGTACAATGAACAGACATAGAATGGTTATTATTTTGTCATTAGATTAGAACACTGGAGTAAGCGTGTTTTTTGGACCCCTTGTCAACACCTTGAGAGGGATTGGTATAGGTATTCTTTGCCAGAAACCTCTCGACCATTGAATACTTTCATTACCTTTTACCAGTAACACATACATTACCTACTTCACAATTATTACTCAGCTGTCCAATTGTAGCAGTGTTTAGACTTTAAAAACAAACCCACATAAAATTCAATCACCTTTTTACATCACTTCAAATTAATACTGATACTGGGTCATTCCATAGTGACGGGTGGGACATTTTGACCCATTTTTTGATACACTTTTATATTTCTAGGCGTTACCAAAGTATATATTACATTATGTACTATCAGATAGTATTCCCAGATAACTGTTTCATATGATAGTGCAGTTAAAAATCTAAGTTTTTGCCTTTAAGATAGTTAAAATCACTGATTTCTAACTGTGACAGGTGGTACACAAAAATCCCTACCATCATTAGATACATGTGGTTGTCAATGAAATTCAGATCAACTAGGCCAATTTCAGCCTTTATTTTGGATTAGTACGATAGTTGAATAATGTTGCTATTAATATTTCGAAAGAAATATGTAAAAATTCAAGTCTATATTTTTTTATAAGCCTTTAAAATTGTGACGGGTGGGACATGGATTTGTGACCGGTGGGACGAGTAAGCAATTCAATAAATAAACTGCCAAATGTGTGTCGGAAAAAGCAAATGCTCGTCTTGTGCAGTCATTATAATATTGTTTGAATATAATAGTTATCAAAGAAATGGAAAAATCATAATTTATTTTAGTACAAAGATTTTTGACAAAGTTATTTGTGCGGTTTTCTAGGAACATATGGTATGCAGCCAACTTATTGATAACTTGGTACACCATATCTCTAAAACTAATGAGTAGAAGTTTTTCTAAGCTATTTTAACTTTAAATGCTATTCTTTTCAAATCAAGACCTTCATTTTAGCCCATTTCTGTCTGTCCACAGATCTCTAGTTAAATATCTTTTGTAATTCATCCTTTTTCACTTTAATTTCTCTTTCGACCTTGGTTTTTCGTATTAGTTGTCCTCTTTTATGGGGCTATAAATCATTTTTTAACAAGACTTACGTCTCTCATCCATAACATGCAACTTAAAACAGAAATTAAAATAATGACACTGCACAGTTAAAAAAATAACGTAAATAATAGGATAATCTGACTTAAACATATTTTTTTGTTATTATTAAAGCATTTACACATTGTCGTTTCAATTTATTAAAAGCTATTTATATTGCAAACTGGTTAAAATCCAGATTCTAGTATATTATATACTAAAAAAAGGTTTTATTTAACTTTTAAGAATTTTAACACCCTTCCAGTGACAGGTGGGACAGCAATTCAAAGCTTAATAACTCGGTTAAATGATTGAATTAGGTGTCAAAAGTAATTTTAATGGTTAGGTTTAAGGTTAATTGTTACTTCTGGAAAGTAATTAATTGATAGCTTTTATAGTTTTTGGTTTAATTAAACTAATGCATGTTTTCATGGGACGGGTGGGACAGAAGACATTGATCACTTCAAGTAGCAATAATTTAAAAAATATTATACTTTTATTGATTTTTTCTGCTTCAAACACAAGATGAATAATGTATCTATACTAATATTAAACATTAGAATGATTGCTTTAAGCCAAATAGCCAAAAAAGAGTTGCCAATTTCGTTTAAATAAACATCACATAATTGTGGATTGAGAGTCAATGTTCAGTTAAGAAAAAAATATATATTGAGAGTTTTATTAATGATAATTCATATTGTTCCATCAGCTATGATCCTTATACTATAGTTTGAGCCTAAAAAGTAATTGAATATAGCAAGTTTACTTTTTACTTGTCAGGTGTCATCTTCCATGGAATGACCCTACTGATACTTTCAAGGTGCGGTTTTAGTGGCAGAAATCGACAAAATAAGGGTTATCATCACTTAAGCGGGATTTAAACGGGTCGATTTCCGTCTCACGGCAAAAGTCAATAGCTAATCTACATTGGCGTTTGCGTTTTAGTCACCTGCGGTCCAGACGATTGGATATTTACTAATACCGCATTAGCCAAAAATCGTAACTCTGCTATAGGATAATCGTAACAGCCTCTGGTTTATAACGTCGTCGTACGAAGCCAAAAGTAGCATATTGTTTTAGATAAGTATTATCATCACATAGTCAAACTTATTAAATGTTCCATAGGATAATCGAAACAGACTCTGGTTAGAAACATCGCCATACGAAGCCATAACAAGCAGTCTTAAGTAAGTAGTTAAGTAGTCTTAGTTATGTGTTATCAACGCTTCGTTAAACTCGTATAATTATGCTCCATAAGATAACCGTAACAGCCTCTGGGGGTCTACCGCGTAACTAAAATGGTATTGAACATCGACAATGGTATTAAACTTAAATACGATAGTGAGAGATTAAACTTTGAGCTACCTTGTAAAAAAATTACCGATCATGAAGATCTCCCAACTTCTCGTCTCTCACGATTGAGGTACTTGGCATTATATTAACCCGTACAGGTAATATAATAATTATCGTGACTGTTTTTGTAATAGGTAACAATCAATCTTTTCTACCATAAAAGGCTAAAAAATAATGAATCAAATTAAAATAATTATTGTTAATCCCCGACTGCTCAGCCTACTGTTGGACATTGTTAACCTTCTCAAATAATATTATTTAACAATCAATATTCGAGATGGTTGAGCGGTAATGAAGTATTGGTGGAATACAGCGGCGCGAGCACCGCGGATCGTGTGTTTAAATCAATCCGGCACTAGTGGACAAACCAGTCCGGCAGCTGTGCGGACGTTCTCGATGTAAGAGAAGAAAGTTACTTTACACCAATAAAACTGAGCATTTGGACCTAACGTCTAAAGCCCCTTTTATTTGCAAATCGTATAATGCAGCATGCGGCATCTGCTAAATATTTGCAATATAATCCCCATTTATATCGTAACTTGAAATACTTGAAATTTCTTTTAGAATATGGTGCAGTCTGTCCTTTGAGAATATGTATGAAGAAGTTATCCGAAGTAACTACTGATAACTTGAGATGAGTTAGCTACTGTTGCTAACCCATGTCTCTTACCTGGAGAATTATTGTCCTTAGGTTTGTTGTCGCCCTTTAGTGTTGATCTGCATCATAAACATGGTCCGATAAAATATAATATATTAGATTATAGAACGTTATAATTTAGATGTTTATTACACCAAAACTCATTTTAATACTGACTAGGTATACAAAAACCTTTGAAAGGAAACAACAAATATTTAGAAATCTAATAATCTTATGATTACTACTTATTGGATTTCTCAGTAGAAACACAGAATTACAATTGTTAATAGTTACACGTAAGTAGTAGTCGAATCCTCGTCATATATTATATCCTGGCCAGCTGCATAATTTCAACTGTCATAGCTGGTAAACATGAGAAGTCGATTGTGATAAAATAGGTCGTAATCTAAGATGCATGAGCACTCATATGCTTGCCAATAATGCAATACGTTTAGATATTTTTTTCGGTTCGTAACGTTTCTTTCATGATTGAAATAAATATCGGAATTTGATGAGCCATCGTTTACGTCATTTGACGTTCGCCTTATTTATTTAGCTTAAAAAATAAGAAATATATACCTACCTACAAGACTTCAAATCCAGTCAGTTTTTTTAATCTTATTACGAGCTTCCCTTTCGTTTGGTTCAGTTGCTTGTATCCAACCGACTCCGACGTCTGTGCCGCAAACCTTATAGTATTATGAACTTCAGACACCTGCAAATAGTCTGATCGGACTATCAGACAAGCAAATCGAAAATATGAACCTCGCCTAAAGCTTGGATGTTGAACTTATCTATTGGCTAGATAAGTTCAACATCCAAGCTTTAGGCGGGGCCACTCTCTAATATCAATATAATGAATACTTATTTAAGTTTCTTTCTAACATCGATGTCTATAGATATGCTTAGTGAACTCAAAAAGTGAGACGTGTCAGGTACTCCATTTTCAGAAAAATGGAGTTGTTGATCACCAGTCAAATACCGTTTACACACATAATTATTAATTTGTGTATTGAATAAAAAATATATAATAACAGTAGCTATTCCATTAGTGCATGTATCGCTGTTCTATTTATATATAATTCGAACATTGTTGAATATAAAATTTGACGTCTTCAAAAAATACGTCTCATTTTTTAGCTTCCCTTTGTATGACAGCGTATCTATAGACATCGATGCTTTCTAAATTGAAATGCAACATTGCCGAATATTTAAAAGTCAGATTCGTTTATGTTATCATCAACATCGTAATAAAGATCGTTTCTTTTCAATATTATATATTTATATTTTTAGATCGATATGTCCGAAACCTCGGCTAGTAAGTTATATATTGATTGCCTAGTCTAGTGCCCCCATGCCATATCAGTAACTGAGCTAACTTACGAGGTTTGAGCTCAAGAGATTCTATTGTATAGTCTATACAACAGGTCTATACGCATGAACACCTCCCTTATCTGTCATTGCAATAAGCACAATGCAGAAACCGAACAGTATGTAACAAGCAATTCTTGTTAACCCAGTGCCAAGTCTTATATTTTAATGGCTATGTGGCTTGTTCCAAGCTTTGCTTCTTTGTAACTTCACGTAGAAGCGAATTACTTTTTGCCTCTCATTTGATGTATTTTTGACATAACTACATCGTTCACTTGAAGATCTGATTGAAATGTAATGGCTTCAACCATAAACTTATTATACTAGTGGTAAATAACTAATAAGTTAATGGGTTCAACTAGAGTCTGACTAACGAAAGCAGTCCAAGAAAAAGAGCACAGTGGCAATTTAAAAAATCTGAAGCTGTTCTCACTGAATATACCATACTACTACGTTTATGGAATATACACTGCATAACGGAGTTCATACAATTTAATATTCAATGAATATTCAAGGATTTTTAAATATAATAAGATAAGATTGTTAATTATGAATAGAATATATTATGAAAGTTTTTGTTTTAAGTACTATCAGCATAAGCATTTAAAACTATGTAATCCTATATCCTTAATGCATACCTACAATAATTTTATGTACTTAATATGAAATTTATCACTACAGTGGTTACGTAAAATCGGAATCTCAAAAATCGTTTCTTACGGTTACACTTACAACACAGATGTTCGACGGTCGTAAATTACGTTACAAGAAACAATAAAAAGTTTATTCTTCCACTTTTCTTTGTGTCAATTGTCAGTGTGCTTATTGACGCTGGACTAACTATTGCTCAACTGATTTATAGCCACCATCATAAGCGACGACGCAAAGAACACCGTCAGGTTTTTTTTTTCGAAAGTCGCATTTTAAACGCATGGATTTCTCTGGCCTTCTTTGTGAGATATTGCACAATGTTTGGATTGTCCGTCTCCGACTCATACGGCTCGTCTCAATTGTTTCCATGGATTTGATGGGCGTCACCAGACTCCAGGCTAGGCGCTCTGATCCGATTTACAATTCGTTCCGACTTTCTTTTAGTTAACCTTTACAATGGCACTGCATGCATGCTTCGGCATTCTTCTAGTTGTTGTCTATTGTTATAATATTTAACTAAAGGTAAAATTATTATAATACAGGAACGATCTTAAGTAATTGTATTTTATAAAATCTAGAACAAAAGTAAATTCTCCACTGTCACGATCTAAACTTTCAGCACTAGATCTAAATCCGTCTGTTATTATATTAAGGGGGTATTTTACAGGAATGCCGCAAAAACCGAATTGTATTTACAATTTTTTGAATAGAAATTCTTAGTTCTTTGTCCCGAAAAAAATATATATCAAACTTGAAGATGTGACAATCTTTGCACGGTTGTCCGATACATGATTGAATGAAGTTGGCTCGATAAAAAAAAATCGCAAAGTTAGCGCTATAAAAAAAGTGTTTACAAGATTATTTCTAAAAAATGATATTATTTCAAATAATTTTTACATCACAATATTGGTTGCAAATATACCAACGAAAATCGGTTGTAATTTTTTCATAATATTACGTATATTGGTCACAATTTGATAAAAACCACAAATTTCGTGATTTCTGTCATCTCTGCCATCAATCAGTCGCGTTTCGGCGCGCATCGAGGTCGGACCTGTGCAAATTTTTTGACGTTCCTGCGCTTACACTTTATTAAAAACCAAAAGAAAGAATGACAGTATAATCATTAAAAAAGTTATTAAAAAGAAACAGGAAGTTTAAGTAACTTGCCTTTTATTCAGAAAATCTAAGTATTTCGTTTATAAAATCAATATGCTAAAATAATTTCTTGACATCTCCGTCAAGAATTCATTTTATAGGATGTAGTATAGAAAAATCAGTATGACAATTTGTAGTGTTGAGAACAAAGAGTATGAAGTTTTATATATATTCTATTTACCTACTTATAGAACAATATTCATAGTACTTATATCATTTTCCAGTTTACATAAAAATAGCGATGGAACTTCGACAAATATTCCCGCTACTAATGAACGTATTTTTATCAACTTTTATAAACCTCGTAATAATGACATGTCTACCAAGACAACCAGTATAATTGGATTTTTTTGAATATATACCTATTATTTATTACTCATACAAATTTTTTATACAGACTAATAAAAAATACATAAATAAAATTTAATAAACTATAACCATTTGTTAGGTTTTTCCATGCACCGTTGGTCTGTCGACAGTCCATTACGCAAAATGTAATCAAACACAACGAATCATGTAAATCAAAAGACTATACTCAAGTAATTTTTGTTAAAGATAGTTTAAAATTGCCGCCTTTCTTTGTCGTTGTTTTTTTTATCAGTGTCAATGTTATTCTATGGTTCACTACTCTCTACTCTATGAATCACGAATGTGTGTTGTTTTATTTTAAATAATAAAAGTTCAGTTTTACTTCATAAAATTCGTTTAATTATAACAATTTTGTATTTTATTATTATTCAACATAACTACTAGCACATAATATTTCTATCTTCTTGTATATATTTATTTGATTTTAGTATTAGAGTTCAAAACGGGGTATTTACAATGTTCATATTTTGTTTTGAGTTCCCGATATTTCGGCACTGTTGCAA
Organism: Allophyes oxyacanthae; assembly: GCA_932294325.1. Taxonomy (NCBI): domain Eukaryota; kingdom Metazoa; phylum Arthropoda; class Insecta; order Lepidoptera; family Noctuidae; genus Allophyes; species Allophyes oxyacanthae. The sequence continues at coordinate 6,622,945 of OW028618.1, read as the reverse complement.
GCACCATGGTCACGGGTAAAAAAAAAATTTGATTGGTATCAAAATGAAAATTTTACGATATCTACACTGATATCGTAACGCTAACATTTTAAAATGTGTCGGCCCGATAGGTACCGATTTGCCGGTGGCCCAACCTAATTTTACTTCTTTTAATTTTATTTATTTATGGGCTTTGCAGTCCACTAGAAAAATGATTCAGCAATTTAAAATAAAATCTTTACCATTATTTATGTATTATGGGTTATCGTGGTTTTCCGTGGCATCACCACGGTCCTATCCGAAAACCAGCGCTGCGGTATTTATTTTATCTGTCGTAGGATATGCTGAGATAGGGACTTTTTTTGGCCTCTTACAGGACTTTTTTAACCCCCGACAAATAAGAGGGGTGTTATAAGTTTATAATGTGTATCTGTGTATCTATGTATCTGCGAATCTGTGTGTCTGTCTGTGGCATCGAAGACGTCTGTGAACTTAGCATCTCATTTGTTAGCATCCCAAAAATAAACTCCATTTATAGTGGCATCCGGTATAGTTCTACAGTTCTTGATAAGTTTTAAAAATAGTTCGGTCGATTTTAGTATCGAAACCACATTTTGAAAAAATGAGATGCTAACTTCGCAACAGAATTGTTAGCATCTCAAAAATAAACTTCAGTTATAGTGGCTTCCCGTATAGAGCTACAGTTCTTGATAAGTTTTAATAATAGTTCCGTCGATTTTAATATCGAAATCGCATTTTGAAAATTTGAGATGCTAACTTCGCATCTCAGTTGTTAGCATCTCAAGAATAAACTTCAGATATAATAGCATCCATTATACTTCTACAGTTCTTGATAAGTTTTAACAATAGTTCCGTCGATTTTACTATCGAAAACACATTTTGAAAAACAAATTATAATAATATAAAACGATGAAAATAAAATAGGTAGGTACCAAACCAACGTGAGTGTCATGTTTGTCGACCATCCGAGAGGCCACATAATATGTAGGTAGGTACCACAGAACATAAAAAGAGGTTTCTGTGTTCTGTGGTAGGTATGTACCCCTATCTACTGGAGCCGTAGGTACCTATACTACCTAGTCTACCTACTATCATCTCTTCTCTATTTAATTTGACTTTGGTCGCGGTAGATATATTGTAAACAGTACCGCAACTATGTACTTACTATCCGAATTCAAACACAAAGTAGGCATGAGTCAGCTATAGCAAATGTAACAGAAAACAGTTGCCTTACTGCTAACGTACAGTATCGAAACCATAAGGGTCAGTAACCGCTACCGAATATCTGTAGGAAGCGAGGGAGCGAGCATCACTAGCGAGTAGCGAAAACTAGAGATACCTACTGATAGAGACCCAACTGACCCAACACAATATTTGTATCAACCTAACTAAAATTATTATGGCATCCCTCTCTAACGCGTTAACTCTCAAGCGTGTAAACGAGATAAAGCTAATATTTGTGAAACTAGCGCAATCGCAGTTCACTATAGTCTGACGTATCTAATCGTTTTCGATTAGACCTTCTTTGTAGGACGGTAAGGTCGATTTTAAGTTAACTGTTAAGTCAACTGGTTAGGAGGCGCGCGCTGTGGGTCGGCAGCCGTACCGGCTCGGTTGGTGGCTCTGGATAGTGCCTAGTTACCTTTAGTCATTGTTAGGTAGTTTGTTATTGTACTTATTGCCACGTATTCGCAACTTCAAATTGTTTGCGCTAGTTAGTTCTTTATTTGTCTGAGTGTGAGTGATCGCGATATAAACAAACAATTGAAATAGATTATTTATTAAGTTTAAATAGTATAAGTATTAGTAAATAGTGTATAAGTACTAAGTAGGTAAGTAGTTAGTGTTTAATATTCTTAAAAATTAGACAATAAGTACCTATGTCAATAACGTCTTGTAGGAAAAGAGAGGTATGGACTCATTGTGATAAAAAGGTTAATAAGATTTTTATGTTTTTAAGTTGCACATTATATGTATTTCCAAACATTTTTTTTGTAAGCGTACGTTTTAAACTGCTTTTTTTAATTCTCTCGTGGTTTTTTATCATGATAGTACCTTAATTATAAGACATGATAAAAATAGAAATTATGAGTGTGATTTCAAAGATCACAAGATCAATTGACTGGTTTAAACAACATAATTTAATATTAAATTTTAATAAAACTGAAATAATTATGCAGTTTCAACAAAGAGCTACCACTCCTAGTTTTAATCTAACTTTGATAGAATTGAAGAAGTAGAACATATAAAATTTCTAGGCTTGAAAATTAATAAGTTATAAGTTTAAGTTTTTTATTTTTCCTTCCACAAATTGACTCTAAACTAACTTGGAAAGAACATGCATCAAGCCTAATTACAAAATTGAGTAGGTTTGCCTTTGCTCTCTATAAGCTTAGGAAAATAATTAGTCAGACAGCTATCGTAACTGTGTATTATGGCTATGTTGACTCCACATTACGTTACGGAGTCATTTTTTGGACAAATTCCAACGGAAATCATTACATTTTTAAAGCACAAAAGTGGTGCATCAGATCCATATGCAACCTTATCTGAAATCTTAAAATGAAAATTGTGTAAAGATTATAAAAACTCATGGCGGATCAACAATTGTCCGCCATCTAAGAAAGCCAAACTTACAGATTATTTTAATAGTTCTGACTCAATGGAAATTCTAGTGACCAGATTAGAAGCATTGGATGGTCTTAAAAAAATATTATATTACTTAATGTTCATTGTAAAGAGATTTTGTTTCAAACTTAAAGTTATTATATAAAAAAAGTAACTTTATATAAAAAAAGCGTTTTTTTAAAATGAAACATTAACCAAAGGACAATGAGTAATGTTGGACCAAACTCTCAACAGTGATGAAACCTATGCCATGTGAGAGCTTTTGGGGTAATAATTAATTCATTCTATGGCAGTCAAGTCGAAATCGAGCGCGAACATGGTGTTTTGGAACATTTTAAATACCGTGAAACTTGCTTGTTCTACGACTACCGGCTCCTTATTTGACTCCAATATCAGCTTATTTGTGTCTATCTGGTAGGGATGATCGATATTCATCGATGGTAGATAAGCGAGAAAACATCAATGATTGAAAATTAAAAAAAAAAAATGTCCTCAAAAGTATCGACACATAGATGTTACGAGAATAATATCGGCCCATCGATATACTCCTAGTCAACTAACGTGAATTGGGTGCATGCACTAGATTTCGCTGACTATGTACTAGGTTTCAGAGACTGTATCATAGATTGACAATCACTGGGCTATGAAGCACACTTCCTGCCCTAACAAGCTAATTTTAATAACGTTTCCCTTGTTTTGAAAACTGGGTGGCTTGAGTGTTGAGTATGCTTGTACTTGTACTGTTTAAATTGTAGTAGTACTTAATAAGATCTTTGCTATTCCTTTTTAATGTTTTTTTGTAATATTGTGTAAATTCTGGTCGAATTTTATCTAGGGCCGCTCCCGCGGCTCCATATGTTATTGTTAGACAATTATTTTGATTTATGAAAAAAGTATCCATGGAGTTTCTTGTCGGTATCTTCTCCAGGACCAACCCACTTGGAACCGTGCACCTAGAATCACGACGTTTTGAAAGTGCCTGCAAAGGCCCAGTTGAAATAAAAACTTTTGACTTTGACTTTGACTTTCCTCCTACAAAGGATACAAATGAAAGCCAATTAACGACAGAGTAAGCTAATAAATCTATATTAGTAACAATAATTCGATGGGTGGTGGAAACTGTCAATGACAAATTCAAAAATAGATAAAAATTGCTTCGCTAAGATTATTTCAACCTCCCTTTGAAAAGCTTACCTTTCAAAGGCAACTCGTCTGTTAAGATGCTCATCTTCCTCAGTTGCTAGATTTCCTGATCCTACTGATGATGATATATTTCTTAGTATGGAACAGCCGTTTTTTTTCGCGAGTTCAGTTCAGTCCAGCTCCCTATAGTGCTTATTTATTTAACAATTTATGTACACACAGAAAGAAGAATAATTACAATTAAATAGGAAAGATGACACAAAGGTAGGTACTGCTTATTTCTAAAGAAATCTCTTCCAGCAGACCTGCGAGAGGAGAGTTTGAAAAAAAAAGAAATGCTGCTTTTACCCGTAAGATTCGTACCTTCAATAATATTGCGTTATCGCATCTCTGCCTACTTGATCGCGGTTAATTAACACATAAGAATAATATGTCCTCGCTCTTACGTGCCGTGATTGCATTCGCCCTCTATGCAGCAATAAGTTATTTTCAAAAATATTGCAATGTTGCAAGTGCGTTAGGTTATTCTCTCGATACTTTTCTATTATAAAAATATAAAGACCATTATTTCGTAAATGTTCGCTAGTATATGAACGTGCAAGTTTATACTGATATGAACAAAGGGAAATAACAACTAAATCTTCATCAGTTAGTATCAAGAAGTCTTGCAACTGAGGAAGATGAGCATCTTAACAGACGAGTTGCCTTTGAAAGGTAAGCTTTTCAAATCCCTTTGAAAAGCAACCTCCCGGTTGAAATAATCTTAGCGAAGCAATTTTCATCTATTTTTGAATTTTCCACACCACCCATCGAATTATTGTTACTAATATAGATTTATTAGCCTACTCTGTCGTTAATTGGCTTTCATTTCTATCCTTTGTAGGAGGAAAGTGTGCTTCATAGGCCATAGCCCAGTGATTGTAAATCTATGATACAGTCTCTGAAATCTAGTACATAGTCAGCGAAATCTAGTACATACACCCAATTCACGCTAGTTGACTAGGAGTATATCGATGGGCCGATATTATTCTCGTAACATCTATGTGTCGATACTTTTGAGGACATTTTTTTTTTTAATGTTCAATCATTGATGTTTTCTCGCCAATCTACCATCGATGAATATCGATCATCCCTACCAGATAGACACAAATAAGCTGATATTGGAGTCAATTAAGGTGCCGACAGTCGTAAAACAAGCAAGTTTCTCAATATTGAAAATGTTCCAAAACACCATGTTCGCGCTCGATTTCGACTTGACTGCCATAGAATGAATTAAATAATACCCCAAAAGCTCTCACATGGCATAGGTTTCACCACTGTTGAGAGTTTGGTCCAGATTCCATACAAATTTGCCCATGGTCCTTTATAAAAAAAAATATGTAAAAAAATTGAGGTTAATACCGGGATTCCGGTATTGGAAATTTTCTTGATGGTATTAATACCGGTATTGAAAAAATCCGGTATTCGAAACCCTTAGTCAGAGTATAGCGAACTGCAATTTCGCTAGCTTGTCAAATATACGCTTCATCTCGTTTACACACTTGAGAGCTAACGCGTTAGAGAGGGATGCCATACTTACTTTGGATACAAATATTGTGTGGGGTGAGTTGGGTGTCTATCAGTAGGTATCTGGAGTTTTCGCTACTCTCTAGCATAGCAGTGCTCGCTCCCTCGCTTCCTACAGATATTCGGTAGCGGTTACTGACACTTATGGTTTCGATACTGTACGTAAGCAGTAAGGCAACGGTTTTCTGTTACGTTTTGCTATAGCGGACTCATGCCTTCTGTGTGTTTGAATGCAGATAGTAAGTACGTAGTTGCGGTACTGCGGGTCTAACGCGTAACTAAAATTGTAATGAACATCGACACTGGTATTAAACTTCAATACGATCGTGAGAGCCTAAACTTTGAGTTAACTTGTATTTTTTTTACCGATCATGAAGGTAGGTCCCAAGTCCCAACTATATGATAGGTAATTTTTTTACAAGTTAGCTCAAATTTTAGGCTCTCACGATCGTATTGAAGTTTAATACCAGTGTCGATGTTCATTACAATTTTAGTTACGCGGTAGACCCTCTGTTTACAATATATCTATCGTGACCAAAGTCAAATTCAATAGAGAAGAGATGATAGTAGGTAGACTAGGTAGTATATGTACCTACGGCTCTAGTGGATAGGGGTACCTACCTACCACAGAACACAGAAACCTCTTTCTATGTTCTGTGGTACCTACCTATTTTATTTTAATCGTTTTATATTATAATTTGATTTTCAAAATGTGGTTTCGATAGTAAAATCGACGGAACTATTGTTAAAACTTATCAAGAACTGTAAAAGTATAATGGATGCTATTATATCTGAAGTTTATTCTTGAGATGCTAACAACTGAGATGCGAAGTTAGCATCTCAAATTTTCAAAATGCGATTTCGATATTGAAATCGACGGAACTATTATTAAAACTTATCAAGAACTGTAGCCCTATACGGGAAGTCACTATAACTCAAGTTTATTTTTGAGATGCTAACAATTGTGTTGCGAAGTTAGCATCTCATTTTTTTCAAAATGTGGTTTCGATACTAAAATCGACCGAACTATTTTTAAAACTTATCAAGAACTGTAGAACTATACCGGATGCCACTAAAAATGGAGTTTATTTTTGGGATGCTAACAAATGAGATGCTAAGTTCACAGACGTGCATCGAAGCTCCAAAGCGGATGGACCGATTTCAATGCAGTTTTTTTAATTGAAAGCTAGTTTAATCGGGATGGTTCTTGAAATCTGTTCAGCTGTTCAAAAGTTACACCTCTTTTTCTAGTTAGAGTCGGGGGTTTTAGACTGTTAGGTTATTGTTATAATTATTTGATTTTTTTGTGTGTTTATGTAATTTCGTCTGCGAGTCCGATTTAAATGTTTTTTCTTTATTTCTTTCAATTTTGAAGCTCTTTACCTGCATACATAGCGAGGAATCTGAACTAGGAAGATGTTCTAGCGTAATATAGGACACTGGGTATACGATATTATGGATTTATATTTTTCAAGTATTTGCTGGTGTCATACTGCATGTTGTTAATTAATATTGCTATTCTGTGACACGTGTGTCACACAGTCTAATACGTCAATTGCGTAATTGCGTGAACGGAGCTCCCCAAGTGGGTGGGGCTTAGGCTGATACTTCACCCCCTCAAAAGTAAGAAATCGTCGTAAAATACAACCTTAATAGATTTATGATTTTGAACACTAATTAATGGATGTGATGTAGGATCAATGCTTATTTACAGTGCTATAATATTACCGTGCCTTTGCATTGGAGACTGGACTGTCCTTATCTTTATGAAATGAAAGAGATCGAGGGGTGACTTCAAAAAAAATTGGTTATTTAAGTAAATTAATCTAAATATCACGATAATCATCTTTATAGAAATGTTGAGGATAATAAAGTTTAGAATTACAGTACGATTGTATGATTGGTACAAAAATCTTCAGGGTTCCGTAAAAAATCTTTAAAATTTAAGAAACTTTCATCCGTCTATGTGCGACCCGGGATTCATTTATTCGTCAGTCTTAATCTGTTACTTATGATTATGAAGCAGTTTCAATTTGCAATTTATGAGCCTGTTTTCAAAATCGACGGTTCAATTTAAAATATTACCAATACTTACAGCAAATAAATGTATTAATTCATTCATTCATGAATTCATTCAGTAATTATGATGCATTTAGTACCACCACCACCATTCATCGTTTCAGTTGCACTAAAAATAAGTTATTCTTTTATCATCTTTCTTATTTTTTTTCGAAGTCAAGAATCGTCTATACCTACTTTTAAATTCAATATTTTGGACCTTCGCTGGATATTCGTTATTCGCATCTGACTCTCACTTGACCGGATTTTAATTGGTTGAATATGTAATTTATTTTTTGTGTTGAAAGTATAATACCTACCGAAGTAAGAAACGTGTTTTGTTATGTGTAAGCAAGGTCATAATAATACATTCGAGTAGCTCAATTAATACAAAGTAGCGTGAAGAACCGTGTATCGGTGTTAGTGTTGAAGTTGATCACCATTATAATCACCTAATAAATATTATCTGGCTAAAGGTTCATGAAATAACAGTGTCAATAAGGCTGAGAGGCGAGATCATACGCGCGTTGACCTCCGCATTGGCTTCGACGCGGAAATAATATGGATTACGTAAGCACAGTCGAACATTTTTTATTGCTCCATTAAATGAGGCACGCTGCCGCCTCTGGGTGGAGAGCGTCTCAACAACAAATAAACGGATTTAACATCCATGATACGGCCATTAGTCTCACTATTCTTAATTGCTGAAGTTAAATCTGGACTGTTTGAACGTCGCGTCGTGACATGTAATTATTCAAAACTTGGTGTAACTACCAACTTATAGCTTGCTTTTAACTCCCTATCTACTACTTTGTTGACGGAGTAGGTAAGTATTTATGACGTTTAAGTACTGCTCAAAGAATAAATAAACAAAGGAACGACCTAACCGCAATAGCACGCATCTTTTTTGCCTGCTGCTGCAGTTAGCTCGTTGTTTTATTAAAATAAATCTATGATATAAATTAATAAATATTTATACATACATTAATACCGTAAAACTCTATAATAACTCTTCCTTTCTAAAGTGTGCTGAAATGTCCTGCATGTGACCCATAAATTTTAAGGACAAGATCAACATTCAGTTCTGCCAGTAACAGACGGGTCACTACAAAAAAAAAAGCGTGACCACAAATACACTTTCCATAGAACCAAGCTACTTTGAAACCGTGCACATAGTTAAAAGAGCATGTAAAGTCCCAGATGAAATTGAAAGAAAACTTTTTCTTTAAATCTTGGAGTAAAGGAATTCCTCTATTAATATCTTATCAACGAAAATGTATTAACTGAATTAGCCGAAATTATTACTAGAGATGGGCAGACTATGGGTTTTGCCGATCAGCCGACTAGGAGACTAATCGGTTAGAAAATTGCCGATTAATCGGCCGACTAGTCGGCAATGCCGATCATTCTGTCTTCGGTCAAGTTCGGGCATCTCCGGCTCGCCGAGATGATTACAGAGCCGTGCACGTGTTCGACTTGCACAGGGAAAGTAGAGTATCTCTACATAGTATCTTCTATAAAATAAAGTCACTTTCCGCGGCTGTCTGTCTGTATATCTGCTAACTCCTCCTAAACCACGCAACGGATTATGATGCGGTTTTCACCATCAGTTAGATATTTTTTTACGGAAGGTTTATATGTATGTGTATTTAATGTAAGGATAGCAGAGAAATTCTACCCGTGCGAAGCTGGGGACGGGTCGCTAGTCGTTAAGTTTCTTACTTTTATTTCACTTGTTGTTACGACTTTTGCGGTTAGACATTTATAGATTAAAAATATAAACTGGTCAATTTAGGTGTTACACAAATTATTGATTATTAGGTAAATAAATCTTGTTAATGTTGATCGAATAATTATGGAATTATTATTTATTGACTTAATTTTTTTGTATTGAAAATAAATACCGAACATTCGACCTTTTTTGCTGACTAGTCGCCGACTATATTCCTTACTAGTCGGTGTGTAGTCGGTCCACCTCTAATTATAACTCATTTTAAAAGTTCCAAGCCAATAAAGCCATGTAACTTTTAAAATTGAGCTTCTTTTAAGGCATTGGCCTGAAAAGAATATTATAGGCTTGAATATTTTCTTAATTATTACGATATCCTCTCATGACATAATTACTAACAAAGTTAGATAAATAAACATGAGGAACGTCGACTAGTGGCGTACGACCCTTGCGTGAAGTCCGCCGGATGCGTCAGCTCACATGGTCTCCAGACGGACAAAGTAAATGAAATGTGTTCTCAATCGTTCCCACAGAAGCGTATCCGAGGGGATCGAGTCAAGGTTGCCATGCGAATCTAAGAAAAACTTTTGAAATATGTCTCGCAAAAACTAGGCAACGTTACACGTCCTGCAGTATTCATGTGAATTTATTTTGCTTTTCGATGCGGCGCTTGGCTTCGCTTGGCATGTGGCAGGTGTTACCTGCAAACCTGAACTTGACTGGACAACATTTTATTCACCTGTGATATCGTCTTATTTTAATGTGTAATTATTTATCTATGCCTATGTGTGTGCACTAAACAGTACTAGCATGAGAGTTAAGGTACTCTGTACTGTACTTTGAATAATGATTTGTTATGTATATTCATTCCGAAATTAAACAATATAAAAGTAATTTTAAAATACGCGCATGATGTTAAACGGTCGCAGTTATTGGTTAGGTTAATTATAATTACATTTGCCTATAATATACTGGATCATGTTGCAAAAATATTTAAGAGATAAAGGATTTGGAACTACGGAGAGTTGACATAAGACAGCTATGTATGGCCTATGAATAATCAAATCAAAATCAAAAATCAAAATTCTTTATTTGACACAAACACAGGTAAATATAAAGAAGGAGAAGGTAAATATAATGATAGTAGAATCGCTCAGATATAATTCGTTTTGGGTGGACGATTGTCGATGACACGTCACCGTCCATTATGCGGGAGAGGATAGGTAAGATGATTAAGAAACTGTTATTGAATCCGTTTTTACGAGGATTCGGTCCTCTCATGAAGAATATTCGCACTTGCAATTTTTTCCATGAGGACAAA